>JAWWMO010000174.1:4928431-4974943 GCA_035047845.1 Dendrocincla fuliginosa | reverse complement strand
CTGCTGTGGGCGCTGTGCTGCGGCGCGGCGGGCGGCGAGGGGCGGCGGAGCAGGGCCGCCAGCCTGGGCGAGATGCTGCGGGAGGTGGAGGCGCTCATGGAGGACACGCAGCACAAGCTGCGCAACGCGGTGCAGGAGGTGAGGGGGCGGCGAGGGTGGCTGGGTGGGTGAGGGGTCTCCCTCGTCCCGCATCCCCCGGGCCGCCCCGCACCTGCGGGAGCGCCGCCGGCATCACCGCGCTCGGCGGGTCCTGCCCGATGCGGGGACAAAGGAGCTCCCGAACTGCCCCGGCTCGGTGCCCGCTGTGCCCGGCAGGAGGGGCGGGGACGGAGGGACCGGCCGCGGGGTCCTGCAGTACGCGGCGCGGATCCCCCACATCCGCCCCGGCATCCTCGTTCCCCGCATCCTCCCCTCATCCTCCCCGGCATCCTCCGGCATACTCCCTGCATCCTCCCTCCCCGCATCCTCCCCGGCATCCTTCCCGCACCCTCCCTGGCATCCTCCCCGCATCCTCCTCGGCATCCTCCCCGCATCCCCCCCGACATCCTCCCGGGCATCCTCCCCTCATCCTCCCCACATCCTCCGTGTGCGGCTGTCCGCGGCGCTGGCGTGGCCTCGGACAGCCGCCCTGTGCGGGCAAACACTCCGTCTGGATCCCGGAGTGGGAAAGTAACAGGACGTGGCGAGGGGAGGAGTGAAGGGAAGGATTGCTTGTGTTCGTGCAGCAGGAGCTGAGGCGCACGGGGTTATCCCAAACCGGGACTCAAAGCTGTGAGACAGCCCTGAAAACACGTGTGGAGAAGCAACTTGCTTGTTGTGTAGTTCCATGTCTTGGTGTCAAATTGCTGGCCCAGAGTCGCAGGGGACCTATTTCAAAGCCAGGAACTGAGACCAGACCCCGAGCCATTGTCTCATATCGCTTGTCAAAAGACTTTGTCCCTGCTGCCCTTTCTTGTGTGTTTTTTCCCCTTTCTGTTAAGAATCTTCCAGGTTCTCTTTTCCTTTCATTGAAAAAGAGAGTCAAACCCCCCCAACCTGCAACTGAGAACCTGCTGGGGAAGCTGACCCTGATTTATTATAATTAGGTATTTTCTGAACTGTCATCTGGACAGAGATGTGCCTCTGTCATCCACTTCAGTTAGACTGCAAACACATGGAGACAAACCATTCTTTACAGTGCTGCAAATATGTTTAATTATAAATAAAGATGTTGTCAAACTTGCTGCCTGCTTTACTCTTCCTATAGTCAGTTTTGGATTGAAGAATGGCCCATGTACAGCCCAAAGCTGTATTGTTTGAGCTGTGTCTTAGCAGATAAATGCTTTGCACTCTAAAAGATTTGCAGCTGTTGTTTAAAATAAACAGACACACCAAAAAGAAAAGTTTTGTCTTGAGAAAAATTCAGTTGTTCAGCCTGGCTGAACTTGTGGCCCCCTAGCTCTTGTACAGTGGTTGCAAATAACAAAGGGATAAGGTTTAGTCAGAGCTTGTGTTGTTTACAAGACTCATGCCCTTCTTCATCTGGCAAACAAAGACAGTGGGAACTGAAACAGAGAATGAAATTCTGAGTGTATGCACCCTGATCTGTGAGCCTGCTTCTGTTAATTTCAGGGGTCTTTGTATGTATCTCTCTGTCCTGCCAGAATATTTTCTCTTCTTTGTCAGATAGGCAGGGCTGTCTTAACTCTCCAGTGGTTTTCCGGGAGAACTAGAAAGCTGGGCTTCTGACTGGCATCAACCTGTTGCAGATACCAGTTGTCATTATTCTGCACACTTTTTTCCCACAGGGACTGAGTTTGGCTTAAAGAGCCCAGAGCTGAAGGGTTTAGCTCCCCACTGTTTTTCTAGTCCATTAGAAGAGCTGCTGTGGTCAGTGTCTGAAGCAGCTGAGTAAGCGTTCTCACCCCGGGGCATCTGTGCTAACAGCAGCATGCCATTAAACAGGAGCACTGCACAAAAAGCTTTGCTGCTTCTCTTTTGTGTCACTTTTGCTAATTTTCAGTTGTTCTCTAAAAAAAAATTTGGCAGATGGAAGCTGAAGAGGAAGGGGCAAAAAAACTGTCAGAAGTAAACTTTGAAAACTTACCTCCCAACTACCATAATGAGTCCAACATGGAAACCAGAATTGGTAACAGAACTGTTCAGACTCATCAAGAAATTGATAAGGTATGAGAAAACATATATAGGGTGAGCTGTTCGTTCTGACACACCTTTTCTTCAAAAGTAAAACCAATTTTGCCTGTTTTGGGGAGGAATAAAGTAATTCGGAGTGTAAACTTCCCTGATGATAATTACTTTGGGGTTTTATTGTATCTTACGTGCTTGACTAGTCACTGTGTAAGGACACATGTCATAAAAGGTTAATGTGAAATAATAATTTATTTTGGAAAATGTGCCTGCTAAAAACAGAACACAGCTACAGCTATTACACGGGTCATAAAAGAATGGCCATCTCCTGCTCAGTTAGCTTCATTACAGTGACATTTTAAATAGATAAGGAGGTAGCCTTGTCATCTATTTTTCCCTCTCAAATTGGCATTTAATATGAATGACAGCAAAATGGGGAATAAAGTAGGGGGTGGGAGTGCATTAATTATTGCAGATGTAGGACTGAAAGTAACAAAGGGCTAATAAAGAATGTAGTTTGATGTTTTGTTCTTCTGCTCTTTCAGGTTACAGATAATAAAACTGGATCAACAGTTTTTTCTGAAACAGTTATTACATCTATAAGAGATGGAGAAAACAAAAGAAATCATGTAAGTGAACACGTTTTTTCTTTTTGAAAATGAAACAAATACTTGGGGTTCATTGTTCAGAAGATTGTGACAGAGTTCACCGAGCAAAATTTTGGAATACTTTGAAAGACACAAAACCATTTAGGGCAAAAATGTTTGTGTTTTTTAACAAATTTAACAGGAATATTATGAATTGGCAGCAGAGTTTCAATGAGGCGTTTGATCAGAATATTCAATTTGTCTGTCACATGTAAATACTAAATAGCAAAGATAGTTACACAGCCTTTTCCAGTGAGTGTGAATAAACCCTTAGTATAACAGTGCTCATCCGTCATAAAAAATTGCTTTATAAACTTTTAACACTAGAAAATAAACCCCAAATCTTCTACTGTGGAGGGCCTGTGGAACAATATATGGTTCTGTTTGCTTTTTAACAGTGATGGACAACTGGTTGTGAAATGTCACTTTGGGGAGGGAGAAGAGAGGTGGGACAATAAATCCCCCTTCCCTCTGGAAATACAGTTGTTTAAGGATTCCCAAAGAAGTTTAAAAGAACAGGAATATTCTTTACCTGAGTCTTGCAAATAGGTACGCTTGCTAAGCAGCAGTAGTTTCATGAGAAATTCAGCATGTACCACTACTTAGAACAACTGTTAGCTTTTCTTTGATTGTAGCCTTACCAAAATTAACCTTTTTTTTTTGTTCTCTTACTAAGACTGGGTTTGCCAGTGTTTCCTAGGATAGCTGGTTTCATCTCACTAATAGTTTGTGGTTTAATGTAGTTTAACGTGCCCTGGCTTTCTTCAGATAACTTACTTCTAGAGCTCTCACAGAAGAAGCTCTGTAACTATTTTATAAAACATTGAAAAAAGGAAAGAATTGTGGCAGTAGTTACTGTTTTTAATGGCCATAAAACCTGAAATTAGTGTATCTTCTCTTATGTCATTCTCTTATGTCATCTCTCTTTCAGCTCATATTTTTTGCTATAAAGTTTGAGAATGGCAAGTAACCAAGTTTTTTTTTTTATGCTATATTATTTTTGGTACTATTTTGCAAACCTTATAGATTAAGTGGTAACTCAAGGTAAAAAATGAGTTGCAACTATTTTAAGCCACAGCTTGGTTTTATACAAAACGTTAACTTATTCCATGGTGCTTTTTAGTAATGGGATATGTGTAATGAAAGCAATCCAAATGGTTTTTTTCAAGCAAATATGGTCATCATCTTCAAACCCAGTGTACAAAAGCAAACTTTACAACTTTCTTAGTGGAACACAATCCTGATGAGGTTTCATAAAGTATTTGGCTTGCCTGAGGTATCTAATTGTTCTTCACAGCTGTAAAAATTACTTCTAAATTAACTTTCTCCAACAATCTTACAAAGTTCCTTATAAGCTTCGTATGTCAAGGACATCTGTGTTTTCCATATGGAAAGGCTGCCTCACTTACCAGGCCAGTGCTGCATCAAGAACTAATTCTGTTATTAGTGTTCCAGCTGAGGAAGTTGAGGGCTGAATGCAAATTTTTGTCAAACTTCATGCTGGCAGCCTTTATGGAGGAAGCATAATCAGACCCGATCACATTAACTCCTAATCACTTAAATCCTGGGGTGTGTTTTTCATCAGCATCCTTACTGCAGCAGCTGCTGAAACAAAACTTCATTTGTTAATGTTTATTTCCCTTCTCATGCTCATTTTGAACTTTCAGCATGCCCATGGTACAAACACCTTATTTAGAGGTTGCCAAATTAGAGGAAAAGCTAAATGGGGAAAGAACCTACGGACATACTTGGTTGTTACTTAAGGAGAGTGGGCAAACACTCATATTAATCTGACTAAGAGATGCCTAACAGAAGTAAATCTGGACATCCTTGAAAACTTTAAACATAAGGGAGGGATTTGAATCACTTTTGGTACTAGAAGGGTAAAGAACTATTGTAGGAGTAATGCAATTGAGAATTGGAAAATTTGAATTACAGCAAGAAAAAAGTTCTGCTGAGGAGATCTACCACATGGAAGAAAAGTTTAGTCCAAATTAAAAAGCAGTATTGCTTAGATGGGTAAATTTAAGGCAAAAATATTGTGAAATGACATGCAGAAAACTTTGCACTGTCTGCCTAGATTATTTTTATATACATTAGTTTTCATACTTAACACGGTAGCATGTCCCAGTCACTTCCCAGGCTGCAGGCTTTACAGACTATTGGGTAGTGTAAGAGTAATTCTGCTTCTTTGCTGCTCTTTTTAAATGTGAACAATAAAGTAATACATGTGTAGGTTTTATATTCTCCAGGCAGTTAAAAAAGGAAGCCTTTAGAGATCTGTTTGGAGATTATCTCAGTGATCTCTAAATACAGCTAGTGTACACTGTTCTGTAGTACACACCCTTACTCCCCATCAGTGATTCATCCTGCTGTGCACTATAACACGACAGGAGGTCTGTGTAATGTAAGGAGTGACAGGCATTTGAAAAGGATGATGCTGACATGGCCATCTGGGGATGGAGATTTTGCTAACAGAGGCTGTAGGAAGCCAATCCCTAGGAACAGCACCTCTGTTCTGATGCCACTCCCAGAGCCTTCAGATTGGTGCCTCCTTAGAACAGCACTTTGTTTTTTAGTTTTGATCTGCCAAGTAATGTAAATAGCCATGTGCTATCACACAAACTCAACTTTTATGCTTGTAGGGAAGCAATGCTGAGAACCAAACTGGTTTCATAGGTTCAGTTTATAGGCTTAGCTTGTGAAAGTTAAGGATTCCCACAACTTCTGCACTTTGGGTACAAATTTGGGTGGTAAATACAAGAATTTTACAAACACCTTTACAAACCACTGGCTCTGAAATTTAAACTCTATACGATTTATTACTGCAGGAATTTGTAATAACTGGAACCCTACAACTGTCAATTTACATTGATTTTCTGAGTTATAAGCCTCTGAAATCACTGGTAGTTCTTCATGTGACATTTTTGGACTTTGAGACATGACACAAAAGCTTCACAAGAAGGCAAAGATGTGTCTTGCAGTGGGTCTGCTTTGCAATAATAAATCCACATACTGGCTGGAATGAAATTCAGCACTGGAGAAGCAGCTTTGTGGAAAGCAGGTTGTGTCTGTTTTTTAAATCACAGTGATTGTCCTCCTGAAGCAGGTATAAATACACATACAAACAGTGCATATAAATATATATAAGCATATACACATAGTGCAGATACACTGTTACAGAATCACAGAGTCATTTAGTTTGGAAAAGACCTCTGAGATCATCTAGTTAAACCTATGACCAAACACCGCCTTGTCAACTAGACCAGGGCACCAAGTGCCACATCCAGTTGTTTCTAGAACACCTTCAGGGATGGTGATTCCCCCACTTTCCTGGGCAGTCCATTCAAATGTTTAACAACCGTTTCCATGAAGAAATTGCTCCTGATGCCCAGCCTGAATCCTCTGGCACAGCTTGAGGCCAGTTCCTCTTGTCCTGTCACTTGTTGGCTGGTAGAATAGGCTGACCCCCACCTGGCTACAACCTCCTTTCATGTAGCTGTAGAGAGCAATATGGTCCCCCCTGAGCCTCCTTTTCTCCAGGCTAAACACCCCCAGCTCCCTCAGCTGCTCCTCATAGGACTTACGCTCCAGACCCTTCACCAGCTTCATTGCCCTTCTCTGGACTTGCTCCAGCACCTCAGTGTTTTTTCTGAATCAAGGGGCCCAGAACTGGACACAGCACTTGCAATATTACAGAAACATAAGGCATAATCTTCCACACACACTTTTCCTCTCAGACAGTATTTCTCCTTGGCTTCTCATCCCAGAGTTACTCTCTTTAGGCTGTTCTTTGTTACTGGATGACTCGTTTGACAGTATTTTATGGCCAGAGGGCTCTCGGTATTTTAAGGGTCCTGAAGAGGAATTGGGCTGCTTGCCATCTCTGGCAGTGCAGTCCAGTTCCTCAGAGGTGCTGCATTATTGGGAGGCGCCATTTACATTCCCAGACCTGTGTTCACTTTCTCAGATGTCAGGGAGGACTGGCAGGCACCCCCAGGGATGTCAGGCTTCATTCCAGCAATCTTGGGTCTTTAAAGAGGCCAAGCACAGGCAAGAGGTGGCTGGGTGGGCATGAAGTCTGAGGAGGGCTTTACATCCTTTTGTTCCTGGGTTTAGGGTTCAATTACTCTATAATTTACTTCTCCAAAGAACATTGGTTAGCTTGCAAATTAATAGAGTCTTTCCAGTGAAAAGCTCAAGTACAGAACATGGCAAAAATAGCAGCATTCCTTATTATCCTATGAAAATCAAAACCTTTTCTACCTTGTTGACCAGACCTGTTTCATGTGATACATTATCCTAACCAATGAAAAGCGAGGATGAAAACTAAAAGGGAAAAAAATGGTACTGCTAAATTTGCTGCACAAAGATTAGTTGCATTTCTTCTCAGTTACATTCAGAGTATTATTTTATGTAAGCTCTCTTCTAATTCAAGGCTACTGTACCTGAGCTTTTTATCTATTAATGTGATAAATGAAAAAAAGCAATACCTACTTTGTAGCAAGGTGGGTTTTGTTGTGTTTGGTATTTTTTTTTAATTCAAATTTTAATAGAAGTACATGTGGTAGGTTTCAATTCTCTTTCTTTAAAGAGATTTTTAAAGATGGTGGTAACTAGGGAGACTGTACCAGGGAACTGGAGGAGTATCCTGCATTTCTCATTTGGCTTTGGCACTGTGGAGCCCATTCCTTTCTTTTGCTTGTCTTTGGTGGTGGAGGCTCATGAGGGCATGGGTGCACCATCTCCTTAGTTACAGGTCAAAGTTTCTTTGTGGGAGGGTAAGGAGAGCTGCCCTCAGTGTGATTCTGCACAAGGTGCTTGCTCTTCCTCCACAAAGGCAGGTGTGTGCCTCTAGGAACACATGGGTTTGGCACCCACCTTTTGCAAACACAGCAGCTGGTTAGGAAGTAATTTCAAACACAAATGGCATCAGGTCCTTAGGAGAGAGGTCTCATGATACCAGGCCTTTATTTCCAGAGGGAGAGGCTGCTGTTTGCATCCCTGAAGCTCTGGGCAGGGAGGATGGTATCACTGTGAAACTGCTTTTACAGGCTGACTTGGCAGGTTCTGGAAGTGACCATCAGTCAGATTACTGTTTAAATAATGGCCTTATTTAAAGCATTTCTCAGCCTTTACCTTTAGTCTCGCAGTAAAGGGAAAGAAAATGGTTCCATTTCCCCCTTCTCTAGAAAAAAAATCAGGTTTAAATGGTTAAGCACTTCATAACCAAGCTTCCACTTCTCTTCAGATACCCAGAACTGCTAAACTAGCTGCCTGATTCCTGTTTGGGCAGTTTGATTACGATTTCACTGAGCATGCTCTCAGCCACATATACTGGAGTTGCTCTCTTTGAGGTTCATCCTGCTCCAGGGAGAGGAGTCTCTGTAAGTGCTGAAGAGAAAGGAAGCTTCAAAAATTGAGAAGTAAGCATTAATGGAATGGAAATTGCAATTTTTCCATCAGCAGCACTGCAGGAGAGGAGTCAATGGCAGAAATTTGAAAATGCATCATCTTGGTGTTGACTTCTGCTCCCTTTAGCATGCTGGTGTCTCAGGGAAGACATTTATTTTGGGCAGTCTTACATCTGGGTCCAGTTTTTGTGTTTCATTTTTCACAGAACTTTTAGTCCCTGGTGACTTGCACTCAACAACTGTAAACTATCAATAGACACAGTAAGTGCATTCCTGGGTTGAAATCCTGGTCTCTGTCTAGACAAAAATCACATAATATCTAAATCTGGTCGTTTGTGTGTATTTAATAATTTAATTCCTTAGTACTCTAAGTTTGCTTCTCTGTTGACTGTCCAGCCTGCTCTGCTGACGTAACGTGCTCCATGAATCATGTCTGGACTAGTACAGCTCTTTTGACAACACCCACCCTTTAGTTCTTAGTGCAGGAGCAGATAAGGAAAATTGCACTTGATAGCTATGCTCCAGGAGAGAATGGAGAAATCTGAATGAGCTGCATCACTGTTTTAAACTATATTCTATATACTACACAGTAGCTTGAATAGATTATCAAAGGTATAACATAGGCTAAAGGCTTCTGAGAAGAAACAAAGTATGAAGAGTTTCTGGTGTCAGTCAGTTAAAAAGTGAATCCTAGTTTCACTAGCCTTGTGTAAGCAGAATACCTGCGTGCATGCTATTGCACTCTCTTCTGTCACATTCAACTCATAGTTTTAAAGTAATTGTCTCAGGTATTTGCAAGTCACAGCTTACACTTTAAAACAGAACACCTCCTGTAGGTGTATGCTAGCTTTCCATCCAGTGCCAGTCGCCCTGAGCTCCTGTAGAAGAACTAAAAGTTCTTAGTCTTTCGTTACATGAAAATTACTGCTTTTCACTAGCACATCTACCCTCAGTTCTTTCAGCCTCTTACACCATCTCTCCAAGGCAGTGTTATGTGTATTTTGCTCTTCCAGTGTTCTAAGTTTGCTAACCTAATCTGTCCATAATCTACACTTCCTCCACTGGAAGATACATGAAGTAGCCATGCAAACTGAATGTAGATGTTGAGCTTTTTGAGCCCAGTTGGGGAAAGAGCATTCTGAGAGGCTTGGGTACCTGTGCCTTGGTTTGAAACAAGCAAATCCATTCCCCAGCTTCTTTTAGAGAGCCAGGACTCCTCAGACACGTAGAGTCAGACATTCTTGTCATTTTACTGAAACTTGGTTTTTTTCCCCTTTTCATTTCAGTTTTGAATCTTGGCAGTGTAGAATATGAAGCTCAGGGGCAATTGCAAATAGCTCATGAGGACAATAGCTTGTATTTGTTAGAGTAGAAAATGATGTAGAGAGGAGTGCAAAAGGAAAGAAGATTTAGCCAAAGATGAGAAGAATTGTTCAATTAGTATTTTGAATCGCTCTTATTGATCTGGAATACTTGCAGGTCATGAATCTTCTTGCAGAGAGGGACATATCCTTCTTGTGTGAAAGGTGTGATGGAGTGTGTGCATATCTCTGAGCCTTCATATATAACTCCATGAGCGGCAAATGCTTCCTAGGGATGCAGAAGCTATTGAGAGATTTCATTTAGCTAATGGATGATAGGGTAGCCTTATTGTCAGTCACAGTGTGTCTAAACACAACGTTTTTGACAGTCCTGATATTCACTGGACTGTGGCCAAAAAAATCTGAATGTTAGCCCCAGTGAATGGAAAGACCTAAGGAGTCATAAGGAGTTTGAAAAACGTGTGTCACCTCTGAAACTTCTGAGGAAGGTGGGAAGTCTCTGTAATGTCCAGCTGTATAACACACACCTCCATGTCCACATCTTTGTTTACTAAACTTAGTCTGTTCTGAGTTGTCTTGTTTTCTCTTAGAGAAGGCTATGTAGAAGGTTATGGATTCACACAGATAAGCAGGAGTGGACAGTGTGTACAAACATAAGATGCTTTTGTAATACTATAGTGGTGCAATGGCCATGATGTGGAGAAAAGTGAGACTGCTGTTTCCATGGACTCAGCTATCGGGGCTTGGTGACCCTGAACAAACAAGCAGGTGGAAACAGCTGCTAGACCTTATCAGGGTGAAGAGAAACAAGGTGCCTTTTGCTGGGAGGTGAGGCAAACCAGGCAGGTGTTTTGGCTGAAAACACAACAAGCAAAGGTCAGAGAACACAGATCAGTATCACACATTTTTTTGATCTTAAATAAGGGCTTAGATTTCCAGGCAAATAACTGATGCAACAGCAAAGGGACTACCCCAGTTAAAGATACCAAATCCTGCTCTCGTTTGTGTCAGCGGGAGTCTGAAATGATTCAGGAGCTTTAGTAAATTTACTTTATTAGTAATGAAAAAAATATTAGAAGAGTGACTGGGATTTCTTTCATATTTCGTCTATCTTAGTGTAAGTTGGGGTTTTTTTCTGTCAAATTAGAGAAACAAAACTCTGTAGTACTAAAAGATATTCTGAAAGTAACAGTCTTCATTAACAGTTCCATTTGATGCCTGTATTTAGAATCGTTATCAAATTTGCCAGATCCTCATGAGCTGTAATGTGGCATTTCTATTCCAGTTAAACCCCCCCCAAAAAATAATATTTTTATGCAAAGTCAAGTTGACTGAAGAACCGCCTCACTGTTTTAATGTATCTGTACTATTAGCCTTTGAGTGCCTAAATATTGAAGAGAGAAAGAGTTTCTGGTAATAAATGTCTCCTCACCAAAACCAAGCTATTACTGTAACACAGTGAGAGTGCCTAGAATTGATTCCAGCTTCCAGGAGATGGGAAGTTCTCCAGAAGGCTACAAAACATACTTTCTCTCAGAGAGTCAGTGCCCCATCAGTGTCCATCTGAGAGCCATGCACTGCTTCTAGAGCTTACAGCATTCTTGTTAGTTGTGGAAATAATTTCTGGCTTGTCTGACACTTTTCATGTGTGGGGAGGCGTGCACCATGTTCAGTTTCCTGCTTCTCCCTTGTTTGCATATCAGTTGCTACAGCTCTTCTGCCAACAAGCCGTGGCAAGGGAGTAGTGTGAGTCAAAGGGTGCTTGTTCACCTTTTCCCTGGTTGTAGTTCAACCTTCTCACACATAACACGCTGAGTTTAGGCATCCAAGGTTGTCTTGCAGATCGTGTCCAAGTTGTAGAGAGATTTTTAAAAAAAATCACCATGAATATTTTTTATTTTCTGCCTCTACTAGAGCCACCTATTTATTATAAGAGAAATGAAATATTTTGTGGTTCGTTTTTTGGGGTTTTTTTAATCTTCTCTGTAAAAGATACAGTCAAGAGAGTGAATCTTTTATGTGGGCTGGTGACAATTCTGTGATCTACTGACATCTGTTAAGAGATCATAGTATGGACTGTCTTTACTGAAAGTTCATCAGCAGTGTTTCTTTGGTCTTGTCAGACCCATGTAGCAAATTAATCATGAGAAGAAAATCTTTAAGGCAAAAGTGAATGTTTTTCCACTGGTTTTTATTACATGGCTTAATCCATTGGCTCCAGCAGCTGCTTATTTGAGATTTTAGCTGAAACCATGTTATCTAATTAAGCAGTAAGCCTTAGCTGGTAGGGTAACAAGACCATAAAAGGCTTTAGGAAATACAGGCTGGATGTAAAGCATAAATATTTTGTCCTTTTATTTTTTACTTACATCTGTTATAATCTTAGAATGGTTGAGATACAAAGGACATGGTTGAACGGGTTCAATCTGGTTACATCTTTATTGTCTTACCTAAGGTGGCACAATGGTACCAATTTGCCATGGCTGGGAGATTTGCTCAGTAACACATCAATCCATCTACCACGAGCCTAAGTCTTCTCTAACCTTTGCCTGAACTTTAGGAGGGGTATATTCAACAAAATCAGTAGAATGATACTGGTTTTTACCAGTGAGTAGGAGGAGAGAGAATGAATGTGAACTGTGATTTTTTTTGTAGTCAGGAAGATGTGTGAGGTGCTAATAGTCCAGCTTGATGGTGTTTTTTACTATGATTTATGAAGGTAAACCATGGAAATTGAAGGGAAGGGGTGAATGGGAGTCTGTTTCTGTTTAGTTCTCTTTCACCAAAGGTTTAGAAAATGTGAGGGGAAGAAGAAAAAAGCTCTATAAAATAGTGGCTTCAAACGTATTCCCTTGAGAAATGCATTTCTGTGTCAGCTGAGTAAGTCTTAACTTTGTCCTTCCTCCTGTCTGATTCACAAACAGCATTTTGGCATCTTTTGTGGCGTGAGTGTCTGCCTGGCCTTTGGAGGGACTGAGTCACTGATAGCACTGAGGAATACCACACTGCTCAATGCATCAGCTGCCAAACTGTGGTTATTCAGCACTGCAGCTTATGGAGAGAACCCTCCTCTGACTATTCTACCTGTCCCGATTCTTACCTTCATAACAACTCCACTTCTCCCTTCCAGTCAGTAATATATTGTAATATAGCATAATTATTAAAAAGATGTACAGGGTGGGGTGGGAATGTTCATTTGTTTACTTGCTGTTCTGGAAATGACTCAGAGCCTGTTCCTGAATTTATATCACATGAGGAATCCCTCAAACCTTAGAAAGTCCAGGGGGAGTAAGAAGTATATTAGGGCATGTAGGGAAGCTGACATCATGGTGTCAGGCAAAGGGGAACCTCAGTGGTTTTTCTGTGTCCAAGATGCTTCTTAGCTGTCAGCAAGGGAAAGTTTTGTCCCCCTAGTAGGTGTTGGTCTTGGAATTCATACGTAGTAGGAATCGGTAATACATTCATACTCTTATGTCCCTTTTGGAAGGACATAAAGAGTATGTTGAAGACCCTTTTTCATTTCTGCCTCATTGGAGTTTGATTAGGAAATGGAATAAATATTCATGAACAGTCATCATCTCGTGTTGTTGACATCCTCTAGAGACATGATTTCAGACTGAAAATTAAATTAAGGGGAAAAAAAATAGGCTCTTTTGTAATCCCAACAAATGCCCCAGAGAGGAGGTCTTGAAGAAGCTTCACCCGCAACCAGATACTGACTCTATCCTTAGGCAGCCATTCATCTCCTATTCTCAAAATCCTCGAGTGCTGGAGGTGATTTATTCAAATGCTTTTCTGTGCTCACTCTAAAGTTTCTATTGATGTACTTGAAACACCTTCTTCTTCTATCTACAGCTCATGGAAAAGAAATCATTCCATTTTCTCTACTGGAACAGCAGTCAGCTCTGCCATAGGCAAAATCCATTGTAGGTGAACTCTTACCCATGTATTTCTGTTCTAGTATTATTACCTTTGGCTGGCACCTTAAATACAGTTAATAAGTCTGTTGGAATTGTAAACTACCAAAGAAAGTATATAAAAAAAAAGCACATAAGATTCAGGGTTTCAAGGGATAGGCCACAAGTTGACATTTTACAGTGTGCTATTCTTAATTTATCAAGCAACTATTAAGTACAGAATTCTTGTTTTCAAACGTTTTTCTTTTTGCACAGCTGTTTCGCATCCTTGCTGTGTACAGCTACTCTGTGTTGGTTTGCTTTCACAAATTTACAAAATTTACGTAGTTTAGTGGTGAGTCATGGAGACTTTGTGGCTGCCAGTTGTAGAGAAAAGAGCCGCCCGCATTAAACTTCAGCCCCCAGGGAACATCATTACATGAAAGCTCTGTCTTTGTATGATTACTGGCTACTTACAAATAATGGCCCTTTGGAGCTTTGGGCACAGTTCTGCAGTGCTTCCTTAACTGTGACTGGATCTCAAGACATTCAGAATAAACCCAAAAGTCTTTTAGACCACCAGTGTTTAGACACATCTTCTGGTTATCAAGGATCAAAGAATTGTTGTTCTCCAGTTAACAGATCCACAGGTAGAATGCTTTTCTCTGGTAAGGCAGTTAATTTCAAAATCATTAGGAAAACTTTGTTTATAAACATGCATCAGTATTCTGACCTCACTTGATAATCTCACACTAGATGAAAAGCATGGAACTATTAAACACAGAGCACGTGAATATTGGGTTTGGGTCCCACATGGTGTAACTTCAGAACATTTCAGCTCCAATTACAGATAGAGAAGATTATAAAGCCTCTGTGTATTTAAAAAATTATATACTGAGTGTGTAGCATGGCACCAAGTTTTCAGAAGGCCTGAGGGAAGTTTTGGTTGTCAGAATTTCTATCATCCTGCTCTGCCTTTGGTACATCAGACAAATAGGAGAAAAGAAGAGAAATTCCATGTGACAAACTATTGTCTGCTCTAGAGCAAATGTGTAGGATGAGACAAGACTTCTGATATTGCAGTCACTGCAATATGTAGCCTTATATATAAGGATATATATGCATGCATATACCTGTCTGTATACTTAGATATACAGAGACCTTTTCTTCTTTCTTAGTGAGGTAGCTCTCAACTTCCAGACTAAGTTAATTACTCGTCAGATTGTAATTTGTGGGGGTTCTCTACCAAATTTGAACAGTACTTCCAGTGTGCCTCCTCTGATCCCATTGCAAAAAAGATTGAAATAAGTACTTGGCACTGTTTCCTACACAAGAGCATTTGCAGGTGCTCTAGTCTTGCCAGGATCAGACTCTTATTACTGAGAAAAATATGGGGTGAGGGAAGAAAATTAAATGACTGCTCCTGTAGAGTGACCTGCTCTGAAAGTATTACATGACTTACAGAGATTTTGACCATGCATGAAGAAAACATCACCTGATAGAGCATCTGAGCACCTTTTTTTCTTGGTTTTGTGTTTTCTTCTTTCATTGGAGTCTCAGTTCCTTGAAGCTTTGGATAAGATGACATTTTACTTACTTTTTGCCATTGAACACTGACTGCCTAAGAGTCTGATCAGTGACAGGATCACTGTATATGTGGGGAGAATAAGCAGATGGTGTAGCAAGGGATGCAGTTCTTACATTAGCTTTGGTGGTGAGCAGTTTATTGGGTGACCACAGCCTGCCTCAGTTAATTCCCTTGGCTTTTTGACAGCATGCTAAGGCTAACATAGCTATGTTGCTTTTGGCTAAAGCCAAGCTTGAGTGCCTTTAGGCCACCTTCAGTTATGTCACGTAGATGTATTTTGCATCCATTTATATTGTGTCATGTGCAGAGCCAGAAATAAAGTTTTTCCAATTAAAATGTTAGTGGGAAGCAGGGGAAAAGGAGTCAAGTGAGATTAGGTCTGTGGAGAAGTTAAAGACAAAGCCAGGGTAGTCACTTGTGTTTTCATATTTATTAACTTTGAGCTCAGAAGCCACATTCCCATTGAACAGCCACCCAAATGTCTGATTTTCCCACACAGCACTGAGATGTGACCTGTGACCCATATTGTAGTTTGCAGCTCATGTCTCTTCTTTTTAGTACCTCTTTTTTAACAGTAGTTCTCAATTTTATGAGTTCTGTGTACTTGGCAGGACAGCAGTAAGAGGTTTGCACTGCTGGAAAGTATTACAGAGGTTTTGAGGCATTTCAAGGCAAATTAATTCATATCTCATTAAAGACAAATGCATTATGTGCCCTGTCTAGACAACTGAGAGATTAGGAACTGGAATGCTACTGCAATTCAAATTAACGTAGTAGTTTCCATAAAACAATATTCCATTCTGTGTAATTCTGCCATTTTTCTGATGTGTGTAGGACATAAAACAGGTTTTGTGCTTTTTTTTTTTTTTTCCCTTACTACTCAGCAGTTTTTGCCATCTGCTGCAGTAATGGGAGACCAGCCCTATGTGAAACAACTTGTAGAAATTAAAACCTAGAGGGGGATATGTAAACACAGAAATAAACGTTAACTCTTAGAAGTGCCAAAGGATAAGAAATGCCAATTCTAACACGAGCAATGGTTTTGCTGAAGCACTTCAGGCAGGGCTGAAATTATTGCTGTCTCACAGGTACCACTGGGTGAGCTCTGGCATTGTTTGGGAAGGATCTGTAGCTACTCTTTAGGGAGGTTAACACATTTTTATTTGAGGTACGGGTTTTTTAAAAGGGAATTGCTTTGTATCAGGAGCTTTTAATAAACATGTAAAGGGGCATTTTGTTCAGAGAAGCTTTTGTAGACTGTGAGAGGTGCTCCCATGCACTTCTAAGATTGTTACTAAAAATCAGTTTCAAACTGTCCTACCAGCTGCTTTTGTAGCATTGCTTCCTATGCCGTGAACTTGCTGGCAAAACTTCCTCACCTCTCTGAAATCATTGGATTTTGCCTCTGTACTTTATGGCTTGGGAACTTGAAATCCACAGAGGGCTAAGAATGCACACTTTGGTATGGCTGTTCTGGCTTACCAGTTGTACAGAAAAAAATCCTTCCTCCCCTTCAGCTCATTCAAAAGGTTTGTAGGCACAAACTGCAGCTGGATCACAATAAGCCAGGAAACTGGGCTATGTAGCTTACACAAGGATGGGAAAAGTGGTTCTTCTACTGGAATCCCACTTACTGTTCCCGTGTCAGAGCAATGACCTTGGCAAAGAACTGCTGTGGAGTCTCTCTGCTTTCTTGGGTTCTGAGCTGAAGTGTGAAGAGCCTAGAAGGAAAGCTCATTCCAGACACTTGTTTATCTGTCCTTGACAAATACTGGCTGTAGATACAACTAGTGAAGAGAGTTGTTTAAAGTTATCTTTGAGGAAGGACTTTTTGAGAATGTGGAGGTGGGGTGAGTGCGACTGAGGAGAGGGAATAGACAAATTAAATGTCAGCGGTGAATTTAAAATCAATGATTCCATTTTGAGAGTCAGACAGTACCAGAATAGACTTGAGTGTATTTTCGAGTCTACTCTTAGGGTCTTAATTAAGGATTAAGGATTAAAAAAGCAAAGCAAAATGAGGATGATTTCAGTGCATACTGTATCACCAGCAAAACAGAGTATTACAAATACTACCATAGTGAGATACAGAAATCAGATGAACACTGCCCAAGAAAGTGGCTTTCTGTGTGAAAGCAGGTTAACTCTGTCTGTGTAGTTCTGCTTTCATACCTTGACCTGAGAAATTTTTTCTTCTTTTTCTTTATCCTTATTTGCTCTGTGAGGATAGGATAGTGTGGTCCACACCACAGTGGGCTACAATCCACCAGTCAGTACAGTTTGCCAAATTACCCTGTAGTGCCTTCCAGGCCAAGGGGCTGGAGGGTGGAGATTGGCACATCACATTGAAAGAAAACTTTTTTCTTCTGTGCCTTTCCAGAATGGATATGTGAACATAAAGCCCAAAGGAAGGTACTGGTGTCAAAACTTGTCACGCCAGCTCTGACCTGTACAGTCCTGCACCATCTGTTTCATTTCTCTGGGAGCTGTGCTCCTGCCATACTTGACTATCACTAACATCAGTCACTATTTTATCCTCAGATGTGGACACTAACCATTCTTTAGGAAGGCAAGTGATAGCTAGGCATAATCTGCCAAAGCCAAGAAACCTGAAGTTTCTGTCAGCAGCAGTCGTTGTAGCAGTCTTATAATACAAGGAACCTTTTCCGTGAGTTTCAGTTTTTTGGTGGGTTTTTCTTCCCCCCTGTTGGTTCTGGAACAGATCCTAACCCCCAAATTGCTTCCAGGTGTTGCAGGATATTCACTGCAGAGTACAATATTATAATAAGAGTCCACAGGATGCTATGTCCTTACAGGTCCATAGCATGGTATTCTCTGTCCTGGCCTGTTTTTTATGGGTCCTAGGATATCCATTAATGAATAGGCAGCCTTGCTAGCATTTCTGAAACTCCACATTCCTTTGCTGCAACATTAAATAACGTGGAAATGGATGTTACCAGTGTAGCTAATTCTGTCTGTATCTGAGCTATCTGCTCAGCTTGTATGACCTGTTGCATGTCAGAAGCCAGCACCCCCCTCTCCACAGTTGCTCCTGCAAAGACATGGTATTCTGAGAAATAACTTGGCTTGCAGAATTCCAGAAAAAAATGAATTGTTCAGTATGTCTTGCAGCTGATGAAGATGTTCAGATTTTCTGCCTGTCCAGCAACTGTTATATCTCAGGGTAGCTGGATTATAGAAAGTCTGTGGCCCAATTAATAAATAAAAATAACAAACAAATAAAAGATACATGGTTACACATCTGCATGTAAGCATTCCTGAGTTCTGACTATGGATTTTAATATCTGGGTGAAGGATGTTGGTTTGAAATGTGGCACAAAATTTCACAAAGAGCATGTGAAAGGAAGCCTTTTCCATGCCAGGAAAGAAAACCACGCAGGGATTTTTCCCCAACTGAAAACCCTCATAAAACTGGAAGTCTGAACTGGTGGGATGCAATTCAGTAACAGAGGAAAAAGAAATTTTTTGATGTGGGACTTATTATTTAGGGGAAAGCAGCAACTGGAGAATTATAACTTCAGTGTTAGGTGGTTTTAGAGGTAGGAGAGAGTTATTCCATGAGTTTAAAAACAATTGTGGCAAGAATTTGTGGAGAGGGACAGTTGGAAAAACTGACTACAGCGAGACCTGGCTGTTTGCCTGAAAGTGGATGGAACAGGAATGAAAGAGTATAGTCTATTCTGAGTATGGTTTATACAGAGGGATTCAGAATAGAAGCTGACAAAGCTACAGGAAGAAAAGTGGCCTAAAAGAGCATGGCTGCTGAAGAGAAGTGGCTGACTGCTCACGGGGAACCACAAGAGTTCCAACATACTATCTAACATTTGGATATTTGGATTTTGACCCAACTGTGGTTATGTAGCAACAGAAAAGCAAAAAGGCAGAACACACACAGTACTGGAATGCTGAAGTTGAAAACATAATGGTAATTCATAGCAGTGTAAACCTGGTGATACTAATTTCTTAAAATATCTTAAAATGGCTGCCTCTGAATTATAAACATAACCTGAATATCCAGTCATTGACTTGAAAAGAATGAGGCTCTGGACTGTGTTTGGCTCCTGTGCTATGTTCTGGGTAATCAAACTGCTGGAAAAAACATCTTAGGTGGCCAGAATGGGTAACTTAGGCAAGGCCTTGCTGTTCATGCAGAGCAGCCTTGCCTTGCACAGCCTGCTTAAGGTTTAATCTGGAGAAGATCTGAAGAAAATGAGAAGTTTAGTGGAAACTTGCAATAAAGGTTGCACAGATGACAGCTGATCTGACCAGCAAGTGAGGTTAATACCTGCCAAAGAGCAGTCAAGTGGTTACTTTAGAGAATTCTGGGATTTTTGTGTAATTTCCTTCCTTTTCCCTTTTTCCTTTTCCCTTTTCCCTTTCTTTCCTTTCCTTCTTGACTAATAGCAAAAAGGTAGCATTGACCTTATGATGGTACAAAGCAGTGATGGAGTACAGGTGACTCAGAACAGTGCTATGATTTATTTTCTATTGACTAAATTATTTCCAGTCTGAAGAAAACACAACAAAAAATTTTAGAGAACAGGGTTAATGACACAATTTTGAGGAGGTAACCTTCTGATGGGAAGAGAAAACAGGCGCTCCCTGTGAACCAGACACATGAGGGGTGCACAGAATATACACTTCCCCTCTGTGTTATCCTCACTGCCATCCCTGCAGAGCTGTGTTCTGGGGAGAATTTCAGACCAGCCTGTGCAGCAGCAATGGAAGGGGAGCTCTCTCTTCCACAGTGCTTGTGTAGTGGCTGTGCAGTGGTGCCACTGCTACCATGAAGTCCCAGGGATGCTGAATGTTACCTGTCCTGTAGAAGGAAGCATTGCATTTTTCAGCATAGAAATCATTGCTGACAAAAATACTCAGGCACTGCAAAGGCTGCCTGAGAAGAATTTGTGTGCCCCTTGCAAAGGGAGCAGAGGAACAGTTAAAAGAAAAGGAAATACATTCCCCTTCTCCCTTAGGGAGGTCCTTGCAGGTTTAGTGAAGCCAGACGTGCTGGGGAGTTTCTGATGTTGGCACTGATACTGCTGGGGAAGAGGAGGGAGGACAGCATAAAGCTACCTGGCCTGGGATCAAGAAAGATGGTGCAGAATGGTCTCCCACAGAGCATATGGATACTGCAGGCTGCTGTGGTGTAGCCTTTCCTTCAGTCTTACCCCCCCAGGTGAAAAAACCAGCCAACAAGTAATAAATCACAACAGTACTCAAATAAAAGTATGACAGATTTAATACAAATGTCTTCCCCCCCAAAAGGGCCTCAAACAACAAAAGCACAAAAAACTACAGAACTAGATAATTTCTTTTCTCAAGGTTGCTGGTTTTAATGTGTATAGAGAAAGTGAATCTGAGGCCAGAGTATTTAGATAAGCCAGGGAGATGGCATTGGTCTGTTGCAGAACTGTGGTTGAATGAAGAATCAAAGCAAGCTTTTTTTCTTGGTTCCCAAGTAAGGAATATAATCAATTAAGAGCTTCTGGGATTTCAAGAAGAGGTATGGATTTCTGTCCCACAGTGGCAAATGACACTTTTATGCTTTTCTTCAGGAGTGTATCATCGATGAAGACTGTGAAACAGGGAAATACTGCCAGTTCTCCACCTTTGAATACAAATGTCAGCTCTGTAAAACCCAGCACACAGTAAGTCCTGAATGAGATGTGATTTTATGTGATCTTTAGAAACTCAATAAGTGATTATTGTTAATGTCCACAAGTCAAAATTGATAGAAAAGAAGATTCAAATCTTTCTGCATGAGAGTAAAGATGGGTGTGTAGTGTTTGTGGGGTTTTTCTGCCTGTTAGCAAACCTGAGGTTTAAGGTTTCTGTTCTCATATATGCTCCAAAATCTGCCCTAAGCTCCTCCTGGCTCAAGCTTGTTGGGTGGCTTGAGGACAGTGCAGACTAACCCACTGCAGGCTGTCAGTGGGGTGGATGCAGAGGAGATGCTGTGGCAGCTCCTGAGGCCCAGCTGACAGTCGGTGCATTCACAGAGGGAATTGCAGCAGCCTGCCCTCTTCCCTTCACTGACAGTTGTACAGTGCTGTACTGCAGTGGGTACTGTACACAATCCTCTTGCATTATTTGAATCTGTGAACCTCAGGAAGCAGTCAGCTCCTGTCTTTTGAGCTAGAAGATGTGTGTTCTTGGTAGTGGCTATGATTAGATTATCTTCTGTAAGGGACAGGTGCTTGAGAAGTTCAGGCTTTTTCTGTGGTTAAAATCCAGTTTAGAAGCAGTTTGTTGAAAAAAACCTTTCATGTGTCTGTCCCTTTTCACCTGAGTTCTGCTGATGGCCTCTTGTAACACAGATTTATTCCTCAAAGCATTGGCAGGCAGTCCAGTGTACAAGCAACTAAATGTTGCTGTAAATCATGTAATTAACAGGATTGTTATAACCTAAAAGCACCAGGCTGTTCCTGAAGTGACTTAGATCCTTACTTATTTTGATGACTTCAGGGAGCTCTACTGACTTCAGTGGACTGGATGCTTGCTTAAACTCCAGTCCTGAAAATATGCCTGTGTGTTGTTAAGAAAGCTTTTTCTTCATATTTTAGAAAATGTTGGACTGTTATTTTTTCATGGTAACATGGAATAATTCAAAATCAAGAATGGGATATCTACACCTACGCCCCTCACCACCTTTTCATTGCAGTCCTCAGTAGAACACTTGTAGGGTAAAGAAAGCAAAAATGGGGTGCTAGATACCCTTCTGTTGTAAAGTGAGCTCAGACTGAAGGAGGTGGAATCAGTTCCCTGACCTGGAACCCCCACAATTACACAGCATTTTTCTCCTTAATTAGCAGGTCTTAATAGTACCAGTGCAGTCCTACTCCTTGCCCTGTGTGAAGCAGTTTCTGTGGGATCCACTGGAAAAGAAATTCAGATTTTGTATGGCTGCCCAGACAGAGCTTAACACAGACAGGAAAAAGCTGCTAGAGCACTGACCTGCTAGGAATCTCTAAGATGTTAATCAAACTACCCAAAAAATGGAACAAAGTGAGACACCCTTTTTATTAGGTTGATTTATTCGGTGGGTATAGTTGAAACACTGGGGCAGTTGTCATACAAAGCTATCATTAACTAGAGATTTGCATTGCTGATGTTCAGAGAGATTTTTCAAAGATTCTTGGTTACCAGTGAGATCTGGTTCTTATTAAAACTACAAATGGATTTTAGTAAGTTCTTTTTTTTCCTATGCTCTTTGAAAACAATCCTTCTGAACAAATAGTAAATTCCTGACTGTATTTAACAGTGGAAAAAATTAGTAATGTTTTCCGTTGATAATGTTTCATGTATGAATTTTTATTTCCCTTGATTGCAGAAGAGAAGGCTCCAGGGAGAACTTAGAGCAGTCTTCCAGTACCTAGAGGGGCTACAGGAGAGCTGGAGAGGGACTTTTTACAGGGCAGGTAGTGAGAGAAAAAGGTGGAAGGGCTTCAAACTGAGAGAGGGCAGGTTTAGACTGGATAGTAGGAGAAATTCCTGGCTATGAGGGTGGGGAGGCCCTGGCACAGGTTGCCCAGAGAAGCTGTGGCTGCCCCATCCCTGGCAGTGGCCAAGGCCAGGCTGGAAGGGGCTCTGAGCAACCTGGTCTAGTGGAAGGTGTTCCTGCCCAGGGACCTTTATGACCCCTTCTGACCCAAACCATTCTATGATTCTGTGAAATCCATATCACACCATAGCATTTCTGGCTACTGATCAATTTTCATGTGAATGATGAAATAAAAATTCAGGTCTTGTAGTGTGTTAGTGTAGAAGGAGTGCTGTTACTGTACTGTGGAGGTTCCTGTCTGGCAAAAAGTTCTCTCTATGCTTAAACTGAGAACCTAAGCAGTTCTGTTTAAACAGTGGCAATATGACATATGTATATTAAAGGCACATCCATGCAGTTGTCTTCAGGACCAGGGTTAATGCTGTGTTTACCTGTCTGTGATATATACAACTAGTGCTGAAGTGGCAGTTTTCTCACGTGCTTTGTCCATTTGCCAGCCCTGCTCACGGGATGTTGAATGCTGTGGAGACCAGCTTTGCGTTTGGGGTGAGTGCAGGAAATCCACTTCAAAAGGAGAGAACGGCACCATTTGTGAGAACCAACAGGACTGCAACCCTGGAATGTGCTGTGCTTTTCAGAAAGGTACAGAGGGGCTTATCCTATGCTTTTCACAATACACGAGCATTAATATTTAGCTCTTTTGCCCAGGGGAAGTGATTAAGTCTCTACAGAATCAATAGGTCATTCTCCCTGGGGCTGTGGAATGCACCGTGGTAACTTCATTATAAAACTGTGATAGAATTAGGAGAAACAGTCTGACAGGAGGACACAGTGGTGAAAGAAAAGCCTGTTGCATACTAGAGATGAGACCAGCACAAGAAGCTCAAACACTTGTTTATTCCACTAAAGGGGAATCTTACACATTTAAAAGTAGCAGAGCTCTGTGTCAAATTTTCACTCAATAGAGCACAAATAAGAGAATTAAAAATATACAGAAGAAATGATGAGCTTAGTGAAAGTGGCTTCTCTTTCCTATCAGCAAGCAGACTATCAGACTGCAGAGACATTTCATACTCTGAGTTTTCTGTGAGCCTTCCAGGGCACCACGCTGTGCAATACTGACCAGACAGCCAAGATAACAGTGAGGAACGATGTCCCAGATTATGTTGTCAGTCCACATGGGAATGTGAAACTTGATTTACAGAAGGGAGGACAGGAGGAGAAGGTCTCAGGCCTGAAATGAATCCCAAAGCCTGTCTGATTAGGGTCCAATTTCTTCTACTGTTTTATCGCCACTATATACTCTCCCTCAGTGCATATTTCATAGTTCACCCTTGTTTTGTAGTGACAGGACACAATTCCAACCATCTCCCTACACCAGGTAGATACTCCTCTAGCTTTCTTCCTGGCTCTTGCTATGAGCAAGATGTGACCTTGTACCTTCATTGATAGTTGGGTTGCCTCTCAGCTTGCTGGTGGATCAGGCTGCCAGGGCATTTCAGGACAACAAAAGAGATGCTCAGCTTTTCCATGTTAATTTTGACTATTACATAGTGGACCTTCAATGTTAATTAAATTTGGTTTCAACAAGTTTTGGTTGGAGCAGTTTTTTTCTCCCTTCCTTGGAGCAGTTTTTTTCTCCCTTCATCAGGTTCTGCCTAAAGCATTTACAGGTTTTGCCAAGCTCTGTCAGAGATTTCTTTGCACTCTGATTCTGAAATCAGACAAAAAAGAGCACTTTTTTATACACAGCTATTACTTTCACCATGCATGACTCTGAATCTGCTTATGCTGCAGAGATGAGTAAATCAGTAGTATGCATCCCATTGGTGTTAGTAGCACTGGGCTGCTCTGCTGAGAGGGTTTTACTGCTTTGGTAGCCCTGATTTCTTATGGGATCTGAACAAACTGTGTCTTCATGATGGATTATTTCAGCTATGTGAGTCATTCACACTAATTTGAGTTAGATCATTACTAGAAATTTAGCACAAACCTGTAACTCAGGAGGGAACAATAGGTATATAGTTATAGAGGGGAAAAAAATCTATTTTTTCGTATATATATATATATATATAATTCAATAGATAAGAGTATTAATGAAAATTGATAGAATACACTTATTAGAACTTAAAATAGAGCTACTGATTAATATCATTCAATGTTCATTCTCTATAGTTGTCTGCTTTAGCAAGTTTTTTCAGGTTAGGCATGCCTAACTTCAAGGCCTTTCTCCATCACTAGATACTGGACAAGATTGTCCTAATATAAAACTGCAGTAAACTACAGAGTATTTGCTGTTTAATATGTAATCTCTTTTGAAATTGGGAACTGATAGGCCATACCTATTGAACCATATGTGTCTGTGTGTACACACAATATATGTGTCTTTTGACCAAGTCCATTTTAAAAGCTTAGTTTTTGAATTCCTCTCATATTTTATTCTGCCATATGAGATAAATTAAGACAAGAGGAGGAAGGGAGGCTGGATAGGAACATCTGGAACTTGGAATTCCAGACTGACACTGTAAGTTACTAGCATCAGGAAACCCAAAGGATGTGGCCTTCTAAAATAATTTCTTACAGAAGTTGAAATTCACCCCTGTGCAGAAGCAAGGGTGCCAAGCCCCAAGTGCCATCAGACAGCTTTGTGTATAGCAGTATGACTATAATAAATTAAATGAGTTGTACTTCTTGTAAGCTCATTATTTAGTCTCTGAACAATCACTCTGTATTTATTTGTAACCTCTGCAAAGAAATAGGAAAAGTCACAGAGTTCTAAAATATAGAGGTATTTCTCTATTCAGATTTTAAACCATTAATGTTATGCATTGCAGAGGATTCACTGTAGTGTTTTCTTGGGTTTAGAACAGTCTCTTGAATCTCCAGGGGACGGAGTTGTGCCGTACTGCTGTCCTGAGAGCTGCTCTCTTTGGGAAGAGCAGGAGTTGGTCTTGCTCATTAAGCATGAACTTCAAATCTCTTACTCCCACCTAGTGGAAAAACCATTAAGTTATGGCTCCCTTATTTGTAAGGGGCCTTACAAAGGGATCGTGCCTGTCTTTTTATCTCCTGCACACAGACTGAGAGGTGAGGCCATCTCAGTTTAGCAGGCAGCTAACTCCACTCATAAACTGGGTTTCCTTTGGCACACAGAGCTGCTGTTCCCCGTGTGCACGCCCTTGCCTGAGGAAGGGGAACCCTGCCACCATCCTTCCAACAGACTTCTCAACCTCATCACCTGGGACCTGGAACCCGATGGAGTCCTGGAGCAGTGCCCTTGTGCAAGTGGCTTGATCTGCCAGCCTCAGAGGTAAAGCTCAACACTGGCAAACAGCCTGCTTAAAATTGGTGAGGGGTGTGTTTCCGTGGTAAATGGCTACACAACTTGCAGGGTCTGCCTCGCTAGAAAATGCTTTGATAACTTTTCTCATCAGTAGCGTTGAAACTTTCTGCTTTGTCCCTCACAAATGTGCCTAATTGAGTTTGGCAACACATGAAGCTGGTGCGAATTAAGCCTGTGAGTTAATCAGGCTGTTACTGCCTTTTCTTTTTTTTAATCAGTCAGTACTAACAGCTGTTGAGATGTATTATTCTGATTTTAATTCTCTGCATACAGTTCTTTGTCCACCAACTTTTTTAGACCGGGCTTCTTGTTAGATGTTTTGCTTGTTTTCATACGTAAGACACATTAAAGATATTTTAATACATGCAGTATTTCCTGTGCTACTGATCAGCTTTACAGAGGGACATCAAAGAAAAAAAAGAAATCTTTGTTTGCACATCCCCTCAGTTTCAAACGAAGGCCCAAGGAGCCAGTTTCCCTACAGCTAACTTACGATCTGCTCTCAGACTTGAAACCCTTCACACTGTGCAGACTTCTTCACTACCATCGAGTTTCATGGAATAGGAAGCAGGCTGCTCTGTTTTCTGCTTGTAGTTAAAACTTCTCATAGATCGTGCCTTTCATATCCTTTAAAAGGACAGTTATTTGCATCATCAGCAGTTTTATTGGGAGAAAGTGAGATCATTTCAGTTTTGCACTAACACTTACATGTTTTCTGTGAAATTCTCCAAGTCTGCTCCTACACTACCAGCACCATATTAACTTCCAACAAGACAGCATAGCTGGGATAGAGATGGAGATTAATATTTCTCTCTTCTGTGTTCAACTCCTTCTACATTTTTTCATGCATGAAAAAGAATTGGGTAACATTTTGTTTCATAAATGTCACCTAAGAAAGCAAGCAGAGTTGATCCCATCCTTTCAGCACCCAAATTTTAGTTAATGTGCCTTTAACCTCAGGGAAGGTCTGTCAGCAAATGTCATGTCTAGTTAGAAGGAAGACATTTCAGATGGGGATATAGAAACACAGAAATTACTTAGTATGTGAAATATAACTGAACTGTCCACCTATAGTGACAAGAACTTTTAATCTGAATTTTAAGATTCTGATAACATTTTTTTATTAAAAGAAACAGCCCCATCTCTGCTTGAAATGGGCCCTTGGCTAAATATTACCAATGAGTGATAAACACTGAAACTATTAGATTATATCTCAGAGAATACAAGGATAGTCTGTGCACAAGTCTTGAAGTCTGAAAATCTCCTGGAGAGCAAAAGAATTCAAAATACACACAAAACAAGCTTCAGGAACATCTTGAGTTCATTTGTGCTTTGTTTCCACCGGAAGAGGGTGCAGCTTTCAGCAGCTGCTGAGGGGTGCCTGGCACAAGTAGTGCTCACCTTGCACTGTCCCAGGGACCTGTAGCCCAGTTCCATCCCTTGCAGTGCAGAGAAACAGCAGAGGCACCACGATCAAGTTCTGTTCTGTGACATGAACAGCAAGGTCTGGTCACCCTCAGTGCCTGCAGAAGGGCCAGGCTGTGCTCAGGGCCACTGCTATCCTGGGTCCCCAGATCAAACACTTTGCTGTTAGGATCCGTTCTAGCTGTGTGTGTGGAAATCTCATCTTTAACTCGTCAGCTGTCAAGCCTGTAAAAACCCAGATCTTTCTGAAAATCAGCTGGGGTATGTCTGTTAGGTGTTTAACATGTTTTCACGTGAGGGGGAAATTGTATAAACTGGCAGGACACAAAATGATGTACTGTCTGACCAGACTTGTCTCTCTTCTCCAACAGCCACAGCACTACATCCGTGTGTGAACTGTCTGCCAATGAGACCCACAATAATGAAAAGGAAGATCCCCTAGTCATGGATGAGATGCCATTTCTCAGCTTAATCCCCAGAGATATTCTTTCGGATTATGAAGAAAGCAGTGTCATTCAGGAAGTGCGTAGAGAATTAGAAAGTCTGGAGGACCAAGCAGGTTTGAAGCCTGAGCCTGACTCGGCTCAGGACCTGGTTTTGGGAGATGAAATTTGAAGTCCAAGCACCAGGAAGTTTAGTTAGGTATTTCTAGAAATTTTTTGTCTAGTGTTTTGCTTATATAAACCCTAAACACACACTGCTGGATAGAAGTGCAATAAACAAGGTCTTCAACAAACATCCTTCTCTGTGCACCAAACCTGCATGTTCCAATTACGGTTGAATTCATGCAATCCTTGGACCAAACCTTCTGTCAAATGAGAACCATATCGGTGTTTCTTCTGGATTAGTACTTTCCCCATGTACATCAGAAATAAAATTGTTAGTACTTGTACTCATTAAAAAATTCACAGAAGTGTAAATAATGTTGTTAGTAGCTATAGAGGTGAGTTTTGAATATGTATGTTCGGAATTTTTTAATTTTTCTAGGGTAAGAACCATCTCCTTTTGAACTGTTGTAGTCATTGATTTGAAGGGATTTTTTTATTTTCTACTTCAGAAAATAGGATTGGTGAAGCTGCAACACACAGACTGTGGGTGTCACAGCAGCACTCTGCACTGCACGAGCATTCCTTCTTGTGTGATGTTTAAGGATCTGTTGGCTACATTCCATCATCACCTGTGTGAACATCACTTCCTTACTTCTGTTTACCAGTAAGACAACTCAAATAGCTTCTTACACCCAGAGAAAAATCTTTGAGGAGTGGTTTATGCTTTTAACACCTTCATAGGCATAAATCTGCACATGTGACAAGATGAGCTAATCGTGACCATCTTAGGAGATCACGGATTTAAGAAACCAATAGCAAGTCAAGAGTAAAATCTGACCCATGAAACCCCCCAGCTCCCAGCTGTCTCACCACTTTGCTACCATGGCTCTTCCACTCTGAATGGTTTGCTGGGTTATAGATTTCACCACATTATTGTACATGGGGAAACATGACATGAGGTTCCAGCAAAGTAACTTTCCATGGCACTTCTTCCTAAATAATCCCTACTGCTTCTCTCTAATTTGGATCAGTAGGGCACCAGCAGGAGCAAATGTAAGACTGTGCTACCAGCCTGCACATCTTTCACCAAATTCCTTGGGTGCCAGAATTAATAACCATTGCCATTCTGAACAGTGGGATATTTCATCAGAACAGTCTGACTTTTAGTTTAAGGCTTCTACACCCAGTTCTCACACCAACACATACACCCAGGCACCTGCTCTCAGAGTAAGTTCACTGCATTTGTCCTTTCTACCTCTAATAAAATTACTCTGCTTTAGACACAACCCATCTGTACAAAGAGAAGGAATTAAATGTTTTAAAAAATACTCAAGAGAGCAGTAATTGTCTGAAAATACTACCCTTTTACTGATAGTATTACTCTCCCTTCAAGTTCTTGGTGCTGCAATCCCCAATTCTCATCTCTAGATTTTTGCCTCTCCAAAAATGTATTGAGTTTGAGAAAAATTCATGATCCATTTGATAGGTGATTTTTTTCTCTCTTCCAAAAGCTCCAAGGATCCTTAGCAGCACATGGTAAAGGGTAGTTTAATGATGTTCTCTGCTCCCTTTGCTTACACTTCCACCTCACTTACGCTGGAGAAGAGGCAACACAGGACAAAGAGAAGAGGAAGAATGAGTGAGTTCATCTGTGCAGTGCCTGGTTCTCCAGCTGCTGGATTCCTCAGGATTTTTAGGTTGCTGTGGGCCAACATGCAAGGAAGAACTGAAGGTTCAGTTATTGAACATCTTTTTCCCTGCTGGAGCAGAAATTAGCTGTCAGTTGTTTCACTGGTGAGAAATGCAGTTCTGGAAAAGGAAACTCAGCTGAAGAAAAAAAAATGGGTGGGAACTTGAAGAGCAGCAGACAAGCTATAAACCACTTCCTCTAACTCTTTGTACATGGAGGGGGGTATGCACATACACACAAACACACAGCCTTACAATTTCAGCACTGCCCTCAGGAAGTCTGTATTGCCATGAAATCATTCCATAGTTTTTTAAATAAAAACCACAGCATTTAATGATTAAAATAACACAACAGAATGAACAAATGTTTTATTGGCATGTTCATTGTTGTAAACAGCATCTGGCATGAAAAAGTTTACCAAAATCTTTTGATTGTTATAAATTAGGTGTTTTTTCCCAAAAACTATGGAGAATTGTTCTCTATTGATCTTTATGGACTGAAGCAAAAAATTGCTGTTCCTAGGCTTTGCAATGAAATCATGTTGACTGCATCGGTCTTTGCACCACAGCCTGAACTACTGTGTTTGTACGTTGAGGTGTTAGAGGTTGCCCCAATATTTGACTACATACAGCTATGGAATCAACTCTGGGAATAATAAACTGACTTTCAGTGGGTGGAGAAGATGCAAACTTGTAATAGTCTTAAAAACGAAATGTACAAAAAGTAGCGGAACAAAACAAAAAGTTCATTAACAAGGGGAAGTACAACCCTAAAGTACCCAGCATCATCAAACATAAAACGAATACAAATTTAAATAGGCAACTATACTTCCAAATGTACACAATGAATGTTGATATGTGAAAAGAAATAGCATGGTAAGTAGCTGAACTGCAGTTCTGGTAAATGGATAGGGCAAATTTTATTTACACATCAAACGCAATATACTAGAGCTGCTCATCGGCTCCCGTAACCTCTGAAAAACCCCAGTTTACCTTACAACAGCACTTCTGCAAACAAACAGCGCCTGCTGGCAGCCCTCTGCAGACACCCCTCAGACCCCCTGTTCTATGGAAGAATGTTCTACAACCTTACACTTGCAGCACTTCCATCCCGGGCCCTTTGCTGCCGCTTGTCTAGAACCCACGTGTTAACATTGACTCCAGACTCTCTGATGAGGTAATGCGTGTATCAGTGAAACAAACAGAGAAGAGGATTCTTTCATGGCCTTTGCACAGCTTTTATTATTAAGCTATGAGTATCCTGTTTGAGGCTAGTTTCACTAGCTACTATGTGCACACTGTCCTCAAAAAATGTTCACTCGTTTCCCTCCCCGCCCACTTTTGAGTTCTAATCTTTTATTTGCACATCCCTTTTAGCTTTACAGTACATTTGACTATAGTGCACAACATGATTCCAAGTCAAGCAGTGACCCAGCGGGGCCCTGCGCTGCCGGCCGCTCCCCGCCCGGCCGCTGCTGGTGTCAGCGCTTTACACCTAATCAATGTCCTGCCCCAATGGCACTACACGGGAGTAGTGAACCTTTTGATTGGAAACAAAAAAAATTCCCCAGGGAAAATGCTATAGCGAGTATCAGTCTTGAGTCAAATCTTTATTTGGTGCTCCATCCAGATAAATTTTTAGTGCTTTTTCTTTACGGGGAGAGTAGGTTACCCGGTGTCCAGTTTTCTGGAGTCTGCTGCTTTCTTTTTTCATCAGTTCATTTCTTTGCTCATCTGTTAATTCCATTAATTCTTCAGTTTTATCCCTGAAATGTAAGCATGCGTTAGAATTCACATCAATACAGTAACCATAATTAGATGCCTGCATCTTTTTTCACTTGGAGTAACTTATTAAAACCACAACTAAACATAATACTTCTGCAGAAACTCACAAACTGTCTAAACCTGCTTTTCCAGCAGACACATTTCACCCAGGGGAAGAAACAAGCCCATACTCCTCCCTAACTCCTATATAGACAACTATAGCTTTACTCTGTATCTGGCCACAGTGCCAACAGCTGGGAGCAGTGTGTCAGCCAGCCCCTACTAGAAGCTACCAGATGTTCCCCCAAATAATTTTCATCCAGACTATCCAGCTGTTTCATCCAGCTGTCTCCCCAGCTCACAGGCAGTTATGAAAAACGCCACAGAAGCAATGTGTCCAAGAGGTTGCCCCACCCATAAATTTTGCAGGAATGACAATATTCAGGCTCTCAGTCCTCAAATCCTGCCTCTGGGCTACTGCCACCAGCTGATCAGTGTTTTTCACCTTAACAGAATTTTTATCCTTTTTTCCAAAGAAGCCATACTGATTTCTCAAAGGAATAAACTCAGAAAATAAAATCCTTGCTCCCCAAAACATAGAGCAAGATATTCACAAACTCCACAGGGATATTTTAAGAGATTAAATCCACATGCACACTCAAGCATAGCAAATAGTTTTGCATTCAACAAAATATTTTCAGCCGTTTGGGAGGCAGGATTGAATAAAAGAGTGCAGTGCTTGTTTTCCTAATTAATAGGATTTTAGGAAGCTGAGGAGCACAAACATTTCAGGGGAATGTTTTAAACCCTCTTTAAGGTAACAGAAGAGTACTTTATGTTCCTGTCGATTACATCACCCCTTAAATCTTACATACAGCTTTTTCTGCATGGTTTATTACAATGTAATGAAATACATACCTATAAAATATTACTGCACCATCATCACAAATGTACAGAGGCCAGACATTCAATGTAGATACTTTAGGATTCCAGTCCAAGTCTTGGTGAATCTCTAGTATGGAAATGTCACAGGGAAAGGTTCCTCTACCCTGAGAAAAAGCAGTTACTTAGTGAATGCAATAAAACTCATAATCACCTATCTGTGCCATTGATAAGTGAAAATACATAGAATCTCACTTACCTTTGCAAATTCTATGTTTTCTAAGGGTATTCCACTTATTTCACTCAGCTGTAAAATGAAGAAAAATGGTGGATTTAATACAATTCCAAAACATTATACCAGTGTCCACGTGAAGTCAATAGACTGCCAAATCTAGAAGGCAATTAAAATATCTGAAAGTCCTCCAAGGATCCAAAGCATCAGAACAAAATTACAGTGACAAGGTACACATTTTCACCATTTCTGAAGTTACCAGTGTGTGTCACAAGTGACACTTGCTGTGATAGCATTTCATCACACTTCTCTTAATACTGAAGGGGAGACAAAGAAGTTCATAAAAACAATTAATAACGTCCAAGTTCCAAGATACAAAGAGACCAGGTGCCTCATGTTCATCAGTCAGCCCTCAGCAGGAAACCAGCAGAAATAAAAAAATGCTGACAAAAGCCAGACAAACTCTGAAATGTGTTAGCCCTGCACTTGCTAAGAAACTTTGTCTGAAAAAGGAAACTGGCTGAACACATCTGTTTGTACTTGTGTCACATCCAAATTTCTCTTATTATTGGTAAGAGTAAAGTGATTAAGCCCTCTTGGAGCAACTGCTGCTAGGACTGTTCCCTGCACATCAATTCTTAAGACAAGGGATAAAGCACAACCAACTCTTTTCTTCAGAAAGCGAGGAAATCTTGACTGTATGCAAGAACCTGAGGTTCATTTCTGCCTGAAGAGTACACGAAACCCTGCACAGCTTAACCTGTGTACACACACTAACCTCTCCTAACTTGCCAATGCTCAGTGTCCCCTGGTACCAGCACTTTTGCTGCCCTCAACATCCAAGGAGGCCTGCTAACATCTGGGTATTGCCACAGACAGAAACATTTCTCTCAGAGTGGAACCCTATGATTCACAACCTTAATATGAGACACTCCTACTCTAGACTTCTGCTAGGATGGTGCAGGTCTGCTTACCTGCTAGAGGGACCCAGCCTTAAGTAAAACCAAACCATACCACAGCCATGATGCTTTCCAACAAAAAACAGTTGAAGCTCTTTGATACAGTAACATCACCCCTGAGCAACAGCTCTCAAATTCAAATATAAACGTACCAAAAGGTTTGGAATAATAAAACACTGGCTTGAAAACACACAAAGTCACAATAGCTGAGCTTTTCTTTCACGTGTTTTTCAAGGATAAGGGACACAGGTAATATTAGGCTGCTTAACCTTCAAGATATGAGTTTTCTTGTGTGTGCATTCACCTGAATAATTTCATAACAGACCATTACATGAAATTAGGAAGTAAAGCTGATAGTTCATGTGTGTTTGGTAATAGGATGGGATAGGTTATTGGTTCCTGGAGGGAAAAAAAAAATCACCATGGAACAAGAATTTTGTAGCTATGACATCTTTGTGTTTCCCAACAGAGGACATCAATAAGGCTCTTGGTCACCACGAGAAACTTTGATCATGTTGCACATTTTACCTTTTCTTTTAATTCCTCGACACTGCTGCTTTCTAGAACTACTTCCTGGAAAGAATCTAGTTTCATCTCTGATGGCCTCCATCGTCTCGATAAAACAGCGAGCTGTGACATGGATTTCATCTTTTCTACTCCTAGTAAAGAAAAAGAAATTTATTGTATTAACAGCACAAAATATCCTGTTTTAAGCTAGGGGTTTTCCATAGCTTAAACACACTCTAATAAGAAAAGACTGCCCTACAGATACACGCACAAACTAAGTAACACAGTAAGTGTGCTACAAGCAGCTCGCTTGAAAAAAAGGGAAGGGGGAAGGAACAGGAATTTAGCTATGAGCTCCTTTCAAAAGATTTTTCATAGGCAGAATGTCCTAGAAACCATGACATTTGCTCTTCTTTAGGGCGCAGTCTTCCATCATACCCAGCTGGGTTATCCCTACAATATCTACCCACCTAACCAGAGGCTGACCTCCAGATCTGGTATTTGCATGAGGCTTCCTCAGCAATCTGGTATTTATTCATGTGCTTCACTTCCTTTACCAAAATAAGCTTTTCCTGCTTCTCAATTTCCCACACTAATTCCACAGTTGTTATTAAAACCTGCTTTACACCTACCATCTTTCCAGAGTTTTAGTAGGTGCTGCCTCCAGCCTTTTTGTATCAGTTTCAATACCAGAGCTCTCTGGCTGACAGAGTAATACTGTTCATATTACAATTTGATAAGCAGAAATTATATCCAAGGGCTAATTTTATTTTTATTTTTAATTAGTCTACAATTTTATAATTTAGCATGCAGAACTTGTGGCTTAAACATTTGTCTACCCTTACATGCTTGTTTTGCATAAAACTACCTCTTCAGGCTTCTACCGAAATACCTTCTGCAGTCTTGCCTTGACTATATTTGTGTCCCCTTTCAACACTAACCCATTGTCTGAAGTGAAAATACAGTCCCCTAGTGCTGCTTGGCATTTATGGCATGCCTGAAGCAACTACACAAATTTTCTTCAGAGCCAGAGAATAACTGGTTTAAATATGTCTGCAACAGTGTGATATGAATCTATTATACCAAGAAACTTAATTGCAAATTATTCTAAGTTGCATTTCTTTACCTGCCTGAGTTCTTCAGCTGAAGTGAAAGCAACAGTGATGCAAACCCTGACTTACAGTTGCCTTGACAGTGTTAGAAGAACAAAGTACCTGCTGTCTGTGGTAGCAGTGGGCACATACATCTCAAGTTCCACAGAACACAGTGGGATCAAGCTGCATCTGCTACAACTGGATTAAAGTGGCACCTTCTGGGCAGAGCCAAACAGTTATATAAACTATTACAGAACACTGGAAGCCCTGTAATCTCCAATTTGGCATGTCTATAAACTAGGGAGGCTGCAGTGGTGGAAAGTTATATCTCCAAGACCTACTCACTACAGAAACAGATCTAAATCTAATCAAAAAACATTTAAAACCAAAGCTTTAATTGCAGTGTGAGCTGATACATATCTCCACAGGAATCTACAGGCCTCCTGAATCTCCTGTGGTCATTTCAAATTTTGCTACTTGCATTGGCACACTGCTTGTTACAAATTAAAAATACTAGAATTGAGCACAGCTACCAAAACTGCTATTAGACCTTTAGCACACACAGCCACAGGAAATCTGCACTTGCTCATCACCCCCAGCTTCATGCAGAGCTTTTACTATTCTTAATTCTTTTTGCATTCTTTTTTTCCCTAATTTTACTTCCATTAAAATGTCAGCAATAGCCTTTAAAAAAGGAAAAGTGTATTTTTCAATGTCCTATAAAGAAAAAAAAAAACCTCTTTCTCTTGACAGTATATCATTACCATCAAGTATTTCTAAGAAGACCTCCCAATTGCTTGAAATATTGATATCTTCTTCATAGACATGGTAATCCAGAAACACAGTGCCTGGATTCTTCCAGGTTTTCTTTCGTAGGCGAAACCTATAAATACATCAAAGAAAACACTTGAGTTTCTATCTGCTCATAAGCACTTAGCACCACCAGGGAACAAAAACGAGTATTTTCTGACAAAACTGGAACACAACTCCTTAATGCATGGTTTGGGTTTATCAGGAAAAAGTCTCACATTCTGAAATAGTCCTGACAGCAGGGTATCACTACTGGCTTAGTGCTGAATCATTCGTAAACACAGGGAAAACAAGCCTGTGTTCTGCCTGTTCAGTGCAAGCAATGTGTAGGGATTTAAAGGAAGAAAGCAGTTTCTTAATTAGGGATTACCCAACTATGGCAAAGGGAAGACAGATCAGTGCTGCACACACACACTGTGATTCTGCAGGAGCAGTTTGCTGCAGTGATCCAAGCTGGGGCTGCATCTAGAGAGCAGGTGGCTTTTTTATGAATTGATTTACTTAATGTTCTCCTTTCTGAAGGAAATCATCCTTTGAGAGAATATAACTTATCAGATCTAAAGCAGCAGACATGTTGCACACAGGCAATTCTTTGCAAATATTATTTCCTATAGAATTCCTTCTGCATGAGACGAAGGCCAAGAATTGCTGAATTAGTGTTTGTATTCACAAACTGATGCGAAGATCACGGTAACTTATTCCTGCCTCTTTCATTGCTTCCTCTCCAGGAGAGGGGAAAAAAATAATCAAAACACATTTAAAAGTAATATTTAGAGGTAACTTCAATGGATTGCAGTCTTTTTACCTGTCAATTGTCAAGTCTAGGCCACATTGTTCTCGAAGCTGAGGAAGCAGCTCTTCTTTGGACTGTCGCACAGTCATTCCTTTAGCAAAAACTGCATCCAGAAGAAACTTGCATGGCTGCAAACATAAACAGAAAGAGATAAAAGACAACGTGCTTTGAACATGAAAATGTAATTTGCCTGTTTATGCTTTGTGACCAGTCCCATCCACCTGGCAAAATGACCCGTAGAATGCTTGTCATAAAGAAGGCAGGCAATGAATTAAAATTAATTTAAATAAAATTAAAGTGCAAAGTCAACTTTTAAAGACTGCAATCTCTACAGTGACATCATTTCTATACTTTTCATGTCCCAAAGGATGTCACAAGCTAGTGAGCTGCATTACTGCAAGAGAAGCATTTTTGTTTCAGGCTTGTCTTACACAGAAGGGACTGTTACCCAGGTGACCATTCTGATAGGCACTATCTGCAGCACATCAGTGAGACAAATTAGATCAGTCCAATGTTACTGAAAACCACAACCATGAGCAAAACCAGTTTCTTCTTTGGAAAGAATGCTACGTGACTGCCATGCATTTAAAGGAAACAAAGGCACAATTCATTTGCCCTGCATTTGCACTGTCGAAATAAAGACATCAGAGAGTGGATCACATTCCAACTGTTTACTCGGAACAGCGTAAACAGCAATAACCTCAAACTCCTTTTCAAATCCAGGAAAACTTGCAGGGAAATGCAGAGAAAAGGACTTTCATTTTTTCCCAAGATTTCACAGGAAAACCTTGGCCAGGGCACACAGTAATATTTTGAAATATTCAGTACCTTACCTCAGGCTCATTTACCAAGAGTTGATAGACTTTGACTCTGTATTCACCTTTCTTGAGGGCTCTTCCAAGTCTAATAGTTATCTAGAAGGCAAAAGGAGTATCTCTTAGAACTGGTATCAAAATCACAATTATATTTTGTAATGCACTACTGAGACCAAAGTAATTCACCTGGCAAGTTAACAACAGTTGTAACTTATGTTAAGTCTATCTATGTTGTACCAATACATGTTTAATGACGCAAAATAACTTCTGACTAACCTTATTGTCATCAGAAAATGACGAAAGTGTCTCGTTCAGCCGAACGCTCTCAAACTCTTGATTGCTGGCATAGACTCTGAAGACTTTGAAGTGAGAAGATGGAACTCCAACAAAAGGCTCCAAATGTTGCTTGAAGGCCGACAGTGTAATTCTTTTGTCAACATGCACCACCAGCCCTAAACAAAAAACCAAGACACAAATGGCATGAAACACCCTGCTACCAAAAAACCCCAACTGTTCCATGATTTCTGTATAGCCACAGTTATCACCAGCAGCAAAACAGTACTGAGAAGTCTGAATTCAGATAATTCTTCTACAGATGTCCCCTGCCTCAAGGGAGGGACAGAAGTGCTCTGCTGTTGGGGCTGGCCAGGCACATGCCACCCAGCGCCTTTTTTTACCTTCTGGCTTTCAGGATTAAAAAGTTAGGTTAATTCTGTGCTCTGGAAGGCCACAGGGTATCACAAGGCAAGGTCAAGTCTAGATTAAGGGACTTTTTCCTGGAATAATTTTGTATTTAAGGAAAAAGCCACTGCAGTGATATGACATTCTGGAAAGTAAAGGGAATAGTTCATCTTTAGAAACTGTGTTTCCTAATACACACAACTTGTACTACACTACAAACTATGCAAGAATTATATGTCATGACTCTCTAGAACAAACAAATTGCTATTCAGAATATCTAACTGAACAAATAAATTATTTGAATTATAAATCCATTCATGTTGTTATATTAAAAATACATAACAGCTTTCCCCTCAGGATAATAATTTATACAGTGTACTATGAAAAAGCCAAAATTACTGCAAAAAAATAGTTCCTGAATCCAACTAGTCCTACCAATACAAAATAGGGAAAACTTAAAGCAGTTCAAAATTAGCCCCAAAGATGATTCTAAGCTAAAGGAATAATTTTTAAAAAAGTTGAGTGAATGTAAATTAATTTCTCTGTGGTTTTAAAAATTTAATGTTTGTTTGCAAAAAAAAAAAAAAAATTCAGCAAAAGTAACTTTTCTCTTTGTCTATTGTTACATCAGGATTTCTGGACTGACATGAAAACTTTTGCCTTTCAGAATATTTACCTTACACCCTGCTATTCTTTAATTATTTTCCTGTTAGTTATAAAACACATGCAGGTACAGAGCATTGTTTAAATGATTTATTTTTATGACAATTATATACTACTTAGGCTCTCATACTGAACTTGTTTGGACATTTCATGTCAGCCTTACACTTCCTTGTACCTACTGTACCTCAGTCAATGAAAAGCCATGGTCTACTGAATTAAATTGGCAATATCAAGTGTATTTGAATTTTCTGTACAGTCAAATGACTAGGACTTTTCAGGTTTGTTACTCTAAATGGTAACAGAATTTATTGCTCTGTTAACCACAGTAAATAAATGCATTCTGAAACAGGTTGTTGCACCTGCTGCTGCATTCATGTTTCTTCCATTGTAAGACAACAAAGCTTGCTCTCCAGAGATCACTTTTAATACCTGTAAAGATGTTCATTTTCTTAAAAAAGCAAGACACTGTTCAAGTATGTTATGATTTATTACAAGATCAAAATTAGGCTAGATTTTTACTGAACATGACACTTCCTCCCATCTTTCCACTTTTGTTAGCTTTGATATTATAATCAAGTTTTTCAGCATTGTCCTTATTTTAAAACAGCATATAAAGTAATAAACACTGCATTACTTTAAGGCACTTAAAAAGGAATACGTACATTTTTGCCCTTCTCCCGAACCTTCATCTGCAGTGTAGGGTTCTGACTTGAAGTACATATACTGTGCTTCTCCTCTGCTCTTGCCACTTTCATCGTACTCACTATCTGTTCCAGAATCTTCTTCTGCAGTGTCCCAGGTCTCCTTCTTCCCCTGATTTGCTTTTGATCGCCTACTGCTTGTGATACTGTGAGAATCAAGTCCATTAGCCAAGGGAAGTGGGGCATTGTCCACGTTGCATAAGGTGTCACTGCTGTGACTGGAGCTGAGGATGTCACTGTCCACTGAACTTGTACTCCTGTCATTATTTACATCTGAATCCGACCGTTCCTCTGACTGGAGATTTTCCGGATCAGAAATCTGAATTTGGTTTTCAAGTTCTCTGTTTTCTGCTGAGGCTGAGGAATCTATTTCATTTAAAGGTGATTCAATGTTTTCAAAGTCACTGGCTTCTGTGCTTTTGCTGCTGTCTCCGTTATCTCCCTCCTGCTGCTGCTGCTGCAGAGACAAGCTTTTAAGTTTTTCGGTGCTTTCTTCCAGAATTGCCTCTACAGATTTCATATTACCTACAGGTCCTTTAACTCTTTCACAGGCTTCATCCAAGTTGCCTGTACCTCCACTAGACTTCTGATAAATTGCTCGTCTCAGCTGGGATGCAGGTGCTTGCTCTGGCAATGAAACGTACAGTCTGATCGTGTTTGCGTGACGATCCAGAAGTTTCCATAGATGAGAATCTGTATACGTCACGTGACGATCTAAAGACTCTGAGCTTTCAATAAATACCTGGAACACAAAATAACAGTGTTTTATCACGTAGTGGCATTTTAAATAAAGGCAACAATAGCCAACAGACAGGACTGAGCACGTATCAGAAATAATGTCATCAAGAAACATCATTATTTGAGAATAAAGTTAAAATACACTCTCAGAAACAGACTAAGGAGTTTGCAGTATAAGGATTTCACTTTTCCTTATTTTCATAACCCTGTTAAGACTGCAGTGAGCTGTGACCAGAGCGATCAGCTGCAGTGAGTGCTTATGTTCAGCTGCACATTCACAGATCCCCTCGTGCACCCTTCACCTGTACAGCAGCACTAGTTCTGGCAGCAAAGAGCCCCATAACTCCCGCACACAGTCTGTCTTCATTTTCTAGTAGAGCATCACAGGATATTTTTAATTGTATACATGGATAAGCAAGAGTAAAAAAGAAACATCTCTTTTCCCTTTGTCAAAGGGCTCTGTGTTCTAGTGACAATGTGAATGGGTTTGAAATAACTGAATAACAAGTCAGTGCTATTGTTTTGCTCATCTGTAAGCCAAAGCCTTCACTAATCTTTATTCATGGAGAAGACTTGATACTGCGCTTAAACTTTAGAGACAGAGGACACGCAAAATGTGCTAAAAGATGTGTTATTACCACTGTAATAAAAATGTCAATGTATAAATTTAAAATGTTAAAGTTATTTAAGTACTAAGTTACTCTTTCTGAATGCATTGCACAATTATTATTAGAAATATTTATTAGAAGTCGTTTTTAAAAAAAAAAATACAAATTTTCTAGGGGGAATCTGCATAGTGAAAATTACTGAATTGAAGATAAAAACACACCAAACCCTTAATTTTAGTTTTGATGGTTTTTTTTTTAAAAGAAGTTTCATACTGGGAGCAGATACAGTTGATCAGAATGTTTAGAAAACTAATCAGGCAAGTTTCATAGCAATACATCAATCTTTGTTCCCTACAAATGGTTGTCTTTTTAACAGTCTTCATAAGGCTGTTAACCTCATCATCATTTGAGCCACTGAGTACCAACCAGATTCTCAGTCTACTCTCTTATGTACACCTGATTTCATATATAGCCTACAGTATCCATCAGCACCACAGTACTGGGCACATAAAACCCCACCAGTACACAGCAAAATACGCGATGGTTACTCATTATCAATTCTATACAGACACCCATGCTTTTTATAACACAACAGGCAAGTCTACAAATCCATGCAAAAGAAACCATTTAAAAAACCAGAGCATGTACCTTGTTGCTTCTGAAAAAGCCTTCAGCTTTCAGTGTTTTGCTGGAAACGTTGAGGAGACGCAGGTCATTGTAGCAACGTTCCAACACTACACGCATTGTCTCAGCAGGCAGGTGTGTGGCCTGAAACAAGACATGGTCGCTGAGGTAACATGTGCAGCTTTGTAGCTTCAAATACTGAAACAAGGATTTCTTTCTTAGACATTACCCACGGGGAAAGGAGAAGGTTTGTTTATGAACATATAAAATTGCAAGAGACAACTTGAGGGGGAATCTCTCAAACCTGTTCAGTCTCAGTGCCTTTCCTCCACCCTTTGATATGTAGCAAACGTTAGTTTTTCCAAAAGGTCAGATGACTAAAATGGCTTGGCTTTGCAGAGAACTGGCAAATCATTAATGATCAGTAATATAAGAAATTGGTCTTACAATTTAGTGTATGAACCAACAGAAAATAATAAATATTCTCAAGCATCAGGTTTTACACAGTCTTCACTTAAGTCTTAATTCGACTGAATTCAAAATACTGGAATCACATTGTATAACCAATATTATGAAGTTACACCAACTACTGCAATATTTTACACAGACCTAAGCAAGCATAATGCCTGTCTTCCAATTCAACAGAAGCAGTAACATCCCATGGTTTAAGACCATGCAAAAAATAAACTGCATCTTACTAACAAATAGCTGCTGGGATGAAAAGGAGAGATTTTGAGGAGAACATGGACAGCTTTGGATGTTAAGTTTCTATTATTGAAATCAACAGGGGAAATATACATGTTGGTTCAGTTATACAGTAACAACTCCCTAGTTCTGTCACTGACTGGACACTCAGTGAGGCTGTTCAAGTTACTACCAAAATGAAAATGAGCTCAGCTCTTCAGCCTTCCCACAGAAGTTATGATTGAGTAAGCTAATATGGCCAGACAGGGGTTAAGGTCATGTAGAAACCAGGGGAGAACTCAGGATGGAAGCAAGATGCCAACTGCTGCTTTTAGCAGGAGTGAGCAGATATGCAAGCTGAGCTCTAACTTAGCCCTAGTGGATGTGACTCTCAGTATGATCTGCAAAGGGTGCAGGCTCTCATTTTAGGTATTTAAATTATGACATACTTTCACGGCCAATATGAATGGAAACTCTCTAGTACAAGTCTTTCATGACTGTAAATTACCTTTGAAATGAGCTGTTTAAACTCCAAAACTGTTTGATTCAAATAAGCTCGTACACTTATTGGAGGAGCAACAGATTCAGTCTTCAGGTCGACTACGTGAACCTTTACCATGACCTCTGTAGGAAGAAGGAAGTATCACAAATATATAAAGAGAAAATTCAACAGGCAAAGAAAACACACAAATGCTTGTCCAAAATACTGGTTAAAGGGTTGCAATAAATACACACAAATACTAGGAACTTGAAAAGCAGTCCAATTTCAGAATTAAATTTTCCAATCAAATGTAATACCAAAAAGAGAGTTCCATTTTGAAAAATTTTAGTATACCTTCGATCTGCTTCCATGAGAAACAGCACAGAATGCAGTTCTGAATACTGACTTTGTAAAATTCAGCCCAACAAAGTTTTTCCTCTTTGACACATCATATTGAAGCTCTATGTTTTACAAGTTTTATGTTTGTGCCACCACAGAACACATGATTTTAGTCTATCCATGTCTACATGTAATTACAGGTCTTACCACCAGGTTTATAGCACTGGAAAATTTGGTCAGGTCTTCTTGTTTCCAGCAGTAAGTCAAACATGTACGTTGATTTGACACCTCCCAGTAATAAACCCATTGGTGTATCCTCTTCTCCTTCATAAGATCGTTCCAAGTAGTCATGAAACTCATCATATTTGACAAGACGACAGCAATCCAAAGGAACAGCCTCTTCTAAATCCATCAGCTAAATCGTGCACACACAAAAGCCCCCAAACATTTAATAATGGTTTATTAGTGAGTTCATTTTTTTAATTGTAACTAGAAATATCTCAATCTTACTGCAGTACTCGCTGTCTGATTTTAAAATAAGGATATTTAGAACATACTGCCTTTTAAAAGGGGACGCTTCATCATTCCAATCATAAATCATCTGATGGTTACTGACAGAAAACTCATACAATAATGCCCAACTAGAACACCTTTAAAAAAACAATCAACCAAAAACACCCCCAAAAACCCAACAAGCATCACACAAAACCCCTCAGAACCAACCCCCAACAATAAACACTCGCAGCCATGTCCTCCCAAACACCCCCACAGCATGAGAAATTAAAAAACTTAAGATACACAACAGTAGAAAAATACATCTAACAATTAAACCATCTTGTAATGCACAGCATACCTTGTAAGCTATTTCCACAGCTTCCTTCAGTGTCCTGTCCTTATGAACTTCCAATTTGTTCTCTATCATTATTTGTTTTGTGGGATGCATGCAGAACAACTTAATCTAGGAAATACAAAAGGAAGAAAAATGATCATGAAGGCATTTGCAAATGCTGTTCGTATTAGAGCACAACTAAGTTTCCAACTCCATACTCAAACATTTATCTAACCTAAAATACATCTTTAGCTCTACTTCAACTTTAGGACAGATTCCTTTCAGCTGGTTACATAACTGCAGATAAAAAATACCAAAGGCACAGGAGGTGTATATGTATATCCGAATCCTTTTGCAAGTTAGGGTACAACACCTATAACCAAACCGTCTTGCAAACACAGGCAGTGAGCAAATCCTCCAAAACAAAATGCACATACGAACAACTAATGTGAAATAACCTTTCACACAAAGGATTACACATTTTGCAATGACAGAGAACTTCCTCATAAAACAATCACTGGATTCATAGACAGAGCAGCTGACTGCCATGACTGGAAGTCACTGAGGTCCCACTTTGTTTGTTACTATTGAATCTATGGTTGGAAAAAATTCTCCTCTCTGTCAAATGACTCTAAAATTAGTTTAAGAAACACCATTTCACAAAGTAGAGGGCTCCAATATGAAAAGATTTAACAATACAAAACATCTAACATGCAGCATTATGTACTCTTTGGAACTAATTTTGCTGAAATCAAGTGATGTCAGATTAACTAGATAGTTTTGGTTTTAATACCAGGTCAAATTCACATGGAAGACACAAACTCGGCAAAAATCTTTGGTAAATACCTCTAACAGATGCCTTCACTGTGTACACGTTTCCAACAGGTGCACAACTCAATTAAAAGAACTGTTTATACACATTTATCACAGAAGAGTCCTTGGCTTGTAGTAAAAAACCACTGTTTCCTGTAGAAACATTTCTTACTGGCAGTGCAGTGTTACTTCATTCAGCAGAAATGCTCACCTTGCAAGTGTTGCGCTCAATTTCACGTTGCCTCTTTTCTTGCTCTTCCAATTCTCTCTCCTTCTGTACCAATTGTTTAATGTGCTCTGGATACTCATGTGCCTCCAGAAACTCTGTCAGGAAAAACAAAGAATAGTTTTAAAAAAATCCATTTTTCATGGTGGGCAACCCCTCAGTTCTTATAGATATACTTAAGAGTTACCTTTCTTGTCTTTTCCCCCCATCTCTTCTCCATCCACCCAAATCTCCCACTATACCATGTGCTGTTCTGGTTTTTATTATTTAAATTAAACTTAAGTCAGACTTTTATTGCCCCTAATTATACATCAGTAACACAAGAAAATGCTAGTAGCATCTTAGTATTCCAGTTTATCAGTATGGGGAGCTTTGTTGTTGCAAAGAAATACACTGATGACTGCACGTGATCCTGTTTTCACAATAAAAGGCAAATCCCATCCTGGAAAGTGAATTACTGGATAATGAAAGTCTCAAGATACCATCTATCCTGTGATAAAATAAATACTGCACTGCATGCAGATTAGTGTACTTCATGACATTCCATTTCACAAAGAGAAACAAAATCAAAACATGTAATACTCAGGTTTAAAAAAATCAACTTTTGCCAATACAGTTGTCTAACTTACTTGCATTTCTTGTTGGATCCTTCAGTCTATATATCAGCATGTATGCATTTGTGGAGCTGGTGAAGAAAATGATATATGAATTTATCAGACAGGAGAAAATACTGGTTTCAGAAGCTGCTTTTTTCTTCAGTAAGGAACTATGTCATATATATCTTAACAATACACTAAACAAATGGGATTTAAAAAAATATATAGCACATTATTTTAATGATCCCAAACAGCAGTCAGGGTACAACTGTCTGAAGTATCTGCTATTAATTTTACACTAACATGTTAAGCACATGTATCTTGGCCATTATCTGATTACACTAAAATGCTACCAGAAAGGAAAGTAATCTTACAGTACTACCAACCTGGCAAAAGCACTGGAATAATAGCCTCTGCTTCCAGAAGATCCACCATATGTTTTCTTAATGTCTTCCTGAGTTATCTGAAAAAACCCACAAAAAACCCAACTCAATATAATGAGTATTTGAGAAACTTGCACCAAGAAAGTTTTTCATTAGAAAAAACATTACACAATTAACTTACAATAGTAACAATTTTTATTTCTAAAAAAAATTTCTGCTTATTTGCTGACTGCAAAAAAACTATTTCACAGTGATCTGCCTCTTCATTTTTCAAGGGATGCAAACATACTTATTCTCATTTTTTGAAGTGGAAACTTTGAGAAACAATATACAGATTCTTGATTGCAATAGTTATCTATGGACTCATGTAACACCTGCATGGGCAGGACAAGTTTAAAAGCACAGTTCCCTTGTTGTAGCAGATCTACAAATATAATTCTTTAAGCAAGAAGTGCTCTTCACATCTACAGAAGGCAAAATTCCACATGCAGACTAGTCTGTGCATGAATAAAGGCTTCTTTATGAACCTCCCATCCTTCACCATCAAGAAACAACACTTCTCCCCCCACCACACAAAAACACATAGATACATGAATAAAAAACTCCCTCTAGAAAGCAATTACACTAATAAGTGAGACATATGTCTATGGCAGGACCTCAGGGTAAGAAGATAAAACAGAAAATGCTTGAAATACCTGCATGTAAAGCCAGCTTCATTATATGTAAGTGAGAAAACACAAAACAAAAATGTATGTTCATCTCTGAG
>JAWWMO010000174.1:4893698-4928331 GCA_035047845.1 Dendrocincla fuliginosa | reverse complement strand
TATGGACTCATGTAACACCTGCATGGGCAGGACAAGTTTAAAAGCACAGTTCCCTTGTTGTAGCAGATCTACAAATACAATTCTTTAAGCAAGAAGTGCTCTTCACATCTACAGAAGGCAAAATTCCACATGCAGCCTAGTCTGTGCATGAATAAAGGCTTCTTTATGAACCTCCCATTCTTCACCATCAAGAAGAAACACTTCTCTCCCTACCACACAAAAACACACAGATACATGAATAAAAAACTCCCTCTACAAAGCAGTTACACTAATGAGTGAGACATATGTATATGGTGGGACCTCAGGGTAAGAAGATAAAACAGAAAATGCTTGAAATACCTGCATGTAAAGCCAGACTCATTATATGTAAGTGAGAAAACACAAAACAGAAATGTATGTTCATCTCTGAGTATACTATTTTTACCTTGCTAACATGCTGATCATTAAAGCTGTACCACTGGTCATCACTAAAAGATTTTATACAGGCATAGTAGTGGCCACCAGCAGCACTTCCAGAATGAACCATGACAGAAAACAGCTCATACAGTAAAGAACTCTGTGGAGAGAAGAAAAACGTGTGACATGTATCAAGTAAAGCAAAGCTGATCGAATCCTCATTTTCCAAAGTTTAAAAACAACTACAGGAACCCCAAGTGTGTAAACAGCTGGATGCTACAAAGTGGATCTGTGTAACAACAATTAATGACCACTCTGAGGTTGCTGTCAAACTTCTTTTCATAGATAAAATGGATGGAAATACAAGGCACTAAGGACACACCTTCAGTGTTTCATACAAATTTAAAAAATAAAACTGAACAATACTGACTCACAAGTGTTGCAAGAATAGTTTTAGGGTATACAGAGGAAATGCTCTGTAAATTCTTAGCATATCCTGCACCCACTGCTAAGACATCCAAACCCAAAAGCTAATGACATGATGGCTTGACAGCTTGTTTGCCTTGAGAACAAGCAGTATGAAATAATTGGTCAAAGCTACTGTCAATACTAGGGCATGCCTTTTGCATTACAGACACATTACAATATTCAGTTCTTGTTCCAGTCAAGTAACTGGAATTAATTAATTTTTTTGGTTTTTTTCCAAGATTGACAGTATTCATAACATATATCAAAAAACCCTCTCAAATGCTTTAAGGTAAATATAAGCAAGAACAGATGTGGAAATTAAAATGCAAGTCAGTCTTTAAATATTTATGAAAGTAACAGTTGAAGCCAAATAGCTTCCTAAAAAGTCTGAATAAAAGCTATTGGCCAAGTTACAGATGAGTTCACTGACCATCATCTCTTCAACTGATCAAAACTTTCCAATCTTCTCCTACTAAGCTGCAAGATGCTTTTGAAGCTAAATCTGGTAGGCATTTGACAGCTCAAAATAAAAAACAACACTGCTCACGAGACAAAACAGTCTTCAGTTTAAGGGTCTGCTGCCAAAACAAGTTATCTGGGAATTGTCAGTCTGACAAGCTGGGAAGAACTTTATTCTCAGGTGATCTCCAAATCAGTTAAATTCTTTCCTTTTGTTCAAATGGCAAAAACTGACACTAAAGCAAACACACACTCCTGACTTCTCAGCCCACTCCCAGTATCTAAATTAATTATATTTTTATCATTTACATTTGTGGTGGGTTTATCCTGGGCATCAACTAAGCACCACTTCAGCCAGCCACTCTCTCCTCCCCTCAAGGGGGATGGACGAGAGCATCAGAAGAGCAAAAGTGAGAAAACTTGTGGTTGGAGACAATGACACTTTAATAAGTAAGGAAATAGGAAAAAAGAAAATAATAGTGCAGTGATGCAAAGGTATTACTCAGCACCCCCCTACCAGCAGACCAATGCCCAGACAAGCCTCTGGGCAACAGCTATTTTGGAAAGGCTCTGGTTTTTACTGCTCAGCATGATGCCACAGAGCAGGGAATATGGCATGGAGTATCTGTCCAGTCAATTCAGGTCAGCTGTCCCAGCTATGTCTCTGTTCCAGGCTCTTGCCCACCCACAGCCCTACAAACCCACCCTTTACAGGGGCAGAACAGGAAACAGAGGAAGACTCAGAGCTGTGCAATGCTGTTCAAACAAGAGGTTTGGTGGCACACGGGTGTGCCATCAATACTTTTTGTCACAATTCCAAAACAGAGCATTATGTGGGGTGTTAAGAAGAAAATAGCTCCATCAGGATCAAATTCAATACAGCATTTTTTAAACATACCTTTTCACTGCCAGCTTTAGAAATTCTTTCTGTTGCACTATTGCTTTCAAGGCAGATTCCTTCATCGACTCCATCATCATTAGAAAAATCATTGCTCATCTGATCACTGTGACAACTGCCTTCATTTTCAGCTCCACTATCAGTGCAACTCTCAGTCTGAGGAGACTTCTTAAAAATAAGACATACACACTAACATTATAAAACGTTTAAAGTTACATGGAACAAGAAATAAGTGTTTGTGAAATGAAAAAATTCCAATCTGCAAAATAATGAAATTCCTCAAAAACCTAGAGACTAATTCAGCACTAAGAACAGACTTGTTTCTCTTGGTGTCTTCAGTCCACCTCTTTGACCAGTATTTCTGGGGTTTGTGTGCAACTGAATGGTAATTAGCAGGTTTCATACTTGGCAAGATTATATTTGTTACCAGCCTATTCCATGCAAAATTTTGAAAATCTCATTTCTACAATATACACTACATTATGATTCATAAGGAAGGAATTCATCACTAATGATTTCTGGACTCACTTCAGCATTCAGAGTCTTGAAACTTTACATCAGCTCTTATGACCAACACAGATTCAGACACAGGATTCAGAAAAATGTTCCATTCTGCATTTGCAGGATACACAGAAGCCCTGAGACTCACGTCTTTGAAACAAGAAGATGTAAGAAATTTGAAACAGCTTCTTTATGGAAACCATATAGTGACTAGAGAACACATCTCCTTTGCAGTGTCAAAAGAAAAAAAATCCACATGGACAGATTTTAAATCTTCAAATTATAACACCATCGTGGCTAAACAAGGTTTTATGTAGATCAGTAATATGAAGATGGGTTTATAAGACCAAAATTTTAATTTTTTTAATAAGAAACTTCAAGAAAGTTAAATGGTTTTCTCTGAAACCGAATACTTTACCTCATCTTCAACATCAATGAAGACACTCATGTCTAACTCCTCAGGAAAAGTCATGCGATCATTGAGTTTAATCCTGTGCATAGTGGTGTAGTCGAAGTCAAACCTCTTCAGCTGCAATGTCAGCAGATACGGAAAATGCAAGAACCGCAGACCCTGAACGAAGCAAAGACAAGGTTAGGCTCCCCTTATCAGGACTGGTGTTTACCAAAACTAACTTTTGCAAGGGATTTGGAGAGGCTTTACCTTCCGTGCATCACATTTCTTCTTACACCGTTCACAGAAGTACTGATTTGGGCCATCAAGGATCTCAGGCTGAATGAAAGCATGCAGTGCTTCTTCCTAATAACAAAAAGATGGTACCCAATTTTTAAAGAATGTTTACTAGGTAGGTGTAAATCAGAATGAAAAACTGACAGTGAGATTACAAATATGTACAAATACTTCAATTAAATCTACCACCAATATTTGATGGACATAAACTTTAATACAGACACAAGAGTCAGGAAAACAGGATGAGAAACCAAACTTTCTAACCAGCCCAAGATAAACAGTCAAACCACAATTACTGTTAACGGTCTCTCTTTCATTATTTGATGAATCCAAATTGTCTTTGTTTTAATAAACTTACAATATAAAATTACATTTATTCCTTGCACACTTGCACATCACATTCAGTCATGTCTGCAGAGTCAGCTGCTGTGAAAAATGAGCTTTTTTTAACCCTTTTTTGCCCTCTGTTCTCCACAAATTTTGAGATGGTTCTTCTGCATTTCTAAAGGAGATTCTCCCAAGAAATAACCATCCAGTATTTACAGGGGGAAGGAGGAGATGGCAGGAAAAAATGTCCCTCAGTTCATCAGTGCCTTACAGGAAGATAGCCTTAGCCACATTTGACAAAGGCTCTTAGGAAACTACATCTGAAGGCACTATTCTTACTTGAAAGGGACAGAGGGAGAGTATTTGAGTTTTGCTCCCGAAGGAGTGAGAATCAGATATGGCCATCTCCTGTAATGGCAGAACTAGTTTCCTGGCACAAGCCTTACGAAGCAACTAACCAATAACAGGAATTTTGTCTTCTCACAGCTGCCTAGTTTAGGGTAGTTTTAAAAAACCCAAAAGTTCTGTCACTAATGCTTACATCCAGGAGTTGAATGATTTCTACTTTGCTCAACAATGTTCAAAATACAGTGTGCTCACTGATCATGAGTCTTCCCCACAAATAATTTGCTGCAGTGACAGTGCACAAAAGTTGAACATACTTGAGAACAAACTTGTTCAAACATCATTCACTGACAATATTGTGATGGGTTCAGTGAAGAAATTTGCCCAGAGATCTTAGAAGTTAAAACCTATAACCCAGTCAGCTTTCAAGCTGACAGGCTCTGGGTTTCTGAACTCCAAGGGGAAACCAAAAGTTGCCTGTTCAGCCACAGAAGTGAAAATAAATACAACTTGCACATTTAGACATTTAGTGTAAAGCAAATATGATCGATAGAATAATGGTTTTTAAATCATCCTGTCCTCATGAAGGGCTGTAGCTGTTCCCTGAAGTCTCAGTAAGAAGGGGCTTAACTGGGCAGAGTAAACTCACCAATTGTACCGTGGCTGGTGCAGAACTTAAGACTGCTGTCTAAATTGTGTTGTTTGGCAAATCCCACTTTGGGAGGAAATCAAGGATATGCCAAGTTCTTCAAAAAGCCCCCAATTCCTCCCTTCTCCCTTCTTTTTGTCAAAGAAGTCAGGCAAGCAGCAAGAAGAACAACAAAGCAATTATTTTACAAAAGCTCTGCTGCTGTTCTAGGAGAAAGGACTTTTAAAAAAGGACTCTATTTCAGGTGACAACTATTCACAAGTGAAAAACCTGCCAAACTCAAGAGAACCACTGTACAATGAAGGCAGTCATCTCAATTTACCATTTTTGGATCCAGCCAGAAAGGCCTTTGAGCAGCCCTGAAATCACAGCTCTTGGGCAGAGAGACTCTCTAGAAGACTTTTAGGAGTTTGAACTGAATTGCTGTCTACATCTTTACTTCCTAAATGCTACAGAGGTTGAGTTGCATTTTACTTGAGGGCTACAAATAGCTTATATTTGGTAAAATTATGCACTGAAATGTGAGGAACCTCATTCTGAAATATAAGAAAAAAAGAACTAGCAAGTTATAACCCTGCTTAGAGAAAGGGGAAGAAATGGATTACTGCATTTTGACTATTATTTAAAATTATTTAAATTAATGCAAAAAAGGGTTAATAGCCAGCACAGAAAACACGAATCAAAAAATATCACATAATGAAATAATAGTCACACAGTGACAGAACTATCTCTTATGACTCAAATACCAGTTAAGGCAATAAAAATATATTTCAACTCTAAGAAAAAAGTTGCCATTCATGCACCAATATGAACATAAATGGGAATATATGAGGGAGGGGACAGAAATGATTGTGTAATGCTTGTGTAGACTCATGTGATGTGCAAATTAACAAGGAAATACACTCTGAATTTTTACATAAGGCAAAAGGTGATGAAGCATCAGACCCCCAAAAATGCAATGAAGTACAATTACATTACTCTTGTGGTTTCACTGCTTACCCCACACAGTGAGCTGGGCTTTGAAAAACTTGATTAAAACTCCTGGGAACTCCATTACTTCTGAGCTATAGGAATAGCCATGTATTTTCCAAAGCTTGTATAAAGACCATTGCTGTTGCCTGGGTTTACTCATTTGTCTCCTATACAATCTTTACACCAAAGTTAGTTCTGCTGATTAGGATGTCTCTTAATACAATTCCTATTCTAGTGCAGTTCACTACTTTCTACTCTGACAGTTTACTCAGCAAAACCAGTGACAAAGCTTCTACCCTGCACAGCCCATCACAGCACATTCCCTGCGGCCATGCAGCTCTGCTTGAAGAGTCAGTTACCTTTGAAGTTATCTTCAAAGTGGTAACTCCTGGAGCCTTGGAGTTACCATGCATTTCCAACACTCCCTACACACACTTCAAAATATACCATAAATGGACAAGCTATAGATTAGTGACAAAAGCTATTTAAACTTAAGAGTTCAAAGACTCAAACAAACAATACAGACTGAGAGAAACTTCTAGAGAACATGTGATCTTAACCCTCTGCTCAAATCGGGGCCAACTTTAAGCACATTGCTCAGGGCCTTGCCCAGCCAAGTTCTGTATATCCAGTTTTTAATACTTTGAGATTTCTATCACTTAGCATACTAAAATGCCAAAATAAACAGTTCAAATTAATTATTGTGTGGCTAGAGAGGCACTTCAGACAACCTCCTCTTCACAAAAACGCATTATGATCGAGTCAGTAGTTCGACAGGTATCATACTGCATTTGCAAATGTGTGAATTTGCAAAACCTGTGAATAGGAGCAGCAAAAGCTTTAGGAAAAATTACACAACAAATAGCATTTAGGCAAAACTGCCCTTGGAAAGAACTAGAAACTAACTGCCATCTCAGATTTTCAGAGCTCATCAGTTTTCCCATGTTCAGAGAATCTGCTAAACTGAAAATACAAGACCTTGTTCTTACCAATCTAGCTTAAAAACAAAAACGTAAATATCACATCATCCATATTCTGCCTTCAACAGTTTGGCAAGGACATCATAAAGTAAGTTCAGATAGGAGTCCAAATTAATTTCTGCCAAAAATAGGACTATCTGTATGCATGCTTATACCCTCAAAAGAAAAGCTAGAAAACAAAAGATCATGAAAACTAACAACACTTAAGAAAACACAACTGTACTTGCTACATTTCCAGAATACTTGCATTACTACCAGTCTTCTGGTATTACAAAACAACTTTTGCTGTTTTCTAGTAACAGAATTTCAGCATCACTGCTAGTTCCCTGTTGCATCTACTTTTCTCTCAGCTGTCCATCTTGCAAAGCTTCTTTTTCTAGCACAAAACATTTCAGCCTATGTCTAATGCTGTTAAATTCAGGCATCTTTACAAAAGATACCAGCACCTCCAAAAATCATTAAGTGAACTGCTGCTCCTGTTTACCTCCCTGAAATAAGCTATATATTTTTATGTCTCTATTTCTACTGACTTCAAGACTCATTTTTTTTACACTATGTCCTTGAGCAATGCAGACAGTATAAGTCCTTTTTCAGAAAACACTTTCAGAGTGCCAGATCTCAGTACCCCAGAGCTGCCCTAATGAGTTTGCAGCTACACTGTCTTACTACATAAACTTGGGGGATGGAGTGGGGAATCAGAAAAAAACAAAGTTCCAAATGCAAACCTTAAGATCACACTGAAGAATTTCGGAATTAGTTCATATTAGGAAATAAAGCAAGCATAACATTATCTTTCCCAGTTCTTCAATGTTCCCATGTATCGAGAAGTAAGACATATATACTTATACATAAATGCAACATTTGAAGTATCTACATTTTTTTGGTAGTACACAATGTCGAACAGTGGGATAATACTCTTGATAAGGCATTCTACAGATTAACCTTTAAGGCTCATCCATCCATTCTGTTATTAGAAAGTAATGGAAAATCACTTACCTCTAACTAGAGTTCTTTGAAGGTAGTATCCTCCTTAGATCCCCTATCTTGGGTTGTGTCGCCTGCTGCAAGTTCCCCCAGGAGCTGACTAGCAAGGTCTAAAAAGTTTTACATTCCCTTCCATAAGCCCTATTAGCGCATGTGTCAAGTTTTTGATCTCTCATTCATGCCCTTTTACCTACACCTATGAAATCACCATCCTCTATGGATCAATGGAGGATACTACCTTCAGAGAATTCCATTTAGAAACAGGCGATTTTTCCCTTCTCCAAAAGCAAGTATCCTCCATATCTCCCCACTGCTGAAGACTACAGAACTAAAAATTACATCTGCTATAGATAATACAAATGCAGGGAGGAGAATCAACTGATTATAATCAAGTATGAATTAAAAAAGCTCAAAAATTGAAGCATCAATACAAGTTGCAATCATGTAAGTTTGCGTAACAAAAATCTTAAAATTATTTTCCTCAGTGTTGTAAACCCAGTAAATGCTGATTTGCAGAAGAAATATCAAATACTGCTAAAAGTCACCTGATATTTAAGTTCTTATTTGTTCACATTTTCTGTGTTTTTGTGAATAGACAAAGTCTTTTTTTCTTTTTTAGCATTCCACTATAAACAAAAATTTTCAATTTGAGACACATGTACAATGCATTGTTAAATGTGGAATACAACTACATGAACTGAATAGTTTTCATGACTTGAACAGATCATACAAATCTCACTAGGGAATAAAAATTACAACAAAAAAATTTGGCTTAGAGAGCATTGCTAGAAATTTTTTTTAAAAGGTGAAAAGGGAAGCCATCTGTATAAAATATTAATGTGTATCAAGACAGCTTCAATTAGCCAGACAGTTCTAAAAAATTTGAATGTAATCTTCAAAAGAATCCAAAGGACTTTATTAACTTGGATCCCTTCTCTGAGATCAACGTCCCTCACCTTTACTACTTCTCAAGACTGGTATTTAAAGTTTTGAAGTATGAAGTACTTCTACTACACTGCAGTTTAAACTCATTCTAACAATTCTTAACAGAATTACTGTTAAGAATTATGGGCTATTAGTGCTTTAAAAATATTGCTGGCATACTAAGTACATATGGAAAAATACTTAATATATAATGAATAAGCCAATTACGCAACAAGTGGGTGTTTTAAACAACCTTTACTGAAAGACTTGTTTGATTTATTCTTCTGTCTCACAACTCCATCCATAGCACAGGCATCCTAAGCCACAACCGTGGAATTTCACAGTTTGAAGTTACTTTTGTTCAGAGGGGTGGTAAAAATAAACCAGAAGAACTTCCACAGGTTTACTAAGCAATATATATGCTTGCCAGCATCAGTAATGCTGGAGTAAAAGTGACCACGAACTCTGATAGGATCTTTTATCAGCATCACATTGCTTGTTAAAAGCATATGGTATTTAAGAAGTAAACTTTAAAAGGCACAGCAGCAACAACATGGCAATTCAACTAAAAATTTTAAGTCAATGTTCAGTTCTTTCACTAAGATTTTCAGCAACGCTATGAAAATTTAGCAGATGTGCCAATAAAAAGAACAACCCAAATAAAACTTTGTGATCTCATAAAAATATCTTGAGTAAATGCTGCAAATTTTATCAGGAAGAAAATAATTGATTACTGCAGCCCTAAGGCAATAAAGTTGCATTTCCCCTCCCCTTATACATGCACCAGTAGGACTCATTGAAGGGCAAAAGAAAAAAAAGAAAAAACCCAAACCAAAAAAAAAAACCAAAAAGCCAAAAAAATAAATAATAATCTTCTAGAACTTGCTAGCTGGTTCACTGCACAAAGACGAACACCCCAAGATGGAGTATCTAGGATGATACTTACCACGTAACCAATTATACCACTGTCGCATTATGTATTCTATGTGTGTATGGATGCACTATTAGGCAGCAGAATAGTACACACCACGCTAGCAAACGCCTGGCTGGAGCCGTACGGCCGGATCACCAACGGGATATCCAGGTACGTGTCGATTCGCCAGCCCTCGTAGCCACATTCTAGACATCTTACATAGTCCTTCAGTTTGCCTTGATACAGTTGATTTATAAGATCAGCCTGAAACAAACACATTCAACAGAGATTTCAAATGAATGAACCATGACAGTTTAGTTTTACAAAAAAAAGGCCTTTTTACTAATTACACCTTAATTGCACAGCTACACATTCAAAATATCCCAGCAGCACATCAAGCTTCTGATTTCTTATCTTCCCCTGCCCAAAAGATGGATGAAATCAGCTTCTTAAACCATATTATATAAGCTTCAGAATGTCCTTTACAGTCACGTTTAAGAGTGACTACAAACCCACCACACTGAAGTCACTGTTAAAACAAGCCCGGTCTTCCAGACATTGCTACTAGACTGGTCCTGCAGTCCTTCCCTGTGCCTCCAGAGACAGGTGCAGAAAGACAAAGGAGTATGTGCCAATCCACAAATTTCAAAACCAGCCTGTAAAGAGTTGTCCACTTATCAGAATGCTATCCTGTGCTATGAATACATTCCTAACTTCCTCCTACATTAGAAGAGAGCGCTTGAGCTTCAAGAGCCCACAACAAAGGCTAATAAATACTGACAGTGAGGAAGCTATCACAGGAGTTACACAATCCCTTTCTGTGCTTCAAATAAGGACTAAGCATCCAGAGCTCAGAATATTCCACTTTTAACTAAGGGAGGAAAGCATATGGAACACACTCCCGAAAGTCAGACACTATAGCACCTTAACTACTGCATCAAACAAGAAAACTGGCAGTTATCACAGGTTTTCAATAACCTGGTATTTGAAATTCAGCAAACGTTTTTTACAATAATCCTTCAAAGAAATAATAAAACCCAAACAATACTACACCAGTGAAGTTTTTACATGCTTACCTGCTCCGTTTGCTTCCATTTCTGCTCCAAAGCATCAAACATGACTCTACAAAGCTCCTGTACATCATGTTGCTGCCATGCTGTTAGAAATTGAAATTATTCTTAATTAAAACAAGAGATGTTATTAGCCCCAATACTAACTGTAGCCTGAGAGTGCTTCCTAAAAAGCTATGCATTTGTTTAACTCTGTTCCTACTATTTACTATGCTATTCACTACTGGGCCAGTGTTCAATTCCACAAGCAGCTGCCTCTCAAGTCAGGTCAGAAAAACAAGCAGCCAGCTTGCTCACAATGTTTGTGCATAAACAAGAACTGTGTACATGAGAATATGTAAAACATACAGATATGCTAATGTACACTTATAAAATAAATTGCATCAGACTTATGTCCAACTTTATGCTGATTCTCCAAAACTCAACTTCCAACTCCTTATCATCATGTGAAAAGGAAAAATCAACATGTTATGGGGCAAAATTGCACAGCACAAGTGTCAAAAAGACAAATACAGTGTTCTGCCTTAAGTAGACAGTAGCATGTGCATGTCCTTAGTGATTCAAAACAGAAGCAGGTTTCTCATAAAGAGCTATTTCTTTAGAAACAATTAACAACTGTAATGACAGTTTAATTAAAATAAAAAAGTAACACTTTCTACTTTAACACCCTAAAACTCATAGACCACATTTCTTTAAAACCGAGACACACCCCACAACCAAGTATCCATTTAGGCTATTTTGATTCCATTGCAAGAAGTGGATTTTTCTATTTTAAATTATTCCAGTATTTTTCCCCCCCAACAGCAGTGTAGGCCCCACAGCAGGCAGCAGCTGAAGCAAAGCACACAAGCTGCACGTTACCTTCACTACTATCCCATCCAAAACTCCGTGTAACATCTGTTGTTTCAATCGCCCTTTTTTTGCTGGTCTGCAGTAAAACAAACAGTCTTTGAAGCTGGTAGGGGATACTCCTCTCAGGATCCTCTTCAGATTCTTCAAATTCCCATCTATGCACAACACAAGGTATTTGACAATTAAAAATGCCATGAAAGCATTACTCACAAAAAGGCATCTAATCCAGCATTTATTACATTTCAAGAGGTCTTCCCTGTTACAGAGGTTAACTGCAGCTCTGTTTCATGGGAAAAGCCAAATGCAATTGTTTTCCATTTCTGCACTGAATGTCAATGCTATTTTTTTAAATTTACAAAGCTCACACAAACAAATGGAAATTTTTAAGCCATTCACTGCACAGACATGAACTGAACTTAGTATCGAATTTAACTTCAAGTTTGAAGTTTTCAAGATTCTTTAAAAAGCTTGCCCATCCCACAACCAATAATGTCTCTTGTATTTTACTAAAAACCTGAAACATCTTAAGCAGATATAGTTTATAAGTCAATCCAGCTTGACTTCAATTATGCTTTTCAGTACCCAAACAAGGAAGTTTTGACAGGAGAAATTTCAACAGGTCTCCTACCAATATATATCAGCACAAATTTAGGAACAGTTTTTAAGTCTATATACTCACTTATACAATGCATTTCTAAATTCAGGAGTCATGAAAAGTGTTTGTAGAAGGCTGTTCAAGTAGCAAGTCATTGCTTGATTTACTAGCCCCACATAACCTAAAAATACAAGAATAATGAGAGGGAAGTAATATGAAAACATGGGAAATCACTTTAAGAGTTAAAACATTTGAAAATAATACAGTTTTGTGACACTGTTTAAGAACTGCATTCATCTGTTATTTATTATGTACATTATAAAAATTGAGGGAATGTCACAATTGCTCATTTCTGAGAGCAACAGAAAGTAACAATTTACATAACAGAGATAATTCCCCTGAATAACATGAAGCTCTTTTAGTAATCACAATAATAACCAATATTTTAAACTGAATACTGCACTAATAGTCTACTGGATGTAGGTGACTATAAATATTTTAACAGTAGATTTAAATATTTTACAGAATAAAATAGAATTTGCTAAGAAACAATTGTGTACTAGCTTATTTATCACCCAATGTCAACTAAAAGTATCCCAGTAATAATGTAAATATAATTTGTATCTTCACTGGTTTGTACTATTGCCTCAGAATTAGAAATAAAACAAACAAAAAAATCTCTAAAGTGCCCACACAGCACTACTACTCCAAATAATTAATTTAAAAAACTAAACTATTAAAAATCAGTGTAACCTTTATTAGCTGGAAATGAAACTATTTACTTATAGTAATCCAAACTGTAATTTTAAGTTGTTCTCCAAAATATGCAATATTAGCAATAATTGATAAGCAAGGAGCACATAGCAAAGCACAGTATAATAAAGGACTTAAATATGCCTATTTATACTCTTAAGCTCTTAGTAACTATTGAAAAAAAATAATCTCAGTACCATACTAGTAATGAAAAGGCAGCTACTCCACAACACAGGCATTTTCTGTGAAGAGACTGAGTCAGAACACATGTATTTTATTTATTACTCTCTATAAATCAACTTTTCAGTTACATTAAATCAAAAAAGGTATGTGGCAGATAAACTTCCTTATTTGTCAAAAAGAATCTTAAGCAGGTGTGCATTGGTGTAATATGCAGGTCATCTTTGTGCCTGCTCACTAAAGTTACGGTGAGGAGTTTCTCATTACAGGTGTAACTTAGTATCTCCTGCTGCCCTGGCACTTCCCTTCCTCAGGGAGGCCACACTTGCTGGTGGGGATGGAGGATGGAGCTCTTGGGGAGGTGTAGGCAGAGGAACTGCAACAGCAGGAGGACTTGAGTTAACAGGCCACGTGCAGAGATGTGGCAACAGCCACTCAAGAACAGGGTATCAAGTGCTCATGAAGCTGGGAGTGAACACACAGCTGGAGGGGAACCCTTGCTGACATAACCCTGACTCCTCAACTAGGGACACAGGAGCACATAAATACTACAGAGTCCCTGACAGAGTTTGGATTGCATTGTCCCAGGTAAGAAAAGGATGGAATACAGTTCTTCTGTTTCTAAGTGGTAAGAAAATATCATAGAAAACATAGTAGTGATGTGGGTTTTTTTAAATAAATTGCAATTTACTGGAAAAAAAAATCTTGAAGTGCTGATATTTGAAAATGTACTAACATAATTACAAATTAGCATTGCCTTTAAAGAGAACACTATACCTGTCTCTGATTTGCTCAGGACTGAAGAATAAGAATAGCTCTGACTGACATAGTCATTGGTACATCCAATAGAGCCTTCTCTTGGAAGAGGGCCTATAAATCTCTCTTGTGCACCCTCATCTGTTGTACCTGAGTCCTCCTGAAAACATAAGCACAACAATTCAATGCACAACTTAAACAATAAATTTTACTGAAGTACCTACAAGTTTGATTTCTTAGCCATAAGAGAGAAATAAATTTTGCTAAGCATGTCACACAAGTTTTTCAAAATTGCAGATACACAATGCAACTTTAGTTCTGCTCTCCAAATTCTCAACCCCTTGAGACATTGTTCTTTGTGTTGGTGGAACCAAATATCCTGTAGAATACTGTATAACCAAATACAGTATTAAAATGCTTACAACAAGCAAGCTTGCAATTTAGCATCTCCTACATCTCAAGTTTTCTGCACTGAAATACAGAATGAGTTTTCCAGATGAAAAAATGTCAATCCAATATTCTTTCAGAATCATCCTTAAATTCTGATTGTGTGCACAAATATTTGTATGGGGGGGGTGTCCCTTTTTCAGATAATTAAAGTCTGTAACAAAGGTTAAGTAAGCCACCATTATGCTGATACAAGAGCTGAGTAATAAATCTTAATATATCACTAGTCTATCCATTCCTTAATATAAATAAATTGCAGCTATCACATATTTGAGAAATAGAAAATTTCAAAAATTTTGTAATGACAAACAATTGCTTCTAGTTCTTCTTTATATATATATATATTTATTTTTCCACAAAGGTAAATGTGGAAGCAAGTAACTGCTGTTGATACAGGACTGCCGCTTCTGAGAATTCTGTCAGAGTGGCCTAGTACAGGATTAGGTATAGGATTAAATATGTATTGTTAAGATTTATCTCTGAACATGTCAAAGATTAATTAATTATATAACCTTAGAAAATTACTTGCAGCAAAGCATTACATAAATATTTGACAAGTATGAGTAAGGAGCGTCAGCAAATCATTACTACTGGTATTGGTCCTACTCAGGAGAAAACTCTAAGTAGTCTAAAGGTCTGTTGGAAAGGTTCCCAAAGGAGCTTATGATATGAAATACACAGCCCAATTTTATTTCATTTTCTGATCTCACAACAGCAATACAAGGAACACACACCTCTCTTCCCCCAACACTACGTAGCTGAGAGAAGATTTTACTCACCGGCATTGCATGAGGCTGCTCACCGTCTTTGTCTATCAAATGCAGAAAGTTCTTCTTCCCTGGCTCAAAACCGGCATCAAGAATAGTTTTGTCACTGTTCTGATCTATTGGAGTCTGCTAAAAAAGAGGAAAGCAAAAAACCAACATTTTTTAAAACAAATCTATATGTAATTAACAGATTCTGTCCAAGTACATTGCTTGAAGTAGTTTCTGACACAGTAAGATTATATGAAAATAAAAAATCATCTAGTAAACAAAATATGCTCATCATTAATACTGAAATAACTTGGGAAGAGTTGAAGAAGCAGTACAGTTTAATGCTTAGAAGTTGGTTAAACTATTTAGGGGTCAGGACACTGGTCTACAAGTTTTTTGAGAACATCACAATAGTCAGTGTCCTCTACAGCTTGCAGACAATTTTTATTGAAAAGAAAAAAATTACTTTCAGCAGGCATAAACATGACCTGAAATAAACTTACACCTATTTCCTAACAAATCTTTCAAAGTTTCCTAGGTGCATCTACAGAAATGGTATTAACTAAAATCAGCACTGATTTACAATAAAGCACAGGAGTGGTATCAATAATACTTTTTGTATATAATATATTCAAATAGGAATAAGAAACACGGGGAGTCACTACACAATCTGCTGCTGTTGAGAAGAAAACATTTCTCAAACAAGACTGCAGAAAACAGAGATCAATTATCAGGGGTATTATTGTAAAAAATACATACTGATAATGAAAACTAACATTACATCTGAATGATCATGTTAGTTTTTGTTTAATGATTAAACACATATATCGTTAAAGAGCACCCTTTAGAGACTAAAATTCAGCCAAATAAGAACAGTGGTGTCAGTCTGCTCTGGTGCAACTACCACAAAATTCAACAGGAATAAAATGAGCCCTAAGCAATAGAGATAGAAGTTTTCCATACTGTGAAGATTTCAGTGTACTTTAGGTACACTTTAAGTGCAGCCTTGCTGCCAAGAGGAACTAAAAGGCACTTTTGCCATACCGTCTCAGTTACACTGTCTCCATTGCCCCATGTCAAATCAAAAGACCCATTCACATAGCCCACTTTGGAAGCCACATCTTCAAACAGCCTTTTCACTGATGTGGAAGCCGGCAGGTTCAAGGTAACACGCTCAGTCACTGTCTTGGAATTTGTCGTGTCTTGTATTATACACAGCACCCTGGGCTCCTCAGCAGCACTTTCGGCCTGAAATGACAGCAGACAACAGTTCATAGGTAACGGTAAGAACATTTTGGAGTTGAACTGAAAAAATCAAAACAGGGCTTCACCAATAAAATGCAGTACGCTTTTACAACCTAAAGATCCTAAAACTGGACTCTAATTTTTGTATGCCTAAGGTCAAAAACAAAGAACCCTCCAGTTTTGAAAAGTACACAAAAACAAGCTCCAATTTTATAGAAAAAGAAGGAATTTATTTGGGTATAGAGAAACTGTTCAAGTTCCACACAAAATTTCAGCCAGGAAGCAGATACAAGACTACTTCAAATCAGGAACAGACTTTCAAATCATCACTTTCAGCTCATATTTTGCTTTGGCACAACCATAAATCCTGCTGAGGCAGAACATATGTTTTTGACTTCTAGGAATGTAACCCAGAAAATTTGTAAGCTTCCAAATAAACCTGGAAACTGACCATCAAACAAAAAGTTTCATAATCAAGTCACCAACTTCCTACTAAATCCACTGCTGTGTGAGTCACAGAAGATACTCTTCTGCCTGAACAGAGTAAGAAAATTAGCATTGCCAAATGGCTACTGGGAAAGTAAACAGTTTAAACAGAAACTTCAATATATCTGAAATCAGAAAAGTAACAATCTTGAATTAAAGTGGCAAAGGAACAATGATAAAATTTTATGGACACAGGTAAACCAAAAAAAGAACATTTTCCCAACACTGAAAAATCCAGGAAGTCCAAGATGCAAACGTAATCAATTAATTGTCTCAATTATCCAAAACTGTAGAACAACAAGGAATAGCTAATACTTAAATTCACATCACACAAGAAAGGATCAGGTCAGTGAAAGGACTAATTAGTCCCCAAGGACTCAGTCTTTTCAAGCTGTAACACGCAGGAAGCATTAGTAATGCATGTCAGAGGGCCCAGAACTCAGTCCATGGCTAAAAGCCACATCATATAAAAAGGTAAAAAGACACATGCAGTGCTATCACAATCTTCACTGGGTAAGAATAATAAATGGTAACTGTGTTCATGCTAAAAGTGTCAGCCACATCACAAGCATCTTCTAGAAAATGAAGATCTGAACAACTTCAGCATCACTTGTATTTCTATTTCTACACCAGGCTCACAACACAATGACCACCACCAGAGTGGTACAGTCCCTCACGAGAGCTCTTACAGCCCCGAACCTCTTGCAAAGGAGCATGGACATTCCAGCTGATGCTGCATGCCTTCACTGTACAAAACTTCAAGATCTGCCTGCAGAGCTCATGCAAGTCTAACATGAAATGTTAGCTGACTGCAGCATCTATTCCTATCAGCGTCAGAAAAAAGTGGTGAGAGAACAGCAAACAAAGCCACCCTCACCCCAGTGTGTATGACGTTAGTTTGCTTTCCACTGTGATTGGCCTTTAGAGCCCAGTTTCTCTAAGTTTATCAAATGTAATATCCGGTCTGGAAACCTTCATTAACTGTGGGCTCAAAAAGATTGAAGGCACCACTTCCAGCAAATCTGTGACATTTCATCTTTACTGGACAATTTTCCATTTATGAACTGCTTTCCAAGAAGGCAGACAAAACTATTTCTGAAACATTAACCACACATTAAGAAGAAAACGATTTCAAAGTCAAAGTAATTCTGACATATTATATCTTCCCTTTCATCTACAGCACCCACAGAGAGACACAGGGCTGTGCTTGAATAGAGGAAAATTAAATTTCACCAGTGATTACTTCTCCTGGGCTCTTTCCTTTAAATTTCCCAACAAAGCATCTTGGTTTTTTTCAGTTAAACAAGCAGCAGACAATTTGTTTCTTTCACTGTGTGGTTAGAAAAGGGAAGATTAAGCTTGCTCAATGGTCTTCTTTCTTGATTTTTTTGGAGAAGATGAGCAACAGCTAAAACCCAGCAAACTGGAAAGTATTATGCTTAATACTCAGATCCCTCAGAAACGGTAAGGGCTTGTTCTGGGTGGAAGCTCACCCTCCTCTATGGAACAGTGCAGGGAGGTTAAGAGCATTTGCTGCTATTCATACAGGTTCATTTAGGAAAATCTAAGTTAATTTGGATTTCGTTATTCCCACACTAATTTTGGGCTGATCCTACAACTTGATAGGCTGCTGTGTAGGACCGCTATCAGGAACAGTTCTCCACTGGAGACTCAATTCTTTGTTGTCCTACTGCCTTTACATAACCAATACTTTAATACTCCTCTCTGCAGAAGTTACCTATAAATTCAACTCCTCCCACTCACACTTTCTCTGCTACCTTTGATAGTGAATCAGTTGTGACTTACATTAGAGTTGCTACTGAAAATAATTAGACACACAGAATCTGACGAATGGAAATAACATTAAGGGAACAAATTACAGAAGATTACAGAAGATTTGCTGGTTGGGTTGCTGAATGTTCCATGTCACACAAATCCTCTCTTCCTTGTTCACAGATGTAATTCTGACAGACTGAACCGGTTTAACGCAGTGTTAGTGTAGCAAAGGGTATTAAATCATCATTCATTTGTGCTGCCACTGCTTCAAGTTGTTAATAGTAAATAGATAAAGCAAAAATAACCTCAGTCCAACTCTATTCACAGCAAGCATTAACACATGCCGTCTGAACCATCAGACAACAATGCAAAACCTTGTTTGTGCCTCCTTTACTGCAAAAATAGTGTGAAAGGCAACAGTGGCCAGTGATAGATCCCGAAACTATTCTGACAAGCTGTAGTTAAACTGAGTCCATAACATAAACACGAAACTTAATTTTAGTAATTACATAATCTGTTATGACAGCTCCAGCTTTTTCTTTAATGTAAAGCTAGAGAGAGCCAAAACCCCACACACCAGTATAAAAAGCACATAAACACACACTCAGTTGGAAGCTTCTGCTGTTAAGACTGGCTATGTACGTCATCTTTGTATTCAAGAACATGCACAAAGAATTTAATGCCGACAGTTCATGCTCATGTTAAAATCAACAAAAGCTACAGTATCATGCTTTTATTGTTTCTTGGTTATCATTTTACAAAGTTGATTTCATCTGTCTACCTGTGAAAATTTCTTCTTCATTTCAGCAAAGATACTTTGTCTGCAACTCCAAAACATATCCTATAGTATATGAAAACAAAATTAACAAGTCATAATACTTTAAAGTTGCCAAATGACTTTTATTTTGCATAAGGTCAGTTTTATAGCATAGGTAAAATATTATCACTGAGTTGCAAAGCACCATTCACAGAATAACTTTAGAAGGAATATACTATTTTAATATTTAAATTATCATAGGAACAATGTTACAGAAAATGTCAGTTAAGCTGTAATACACAACAAACAGTGAATCGATAAGAAAATGTAAACAAAATTCAAGATACAAGTTCATATTAACAAATTCCTTAATTATCTTTAAAAAGCCCTCCAGACATAGGTAAGCATTTTACCTCGATTGGTTCAAGCACAGGATTAGCATATAACCCTGTAATTCAGTTTATTATTGCATGTATAAATTATGAAGTTATCCAGTTTCATATGAAACTGTTCTTTCATGCCTGAATTATTTCCTGTAGAAAAGTTTTTATTATCATGAGCCCATTTTGAAGTATGCAGCTGAAGGCAGAACAGAGATGAAGTTACTGACTTTATTCCTAACACTCTTACAGTAACGTGCCTTAGTATCTCTGTTGTACCATCAAAAATGCAAGAGCAAACATTAACTGTACAAAACTGTTTTCTGACTGCAAACATCAAATTAACCAGTTTCTGAATCTGAAGAGTTGCACTTTGTATTTTTCCAGAAAGGAAAAACAGGAAGTGAGAAAGAAGATGCTAATAACATCCCTGTTCTTCCTCCAAATTTCTTCAACTGCGCCCTCAGTAAAGATTATCAAAACAAAAAACACCGACATGATCTTTACTGACGTGCCCTATTTGCCCCACCAAATGACCTACAAAAACACTCCAAATTAGACTACTGCATTTAACTTCTCTGCAGGATGACACATAAAGCAAGATTTTTTGCTTTGTGTACAGAGAGCTGAAGATCCAGTTTTGAAGTCTTAATATTCCAAGATTAGTAATTGTTTTGTCTAGCAGTTTTCTTTAAACACCAGTTTGTAATTTCAGATTTGACAGAGGTCTTAAGAGTTAAAAAAAATAATGAAAAAAACCTGAATCAGAAAACCAACACCACACAATTTACATGTTTTGCTGCTTACTAATTATACCTGCTCTCAATTCAAAGTTACATACATTTTGTTAAAATTACTCAAAATTTAATAGAGTCCCAAAACTACTATTTTGAAACTGCTGATTTATAACATTATGATCGTTATAAAGTACAATGCCCTGTGTTGTAAGACTTAATTAAGTCTTAAAATTTTCCTCCTGATCAGAGACTCCAAAGAGCCCTTGCTTCAGCCTGAATTCCTTCTCTCCAGAGACAGGCAAGCCAAGCCTGGTATATGCAGGGGCACATGTAAATTGTGGTGTGATATTTGACTTTGTGTCTGCAGTGAAGGGTGGAAGGGGCACCTGGACAGAAATACCTACAGTTTGCTTCTTTTATAAAAATGCTTCTATGCTGGGTTCTCCACTCTTGTTTTCTCAGTTAAGGACTGCTGGAAGATTATCAAGGACTATTTCACTAAACAAATTCCGCAGAAGAGATCAAACAAATCAAATTTACAAATCATACTGTTTATGTGATGCTCAGAAATTTTGGAAGTAACTGAGAGCTTTCAGCTGCTCTGATAAAGCAAATCATAAAATCACAGAATCAGGCTGGAAAAGGCCTCCAAGACTGAGTCCAACCTTGGCCCTATCACCACTTTGTCAACTAGAACATCACAGTAAAATGCCATATTGCGGAGAGTGATAAGGTCATCTCTGAGCCTCCTATTCTCCAGGTTAAACATCCCCAGGTCCTTCAGCTGTTCCTCATAGGCCTTACTGTCCAGATCCTTCACGAGCTCCCTTGCCCTTCTCTGCACTCAATCCAGCACTTCAATGTCTTTCCTGAATGTAGAGGCCCAGAACTGGACACAGGACTCGAGGTGAGGTCTCAGCAGTGCTGAGTACAGAGGTACAATCACTGCCCTAGTCCTGCTGGACACAGTAGTTCTGATACAAGCCAGGAGGCCATTGGCCTTCTTGGCCACCTTCAGCTGCTGTTGACCAGCACCCTCCATTTCTCTTCTGCTTCGTCACTTTCCAGCCACTCTTCTCTCAGCCTGTAGCGCTGCAGGGCGTTGTTGTGACCCCAGGGCAGGACCTGGCACTTGGCCTTGTTGAAATCACACAGATGTGTCAGTCTTTCAAGTGCAGCATTCCCTACTTTTCACTTAAAGCATTCATTCTAATGCTCTATGAATAAACTTTATAATAACCATTAGTTCAATTCTACATTTTACAAAAACGCTCCTCTGACCATGGAAATGTATGCTTTAAAGTAGAATTAAGAGAATAAAGGTCATTCTGTAACGTTGCTTAATTTTACCTTGATAAAAGTTACTCTGGAATTCACCAAATCAATTATTTATTACACCTCACAAAATCCATAAGCATATTAACTACAGAGTTCAAGGGTTTTAAATTAACATATACATATTAACATAACATACACACATACAGGCACATACAAAAACACCCTACTGACTTTTTCTCAGAGAAAATAAGAGCAACTCCTCGGGCAGTGAGCACATCCATTCAAAGCTTGACACAGCTACTTTGCCATACCGTGCCACAGTGTACACCAGTGGCCTAGTGGAGCAAGTTGCAGACCCTCAGCTGCATAAGCATCTAAAAGGCAAATGCAAACTGCTACTTAAGGCTACAATTTAGGAAATCATCCTATCATTCTTTTAGCACAGGAGTCTTCTCAAGCTAATATTTTGGTCAATAAATATTTGAATTTTTCATTTCAAATTCTAACCTTTTAAAAGATATTGAAACTGACACTTTCATCCCAAGTCACTCCATCTTGCTGAGGGTGGGAATCCAATGGGACTGAGTGCATCCACAGAAAGTTTGCAAGATGACTGCAAACTGTGTGGTGTGATTGACACACTGGAGGGAAGAGATGCCATCTATAGAGGGACCCTGACATACTTGAGAGGTGGGCCTGTGTGACCCTCATGAAATTCAACGAAGCAAAGTGCAAGGTCCTACACCAGGGTCAGGGCAATCCCAGACACACCCAAAGGCCAGGCAGAGACTGGACTGAGTGATGGTTGATGAAAAGCTCACCATGGCCCAGCAAAGCTCTCACAGCCCAGAAATCCAAACATACCCTGGGCTGCATCAAAAGCAGCAGGGCCAGTAGGTCAAGGGAGGTGAGTCTGCCCCTTTACTCTGCTCTGATGAGATCCCACCTTGAGTACTGTGTCCAGCTCTGGGATCCCCAGCAGAGGAAGGACATCAACTTGTTGGAGCAAGTACAGAGGAGGACCAGGAAGCTGATAAGGGGACTAGAGCACCTCTCCTATGAAGGCAGGCTGAGAGAGTTGGGGCTGTTCAACCTGGAGAAGAGAAGGTTGCGTGGAGACCTCACAGCAACCTTCCAGAATTTGAAGGGAACCTACAAGAAAACCAGAGAGGGACTTCTCATCAGGAAGTGTAGTGACAGGACAAAGAGTAAAGGGTTCAAACCACGAGGGAAAAATTTGTATAGACATATGACAAAAATTCTTTACTGAGGGCAGTGAGGCACTGGAACAGATTGCCCAGTGTTCAAGACTAGGCTGGATGGGACACTGAGCAACAAGGTCTAGCACGAGGTGCCCCTGCCCATGGCAGGGGAGCTGGAACTGAATGATCTTTAAGGATCCTTCCAACGTAAATCATTCCATGATTCTACGACCTTTTAGATTTCCCCATTTCTAGAAAGGAGACCATGTTCACAAACTCTCTTGTAGAAGATTCCTAACTATTGGAGCAGACTTACAAAAGACGTTTTATAATACAAACATGAAATCAACACACTGGTCTGTCCTGGGTGGACATTCTAGAGTTCTGTGCTACACAAGCATTTCTCTTGTGTACCTTTCTAAAAATTATTTCATCTTTGTTACATGAAAGATCTGCACCTGCACGTTGCAGAGCACAAAGTGTTTTGCTGCACTGAAGAATTCAAGCTGTAATTCTGTATATACTAACAAAGGCAGAATTGTTATTAGTGCCATCTGCAAGACAGACACTTGCTTTGACCACACAGGTTCTGTACTTGTTGAAAACAGAGAAACAAAAAAAATAGAGTGTTACTAGACCTGTCACAACAATATTCAAATGCAGAATGCAGTGGTTTTAACACTGCATTTAGATGCTGCTTGCTATTTTTCAGCTTTGAATCGCTGAGCTAATTAAAATTCTATTGCACTATTTCACTATTCTTATGAGGACAAGCCACACATTTTATTTTTCAAATGACAGAAGACTCTCACGAGATTTCAACTCCTGCTTCAGTTCTTTTATACAATTATTTTCAGAGATTGAAAGTGAAACCTAAAGCTAAGCTCAAATTTCATGCAGATTCTACCCGATATTTCCAAATTCCATTACCTCCAACAGATAAAAATACTAAGTAAAACACAAGTTTCAGGTCAAGAGTTTAACCAACAGATGTGCAAAGTTTGACTGTCAAATCAAGTTAATGGCCTACTGAGACTTGAAACGATCACCAGTCAAGAAGACCCTATATGTCCACACAGTAGCGAGCAGCAAAAGCAGACATCACGCTTACATTCACAAAATTACTTGGATGATTAAGCCTAAGACAGCAATTTTCATGTAGCTTCAGCAGCTTAAGACTACCATATGAAGTGCACATAAGTGATGCCGCTTTGGGGCACACATTCCACGTCTGTGTAACTGATCGGGGGCACATTTCCAGCAGTTACACGGATAAGTGAAATCTCATAGCTTCAGCCACAAAAATGAAGTCTATACTTGTACCTTTTACTTGTAAAGTACCATCACACAAAAACATTCAGATGCTAACTACAGTTCAACTGAACAGAACCTTACTTTAACTCTTCCTCAGCAACTACAAACTACTACCAAATCAGCACCTTTAGAGCCTGCAATCGTAATTCAGGAATTCTTTCACCTATTTCAGAGAGCACAAAGGTACCACTTCCACCCAAATATTGCTCTTTTTATCCTGGTGCATTTTGAACCCTAGACTCCAGAGGTTACAACCCGTATCTCCCTTCTCCCCTTAACTGAGCTAGTCACACTCCTCCACGTTTGTTCCAAGCCAAACCAACCCGTTTTTGGAGGCCAGTTTCCCTGATACAGCCAGGTGAGCAGGTCACTCCCCTGGAAAGCAAACACAGGATGATAAAGATCCTCAGAATGAGAGAGACATTGAGCAGGTGATCCCAGACTCATATCTGGCTTTGTTTCAGAGGAAAGAAGCAACTTCTTTTTCAAAGACAGCTTACCTAATTCTGTCAGAGCACTGAGTTGTTACTCAACACAGGTGCCTCTCTGCAGTCTAGTCTGAGTTCATGAGGTGTTTTATAGTACACTTGTATAAAACTGAATACACTTTTTTAAACACTGGTCCCAGCTGGTCCTGAACTGAGTAATTTGGAACTGTTAACTTGATATATCTCATGTTGGAATGTTTCCTGATGCAAAGAAAAAAAAAAAAATTGAAGTCTTAGACACAACCATATAATTTTGAATTTGACTTTGTGGTACCAGGTTTGTGAATACCTGAATACCATACCTTAGCATCAGCTTCAAATTCTTCAGTATACCTGGAAAGACTTCAGGCAAAATCCAGCCATAACATTTTGAAGCTAGTAAAACTAAACAGAGGATTTCTATGCCATGACAAGAGCCTAAATTACCATCAAAAGTCAAGAATATATTCTATATACATATAGGTAATTATTGAACCTTCGCCCCCTGCCTGTTTTTCCCCCCACCGCCAGGATGTGATATTAAGGATTCATAAGATTTAAGAAAGCCCTTTCAGTCTATTCTCTTGACTAGGAACAAGACCAGAAAATAGAGAGGAAAACTACCAAATGACTGTGTACTGTGGGCTGTAAGAGAGATAATTTTCTTCACAGAAGCCTCTAAGGTGCTGTACTTTAGATTTGTGACTGAAAGTGTGCTGATAACACAATAATGTTTCAGCTCCCACTGAAGAGTGTTTGCACAGCATCAAGGCCTTCTGCCATTCCTAATTTGCCCCCTCAGGAACAGACTGGGGGCTGTGCCAGAGGCTGGGAGGGGCCACCACCAGGCCAGTGACCCAAAGTAAGCAAAGAGATAGCCCATGCCGTGTAACACCATGCTCAGCAACAAAAGGCAAAAGAGGAGGTTTAGTGAGGCTCCATCTTTGCATAGAAATTGGCTGGGCATTGATCTGCCTGTAGAACATCGTGAGTGACTGCCTTTGCATCCCTTGTTTTTTGGCCTTCTTTTTATTTGTTTGGGTCTTTTTTCCTCTATTCTTACACTTCACTTATTAAACCACTTTATGTTGACCCCCAAGTTTTCTGCTTTTACTCTTCCTTTTCTCTTCCTTTGTCCAGCTGGGGGTGGGAAGGGAGTGAGCAGCTGCATGCTGCTTAGCTGCCTGCCAAGGTTTAACACACAACAGGGTGATTTTAATATGTAGTCTTGAAAGTGATATCATTATTGGTTTAATTTGTCATGACTGAAATGAATCTTTATTTTTTGTTTGTGTCTTTATCCTCATTGCTTATCAACTTTTAATACCCATTCACCTATAATGGATCAGAAAAACTTCAAACAACTTCCCCGTCCCCACAATTACAGTTAGAGAGTCTTCAAATACATTGAAAGGGAAAGAGAATCAATAAAAACCGACGGAATATTTTTGAAAGTTGTCAGTGAGAGTAAAAATCCAAGAGACAAAAAACCACACACGGGCTAGCCAATGATACCCCCCATTACAAAGCCTGATCTCTGATTTCAACCTTGTGAATTCTTATCTACTTCAGTTCACACAAACTGTTTCACTGAACACATTTGCAGCATTCTGACTGTGGTTATACCATTTCCCCTCTACTTCAATCTATGGCATTCAGCTATGCTTTCGTCTCAAAGTATTTGATACACTTCAAAGGAACAAAACTGATGCCTGATGAGATACCTCATTAAGACCACTACAATTAAAATATTAATACCCTTATACAATAATATGGGCATATTCCACCTATTTTGGAAACTCAACATGCAAGACTGATGAATTTACAGTGCACTAGTAACTTTTCACACATACACAGCAGCCTAAAACCTTTGAGCACAGCAAAGCTTTAGTTATACAAGCAGCTAAAGCTGGAATAGCTGAAACTGCTGCCAGAGGAAGCAGTCTTGCTCCCACCTGCTTATTTCCACCCCAACACTCTCCCCTTTCTTGTGCCAGTACAAATGCTCATGCAGGTACATGTTGAGTAGGCCCAGATAGCTAATCCTTCTTAAAATTAATAACTTCTGGTTGCTTTTTCCGTGAGTTAGTTTTAACCAGAGTCAGCTCTCCAACTTCTCAACAGAATCCTTAACTCTCTGGAAAAGGACTGAGTGATATAACAGTACCAACAGAGTAGTAGGAGGAGTATTTTAAATGCAGGTTTTCTGTATAGTACTGCTTAAATTACTAAATACCAACACCACTTGGACACAACTGCAACTTTCTTAGAATACCAAGGAGGCTGAAATGAGACCCTCCACTCTTAAATATGAGTCTCTGCAAATGGCAATGCTGCTCTCAGACCAAGAGGAGTAACTCCTCAGCTCTGTTTTGAATGGCCTAGAAGAGCAACAAGTGTCATTACTACGCCAATCCCATTGCTTCTGCCCTCATGCCATGCCTGGCCTGTCTTCCAGCCTGCTGGGGATACAGGATAACCACTGCAGACCCCAGAAGGTGGCTGGGCCATACACAGACCAACAGTCCTGGCTAAGTGAACCCTACAAAATCTATTCTGTGGGGGATGACCCCATGCAGAGAAGAGGTACAAAATAAGTTCTGCAGCAGGGTCTCTTTTGATCTTTTTGCCTTTGGAAAAAGGGGTTCATGTTTTACTCTCTTCTCTGCACCATGCGGATTGTGGATTCATTTATGGTTTTCAAAGACCACCTCCTCATAAATGCTTCTTTAACAACAAAATTGTAGTTAAAAACAATTCAAAGCATCTGCCGCCTCACTGAAGCAGAGCTGCATGCCAGCTGTCAACTGTCACTCCTGTAAAATGCATATGGACAGATTATTTTTGTAATACATATACACTTCAAAGTCTAATACTTCCAACTTTTTAAATATGTCCAAAAATAACCCTATGCCTCAGAAATAAAGAGTGTGCTATGAGGCTACCATTTACCTTTGAGAGTTTGCTCCTACTGTTGGGTCATTTGTAAAAAACACTTATAAAAGAATAGAAATGACAATGAAAAAACGTTGGGTTGGGACCAGAAATAAATACATGCCTGGAGGGTGTTTCAAAGGCTACAAAAAAGGATACAGCATCGGGGGACATACATCTGGGGAGAGCTGAATTAGAGACCAAAATATCCACTTTTCAGTTTCACAGAAGCCATTTTTCATATTTTAAAAGAATTTAAATGTCTTACTAAGAACATCCTGAAGAACCAGTCTTCTTACACTTATCTCCCAATGGTCTTTTAAAAACAGTACATTAAGATGATTCAAGATTAATTGCTTCCCTCAAAAAAATCAAATGCAGTAACTGTCAATAACAAAGGAGTGCAAATATTTCCTGGTCATGCCTATGGATCACACAGGAACTCTAACAAGGTTTCCTGTTAATAAATTAACAGATAATAGAGAATTATTTTAAAATCTAAACAATTTTCTCTTAACCACTGGACATTTTGAGTATTTCACTCTCTTATTCTTAAAGGTTATAATTTTAATTGATTGTATTTTCTTTCATCCCATGCCCCCGAACTGTTTAACTGGCATGGGGTTTTGTAACCACACTAAAATAATTGTGAGAATTAAATGTAAATGAAATTATCTATATTTGCAAACTATCTGCCAGCCTCTCTAATTCCTTACAATATAACCTGTACATTCAGATCTGAAACAGCCTCATCTTTATACAGCTTCCTTTATTTGCATCTTCCCTCTACCTCCTTAATCACAACGCTCCTTGCTTTTCCTCCAAAAAAAGATGAAACAGGGGATACAAGAACACCATGAGATCCTTGCTACACTTGTATACATTTAACCTATAATTGCAACATTCGTTTCCTACGGAGAGTCACAGAAGCAGCGGATGGCTGTCCATTTCTTTCAGCGTGGAAGTCCCGTGAACTTTACAGAAATATTTTCCTATGCTGATAATACTCTAAAGGACTTTCTGCTGGATTGAATTACAAAGGCATCATTATCATAAAAACAAATTAAGAGTCTGAGCAAAACTAGTATTAAGACGAGTTCTCTTTTTGAGCAATTTTGAAATGAAAGTTTACTTCCCTCCAAAATCACCAACAGACATGTATGCTAAAAAACTGAAATCCTGTAGAGTTTAGAGATTAAAACATGGCTGCAGGCATAGTTTTTAACTCTTCAGTAACTTTCTAATTTTAAACTGTCCAGCTGCTGCTGGGGAAGAAAAAATAGAAGCTGAAGAGCGAGGTGTGTTAGCAGGGAGTCTTTGTAGCTCTCCAGCCATGACATGCAGAATGAAGGGGGACAGTGCAGAACTCAAACACAGGCGAAGCCTGGGCATAAACTCTACCTGCTACCACTGCCATAGAGGGCTCCAGGGAAAACATGGAGCTCTGGAGCACAATGTCTCCACAGAAGGAATAGATACGACAGTGTATATGTGAGAAAGCACCTAGATGACTTTTCCCATGTATTAACTGATGGAAATATTTTATTGACAAAAAACAGGTGCTCTCCAGAAAGTTTCCTCTGCCTGCTACTGTTTTTATTTTGCCTTCATTGTTACCAATCTCATCTCAATACCTACACAAACCAGCGAGCACACCTGCCTTCCATCCCTTTAGCTCCTGCAATTCTCTGCCAAACTTCTTCAGAAAATGGTATTTACATGTGCACACATTATTTACTGTGAAAAGTTTCACAGTATATTATTTCTCACACAGCTTCAAAACTGGACCATTCACCAATCCAAAGGAATTCACACAAACTTCCTCATGTTACTGAGGCTGCTTTCATCACATGCCATTACAGAGAAGCTACACCTGAACTGCAGCACAATAACCAGTTCTAAGCTACCCACAGAACTGCCAAGCTAAAACCATCTGTTCTCATTTGTCAAAAGCACCTGAACTATCCTTGTGATCGGTCTCAAAAATTATATTGAATTAAATGATCTGCATCAATTTTACCCCTTAGTACTTTTAGAACATGCCCAACATCCTTTTTAGAAACTATTTTATCTGCCAATGCTGTGCAAGAGCATTTGCTCTGTGCAAGCTGATGACATGCCAAACATGCAAGAAATCAAAGGAAATGCAGTGCCTGAAACTGTGGTCAAGTTGGTTGTTACTCACAAGTTTACAAAAAAAAAAATTCTAAAAAATACTAGTATTTATGATAATCAGTTATTTAGTTACTAGTGGCATAATTTCGAGAATACTTTGTTCAACACAAGAAAAATAATAAAATGCTACATAGGCAGCTCATCTGAAGGTATACCATGTTAATTCTCAAAAGGTAAAGTGTAAAATACAAGCTTAAGCATTTATAAAGGAATCAAGAACTTTTTCAAACTGAATCAAAAGGCTCAATATGTACATGTAACTCAACCACTCACTTTTCTAGAGACGTAACTTTCACACTTGGTTTCTTACATAAAACCCAGCATATTTCCAAATACAACAGAAAGAGTGAAACTCTGACTGGATATATGAACATTTCTACATAATTTAGAGCGTTCCAGTACCAACAGTAATGTACAGGGAAAAGCCTGCTTAATTCTGACATGATTAAAACATGTAATTCAAAGGTAACACAAATTACTGGTCTATTTCAGTAAATGTCCACAACTTTTAAACTTACATTAACATCAATACATTCTAACAGCAAAAAGAGATTGAACAATAATGACTTTCACCAGTATTTGTGTGTTGGTTCAACTAGCATTTCAAAACTGTGATGCAGGGCTGTACTGGTTAAGTCCACAGGTTTCAAAAACAACAGAAAATAGAATTAGTGGACTTTAGTTCATAATGGCAACAAACAAAACACTAGGAACTTTTTCGTTGCATCCTGAAATTCAGAGCTCAAAAGAGTATAGAATGTAACACTGGCAAGTCTCAAAGTATTCTCTGTTTCCCAATAACTACTTCACAGCTTAGGAACAAGTTTGTTACGAGTTTGAGCAACAGTGTGGAGCTGCACAGCAAAACAAAATTAAGGATTATACTCATACTATTGCACGCATTCGATTTAGAAACTTTAATCACCAGTGACGCGCAAAACACTAGAGAAAACAGCATTTATTGTTTGAGGTGGTGTTCAAAATGTATTACTGCAGGAAAAAAAAATAGTGATATGTTATTTAGTTGTCAGATTGCTCTGCTGAGTAGTAATTTCATCCATGGTACCAAGCACTACCTAACAGGTAGTTGGTACTCCTTAGGCAAAAACTTTTCATCAGCTGATCCCGAGGTGCTGTGAGTGAATCGTCCTGATCATCTTTGTACACTGCAGATTAAATACCCAGATGCAGTACAGCAAGGCAAAGTAAACTGCGACTGGGAAGCCCGGTGGCTGAACAAAGCAGGGAAAGCTTCTACTTTCAAGCCTTAGTCACCAAACTAAATTACTACCTAAGTATCATTCAGAAAGTGTCTGTTTGCAAGGAACAAATTACTTGGTGGAATTCTGTGTGGATATTGTGTTTGTTTCCAAAATTTGATTTCCAAAATACCTGCTCAGTTAATGAAGCAATCAGTTTCTCCATGTGTCGCTATCATACCTTTATGTTTTATAATGGAGCACATGAGAAGGAAAGCAGGAAAAACTGATAAATTATGCAAACTGTAACCACTTGTAGAATCTTTTAATACATGGGAATGTAAAAACAAGGATGTCATCAGCATTGAAAAGAACAGCATCCCTTTACTGAAGAGAATTGCAAAATATCTTAATCAGATTCCCACTCTTCTAATGAGGAAGTCAGAATGATACCCATCAAGAACCATATCTGATTTGTTCAATGCAGAAGATTAAAATGGATTCATTAGTGTAGGGATGAAAAGACTCAACATTAGTTTAGCTGAGAGAGAATTCACATTACCTTGCTTGAGTTAATGGCAGCAAGCACAAATATATGGATTTATTCTGACAGGTGTACTTTGGATAGTTCATGCTAGAACATGTTGAGAAAGTATCCGCACAGCATTTATTTAATCAGTGGCACAGACATTTCAAAAATCTCACAGCAGAACATACTTTTTGTATTCTGACCAGAATTCATTAAGTTCTGATGCATCTTGATTTTCTAAATAAGTCTTATTAAAGTTCACTTATATTACCAGTAAACACACATAGGCATCTTTCTCACCAACTACACTGACAAGAATATTTAATTATTTCCCATTTGAAGTAGATTTTCCCCAAATAAGTTTCAAGTTAACTTTTTCTGTAAGAAACACTGAAAGCCATAGATGTGTTTTGCCTTCTGATAGTACCATTTTCTTCTTATTTCCACTATTATCTTATATTATTCCCCCTCCCTTCCAAGGGTTACTGTTTTTCACTAGATTAATGGGGTAAAAATTGACACCTATTAATAAAGCAATTTTTACAGAATATGCTCAAATTATATTATCAGGGTGCAGCAATGTCCTGGATGTTACTCAGTGCATTCTGTTTATTGGATGTAAAGAAAATTAAACTTAAATCTTTATCTTTCAGATGAAGAGAGCAAAGGAATTGAGGATTGGAAGGGAGAGGAACACAGACCAGTTCACACTGAACCCCAGATCTAGCGAACAGGGATTCTCATTGCCCCCACCATAAGGAATTATTGGTCACACAATCAGAGAAACTGTTGGGAAAGCATTAGACAGCAGTAGGAATGCAAGAAGAAACTACCAAATGCCTGCACAGCCTAGGAGAAAGTCTTAACAGAAAGAGAAATCCCAGCACTGGGTTATTAGAAATTGCTTTAATACATCTGTTCCAAATGAAAAAGAACTTTATACTGAAGTTATAAGCAAGAGAAAATAACAAAGCCTTGATTACCTGGACTTCAGAAATGCAGCTGAGGCTATGCAATGTCCAAAAGAAAAGTTTTTGTATGAGACTAATAAAGATATTCTAAGTACAGCAGTGAAACTATTAGCACTTTGTATCCATGAAAATAAGCTACTACTCCTTACAAAAGCTAATGAAAATATCCATACAATAGACTTCAAAAACAGCAAGCTGAGCTCCTGTTAACACATGCAAAAATATAGATACAAGCAAACTGAAGACTTATAATCAACCTATTACTTATCTTTCCATTCCAACACACAGAGGCTGGTAATGTTATAGACACCTACTACTACTTATCTACCAAGGCATCACATAACTTGTGGACAAGAACCAAAATCCTTTTCCCATCCACTCCTTTGGATGATTACTCATTCTCTAAATCGGGCTAAAGCAAACAACATTACATTACTTCTTGCTCTTTTACACTGGAATGCAAAAGAAAATAAGGCTGTGTACTCTTCTTTAGCAGACACTGGTTCACAGCCCATCTTAATCTTTGAAACAGCACAAGGCAGTGATAGAAGCAGTACTACTCAGTCTGCTGGGAAAGGACAAAAACCATGAACTATAATCCTTTCTCCATCCCTAAAGGGCAGAACTGAAACTCCAAACAATCTGCTTTGCCTTCAGCTGCTGTTAATGGCACAGTAGGAATATTTAGGAGTAGGCTGTTGAGAACTCTGAGACCTGGAGAATTCTGTTTACCCCTAACTCACAGTGTTCTCTGCAAGGAGACCACTAATGAATCTCAAAAGGACTTCATGGGAATACTGTGGCACAATATTTGTTAAAACTTCATACCACTAAAATAAAAGTGAAGATATACTGAAAAGCACTGGAAATGTTGAAGATAAACTTCTATTACATCATGCATATATATGAATACAAATATGCATAATACATATATATACCCACATTTTAAAATATGTATTTTATTTATATATATATAAAACCCCAGATGAGCTTAACACAAATAGTTTATCTGTTTTCTTCCTAAGTTTTATTTTATTAAAGTTCTCTTCAGTTTTATTTACTTAAAAAATGCATAGGGACTCAATAAAGAGCATGAGAAAACTTGCTGAGAAAAAGCAGCTCGCTCTAGTATTACCAACGTACAAAGTTTATAGATTTCACACTGTGTGTTTAAGATATCCATATCTACAATCACATATATTCATCTTCCTCTACCCATACTTCCCTCACTACAGATAAAAGTGCATTCAAAATCCTAGTCCAATGAGTCAGTTAAAAATACACATCTGATTCATACATATATTCTGAATACAAGTCTAAAGCCAAGGGGGATACTATTAATACACAGAACTAAAGAAACAGCTTCAACTAGCTGCTTTTATTAATCACTTTGTCTGTTCCAGTCAAATACAGCTACTGTCACAATGTTTGTCCAGTCATTCTCCTTTATCTGTATGTGTTAGTTTTTAAAATGAAATATTTAAATACACAAGCTACTATATCTTCTATACTTGGTGTTATATTCTTGGAGATTCCCTTTAAAAGCTAATATTTAAGCACACTAACTACTGCATTCCATCCCTTATGTGAAGTTTCTGAAGATTTCACTTTGCTATGGAAAAACCAAATGCAGTCCTTTAAACCTTGGTATTTAAAGAAATGAAACAAGAGACAAAGTTTCCTTTGTCCTACATATACACCTGAACAATTGCAAGGACAAAAAATTGTTTCTAAAGTTCAGTATCGTTATTTGTTTCACAGATCTGCTCAAGGATACCATTTAAGGGCCTCATTTTGCTAAGCTCCGCAAAATTGAAGTCCCTGCCTCACAAGGCTTCCCGCAACCACACACGACAGACCAGGTAAACGTGACGCTGACATTTGACAAAAAAAAACCAAGAGAAAGGGTTTGAGTAATGTATCAGAACATCGGAACGGCAGAAAAGTTGGCTCAATGTGCAAGTGTACCTACTCAGGAAACAAAGTTTCTGCTGATACCACTCGCCGAGCAGCTGCTTCCAAACATTTCATGCCATCACTCGCTCTCCCTGCCCTGCACAGTATCGCTCGGCTTGACACGTGTCATTCGCCTATCGCTGCGGGACAGAGCCTTCGCCTTCCTCTTTCACTCGGGCTCTTATCTTTACCCCAAGGCCAAAAACAAGCCTCCCCCCTTTCCCCTGCAGCAGATGGGAGGCGAGGGGCCCAAAATAAAGGAAACAACCGGCTGCTCAACCCGTTCCCGCCCGGCACCCTCCGGGGAGGGTCTGG
>JAWWMO010000174.1:4873093-4891892 GCA_035047845.1 Dendrocincla fuliginosa | reverse complement strand
CCCCCTCGGTTCCTCGCCCAGCGCCCCGGCCGTGCCGCGCTGTTGTTGTCTGAGCGCGAGGGGCCGCGGCGCGGAGCCCCCGCGGGCGGGCAGAGCCGCTCGGGGCCGGCCGTGGCTCTCCCGCCGCCGCTGCCCCATGGCGGCATCGCGGCCCGGGGCCGAGGGGACGGGACGGGCTGCCCGGGGCAGGCCGGGGGGGGGTTCGCCGTCCCTGAGGGGGCGCCGCGGTGGTGTCCGGCCGTGGTGGTCCCACAGGGCATTTCCAGCCCGGGGATCCCGGGATTCCGTGAATGTGGAGCAGCAGTGCTCCAAGGGGTAGATTTTTGCCCAAAATAAGCTTAAATATATCTGGTTTTCCCGCCACCTGAGATAACACTAAAAGCCAAGTAAGAATCACTAGGTTAGGCTGAAATGCACGTTAGTAGAAAAGTAATGTTTACCTCACTGCAAAATTGAAGTGAAAAGCATTCTACTTGGCTAATGTGTGGTGTATGGTAGGTGTGCGTTTCTCTACAACTATTTTTCTTATTATTTTAGTGTCCTCTTGTGGAAAAATGCAGTACTGAGGACAGGTTCGCGTTTGTGCCCAAGGAACTTCGTGTTTTGGGGTGATTTTTGAAACCCATTGTGCTGGAGGTTATTGGTATTGTGAAGATTAAATAAATTATTTCGTCATGTTCAAAGTATGTAACTTCTTAGGGTCCTGTCCATCACCTTGCTGTCTCAGAGACAGGTGGAACCTTTTGGAGACAGGATATGTTATTAGTATTTATATTAGCATAGTATTTTAACACTTAAAAAGGTTTCAAAACCGTAATTTCTGTGAATAACTTCAGGGGTTTCATTTTCAAGTACGCTGTGGTACATGCAATGTTTCTGGCTTTTTTTGGTGGTTTTGTTTTATTTACTTCTGCTCCTTGAACTAAGCACAGAAATCCTCTCACTGAAAAACATAAAGCAGTTTTTAAGTATATTTCTAACCTGGTTTTCATTATATAACTTAATGGGCTCAAGTTATTTATATAGTAAAGGTCAGGAGGTTCTTTCAGACAGTAACTCTTGCCCTGTAGTTTTAAAATATGGTGCAGCTGAAAACCTTAGACCTTTGAGCTCTAATATGATAAAATTAAGCAACAAGGCAGGAACTTGGGAGTCCCTTGCTGTTAATGTTACTTTATGTTAAGCAAAGGGTTGCATGAAGCTACCCCTCTACAGAAGGAAAAATATGTTAAATAGTTTGGGGTTTTTATGAGAAAAATGTTATGTAATTAATAAACATGTCCTTTTGAAAAGAGGTATTTTATTAATACTTAGCTGTGTTGTTGATTAAAAGGCTTGGGATTTAGTTGTTGGGTCTTTTTTTGTTTGGTTGCTTTGATTTTATTTGGGTTTTTTTGTTTTTGTTGTTTGTTTCTTTTGAGGGGGACTTCTATAAGTATCTTGGTGTGAGAAGAGGTATAATTGCAGAAGAAATGAAAAATTTTGTCAACAATTGTAGATAATTTGCAGGAGCACAGCTGCCTGGTGATCTGCTGTCCAGTAGTGTCCAAAGATCCATGAGGTTAGTGAGCAAATGCGTGAGCTGAAGAGCCAGAACAGAGCCAAGCTTGCAGTATGAGGCGATACAATCACCGGGGCACTGCCTGAGAGCCTCCAGCAGTGGTATGTGACTGACTGACTGACCCCTCCTCGCAGTTTGGGAACACACCCCCCAAAGCCGCTCTCACTTGGGCCATTCTTCCTCTGTTTTTTGAGCAATACAAAATTCAGGTGCAAGAAGCTTTCAGAGTTGTTACTCTTAAAAATTCTTTTGACACTCTGAAGTGTTATGTTCTTATGTTTTTTTTCTTTTTGCTGTCATTTGAGCTTAACAAGGGGGAAAGCTGCAGGACTCAGTGACTTTAACTGAAATATATTGTTCTGTTAGGGTAAAGAGGTAGCTACCACAAATATGTGCCTACTAGATAAGAATCAGGAGTTTGTTTTTTAAAGAAATACTCTGTTAGATCCTCCTGCCAACTTTTAAAACTGTGCAAACATCCAGTGTAGTGTGTACATAAAACATCTTTAATGAAGAAATAATCTCTAGTTAATAATTAAATCTCTAAGAGCTTTGTAATTTGTGGATGCTACAGTGTTTAATCTCTTTAAGTGATACTTCTTAAAGAGGAAGATGCAGTGTTTGAGTTTCATGAAGGGATTCTAGCCTTTTATAAAGGCTGATGTAACACAGCACAGGTTTAACTTGGCATCAATGTGTTGGAAAAAAATGGATATCTCAGACTAAAATTGATGCTGGATTTGCTGGCACAGGTAGATTTTTTTAGGCTGTTGACTGTCAAACTCTTGCTCAGAGATGCATTAATGAGAGTCACAAGTGTTGAAGTGTGTCAGTTTTCAGTTAATACAGCACTTACCACACTAATGTATGCATCAGATTAATGGAAATGTAGTTACAGAACATCAGTGTGCTGAAGTAAATTGCAGACCTCCATTATAAAAGTTGATGAACTTGTAAATTAGTCTGTGGGAATGGGATACCCTCCCTCCTGAAGCCTTTTTAAAGGTTATGCTTTAATCCTTTCTCCTTCTCTTTTAAAAATAACTGAATTCTGTCCCAATGTTCATATCCCAGATTTAATAAATAATGAAAAAACTTTGAAAATGGTTTTAAAAACTAAATGGAGTGCTGCCATCTAGCTCTTTTGTATGTGCAGTTAGGTGCTGCACATTGATGTATTTCCCAAACTATTATCCCACCTGTTTGAAATGAAAAGCCTGTGTAGAGAGAGTTGTGTAAACTCATACCATTGATATGGGGTGCCCTCTCTGAAACACTTGGTTTTGATTTCTCAAATAGACTGGTGATGGGAGGTCCATGTCCTGTTGCAGAGGCAGAGCCAGCATTGCAGTGCTTGTTTTTGTCTCTGTATTATTCTCTTAAAAACAACCAACCAACCAAAACCACAAAAAACCCCAACCAAACAAAATAAAACCCTCTAAAAAACCCCCCAGAACTGAAATTTGCAGCCCTTGGCAAGTTGTTGACAAATTATCTAAATGGCTAAGCCATGCTGTATTTGCCAGCAGTAGAAATACAGCCAGTGCTGATGCAGGGATCTTTTAGAGCTCATCTGCATTGTCAGCACTTTAAGAAAAACCAGCTCAAGGCCTCTCCCCTTTTCAATCTTTGGCAAGTCCACATCTACTGATAGAAATAGAGATGTGTGAAAGTTCAGGATATCACAGTCCAGCAGTTCATTGCACTGCTGGTTATTTTGCTGTTTGAGCCTCAAGCAACTTTTCCCCAATTGCACAGCAAATTTTGAAGCATTTTTCTGAAATCTGCCTGCATGTCCTGTCCTTTCAATAACGAAAAGAAAAACATGAGTAAATTTTGCCCTGACATGGATGGAGGGAAGAAGAGAGGAGAATTATTAGGGAGAACAAATGTAATTGGTAAAAGGTAAATAAGAGGAAATTATGGAATTCTGCACTTTAAAGTGTGCTTTTTACTACATGTTAATTTTTTTTTATTTTAGCTCTCTGAGTATAAAACAGACCAGTAAAAGGCTAAAGAACAAATTAAGGTATTTAAAAAAGGAACACTGATTATTTTTAATTCTTCTGTACCTGTTAGGAGGCATTTATATTTTAACATTTCAGACTGTTTCTTGAATGTGTTAAGCACTGGAATCAAGGTATTCATTTAAAAATAAGGATTTATTACATGATTTTCTAGGATCTGTACCTTAAAACTCTCCAGAGATTATAGACTTAAAAAACAATTTCTAGGAGTTGAGACTGCTGTAGGAAATTAAAGTGCTAAATGGGAGATTTACTATGGAAAAAGTATTCTTTTCCTTTAGCAGGACCATTGTAGTAGGTCTTGTAGGTTTAGTAGGTAGGTAAGCAGCCCTCTGAAGTTAAACTTCATAAGATTAAGGAAAAAATTCATTTATATTCAGTGCTAAACATTGTATTCTGCTGTTCTTAAGCAGTGTTTTTTGCCATAATCTTTATGAACACAGAAGTTCTTTACTCTCCTCTGACATGGTATTTCATGCCAAGATCTTTTTAATAGAAACCAGTAGGGGATGATTTTAATTAATTATAAATCAACAGCCAAGATTCATTAACATTTTTGTTAAAGATTATCTTATTACTCTGGTTTCAAGATATTGACTGTTCGGATATTAGCTTAGAAAGTTAGTTTTCCATGACAGCATTGATCTTATGTATTAATTCCCAAAGGAGTTTGAAGCTCAAATTTGTTGTGAAGAAAAATACTGTAGAGAGTTTTGCAGGACCCTGGATTCCTTTATTAACATTAAGTTCTTTTACCAGCTTGACTTAAAACTTACAGCGTTGCAGACATATAACTACAGAGCAGTTCCTGGCATTAGTAGCCTAAACAAAGCACAGTTCCAGGGTGTTTGACCTCTTGATGCACTTGTCAAAACCTTCCTGGTGTAGCTGGGAGTCAAACATGCAGCAGCAGGCCAAGTTCCACTTTGTGTGGTGAGAGTTTGGAAGCAGATGTGGGCTGGTATCATGTAGAGTTTGCTGGCATAGTCTCATAGCCAGACTGTTACTGGTCTATCTAAGACGTGTGCAGTAGCCTGGAAATGTGCACACTGGGGCAGTGCATGCATCCTTTCTGGAATATGGGTTGGGGGTTATGTAACCCCCTCCTCTGAGTCCGAGGAGTGGAAAAGGATTCTCTAGGCACAGCAACACAGCAAAAGGCTTACCTATGGGAAAGCAAAGAGAAAGGAGTGCTGCCTTGAATTATACCCATGATGGGAATGTTGGACACCAATACCATCCAGTTACTTTAGAGATTCAAAAGAACCTCCCAGTCACAGAGCCAGTATATTTCAAAACATTGAATTGACACTTAGTGCACATGAGGAATTGGAGCATCGCCCTAGGAGTGCAAAGGCAGCCCTAAATAACACTATGTAATGTGCAAAAGTAACAGAGTGGCTTAGCTTCAGTGTGCTCTCAGGATGGACAGTTGAGGTATTTATACCTGCCCTTGGGTCCTGGGGAATTAAATAGTTCAGGTTTGCCTTAGGGGTTCCCAGTGACCCTTCAGATTAGGTCTGGTGATGTTTAATATTACAAGCAAGTGCTAATTATAGTGCTTACGTCTCTTTGGGCAAGCAGGAAGTGGTTTCCCATCTGCAGCATGTCCTAGCACATAGAGAACATTCCATCCTCTCAGATTTAAGTTCCTAGGTGGCCTTCCCCTGGATGAAATATGTTTTCTTCACCTTTTCTTTGTAAGGTGTCATGATTACCAGTGTAAGGAGGTAGCTCAGAGCTGCCTGGGCTCCACCCCATCCACTCACTGAGGGGAGGGAAGAAAGGACAGCAGTTGCACTCTTTCACATGATGTGGAGTACCAGGGCAGTACCTGCAGCAGGATCTGTGCTCTGGGCTGCCCTGTGCCATGGCCTGTCCTTGGCCTCTCTGTACTGCCAGCAGTGGAGACCTGCCAACCTTCTCTACTGGGCTGGGCTGGAAAGCAGGAGGGGCTGTCACCCGTCTTCCCATTTCTACGTGAGTGGTGCTTACTGACAGTGCCTGACACCACTCTCTGCTTTACTCTATGCTCTCACCAATAATTTTCTTCCACTGGTGATGGGAAGAACTTTGTCTTTTGAGGAGTATTTGCATGGACCTAGTTATTTTATAACTAGTTGAGGATTACTGAGGGGAGTGGAGTTACTTGCATGTGTGGTCATTCCTGGTGCCAGGGCTCCCTCCCATCATTCCCAGGAAAGCCATGTGTCTGCAGTGCTGTAGCTCCCTGCTTGTACAGCCTGTGCCCCCACAGTGCCAGGAGCTCAGAGTGGCCTGTGGTGAGACCTTTCTAAAGCAGCTTTTAGGCTGTATATGCAGAGCTGGTGGGAGGCTTAGTCTAAAACCTGCTGCTGGCTCCATGGTTCTCCAAACTCAACCTTGTCCTCATTTTGCAATAGACTGTCTCCTGATCATCTGCAGCTTCTCAGGCTTTAAGGGCTACTCTGCTCTGGGGGTTGCTGAGATCTTTCTTGCATTAATTAATGTAGCTTTACCTTTGGCAGCAGCAAAGGGAACTGCCAGAGGTCTTACATAGCATTTAAAATGTCAGCTGCCAGTCTAGAACAGCTGCCAGCACTGGAGCTCTGGCAGGGGGAATGCTGTCACAGGACAAATGTGGGGAATGTCAGTGTGGACACAGCATGAGTCAGTCAGGGCAGGGACTTGTGTACAGAGTATCCTGACGTTGGTAAAATGCCCTTTGAAGTCTCCCAGCAAGTTGTCTCCTGTCTTGCTTGGGTCATATATAAGGAAATGCTGCTGGCTCCTGACTGTTGTGGTTTGTGTTCAGACCTGACTGTAAGTAGTTGTCAGAGTGTGGGGTCTGCACTGATAAGGTAATCCTGTAGAACTGAGAGTCTCTCTTCTGGGTGAAAGAGTACAGCAAAGCACTGGTGGTGAGAGTCTTAAGGAAGAATGCAGTTTCTAAAAGCAATCATTTTGGTCACATGTATCTTAATTCTTTTTAATGGACTTGTAAATGTTTGCAGTTTGTCTGCTAATTGAACTGAATTAATATGGGAAAACTAATAAAAAAGTTGTAACTACTGCCCTTGCTTGTCATCATTGCCTTTGTGAATAGATATCTGGAGAGCAGTTGCATTTCCTCAGCATTTTGAATAGAAGACTTGGCTGCAGACATTTGTGCTAATTTGAATCTTCTATGTGCTGTTAGAGTGGGAAGTAAATTTCTTTTTATACTGTTACTTATTTGCAATGAGTTGTACCAGCTTGTATAAGTTAGATGCATACCCATTTGCCTCTCACCTGTAATTTAAACCAGGCTTGTTAATTGGGCCTGTTAGTTGTGAGCAGGTTTGCCAGAGGTGTCCAGATAGGTAGAGACAAATTCCAGATCATTTGGATGGAATCCAAATCCTTTCAAGAGTCTTTAACTCTTCAACAGAGGATTCTTTTACAGGCCAGTGTTAAGGGAGAAGGGCTCCTTGGGGATTTTTGTTTGGCTGGTTAGTAATGGGGGGTGCATCCATGGCATGCAGGGGTGTGTGAATCAGAAGGGTCTCAATGCCAGGCTCGTAGATGTAATGATAGGCTGTGTACTGTAATGTTCACCACAGTGTTTTACATATGGAATTAATCTATGCCCTACCTTGTGCTGGAAATGTGTACCTTTCATGCCCTGTGCCTTTGCCTGTATGCTGGCTTTGTGTTCCTTATGGTAACAAAAGATTGACATTAAGCAGCCCAAACCAATTTGAAATACTGACATGCATAAAGAGCTGTGCTTTTGATGCCACCAGTAATGGAAATACTTACTGTAGAGTCAGCCAAAAACATCTGTAAACCTTTTGATATTCTAGGTTTGCTTCTACGTTCAAGAAAACTTGCATATACACTAAAGCCCTTATTCTGTTCTGCATCCCAGATCTGAGTTGTATGGCAGATTTCTTCTTTTCAGTTCTAGGAGGGTTTCTAAAATGGGGAACGTGAAAGGCTCAGATCATCAGAGGATATTGTCAGTACTGCCCAAGAAGTTATAAATGAAGATCATCAAGTCAGTCATGTTTGTCTTTGAGGGTTTTTTATCTGTTCTGACCACTAAATTAGAGGAAAAATCAAAGCCTGACTATAACATACTTTTCTAAATGCAAATTTATTTGCTAATGCCCTGTCCATTCTTCAGTGTGTTCTTCCTTTTTTAATGGCTACTCCTTCAGCCTCTTCTTTCAGAGGCAAGCTGAAACTGTAATGGCCTGTCTTTTTTTAAGCTGCTTTTTGTATTCCCATGTGATTTATTTTCATGTCTTTGAATTTATTCAGGATGGCACTAATGTAATATACATGTTTCAGGCATGAAGAGGTTAATGAAGCTTTAACTGCCTCATAATATTCATGTTTTTGGCAGCATTGGGATGGGAATTATTGCCTGCAGTCATACAAGGACTATTATCCTCTTTGATTACCACGTTTCTGTACAGCCAAACTAGATTTAGCAGGATATTTAGGAGGGCCCTTTTGTATGTTCCTCAGCAGTAATAGCAATTTTATAGTGCCTCTTTGGAAAATTGGAAGGGCAGCTCTTAGCAAACAGGTAATGCAAGCAAGAATTCCTATGGTAAAATGAATAAAAATAATGTTCATGTAAAGGTGTTTTGAACATGTTTTTGTGATTTAAATTTTGGAAATAAATTCATGGTATAAGAAACAATATTTAAAGCCTCACTGCTAGTTTGATTCTGGTGCTTTGGCTGCTTAAACCATGGCTTTACCTTATGATGAAGTAACCAGCTGCTTTTTTTCTTTTTAATTGGGGAAGGGGGAAAAAACTGAAAGCAGTAATAATTAAAGTGGACATGCAATTTTTAAAAGCTCCAATGGTAGTGATTATTTATGGAAATTTCAGAGTAATTACTGGTTACTAGTGCTGTGCTGGCTATTGAAAATCCATCATGTGACTGAGAATGATGCCACTCAGTGCACTTGGATTGCTTAATGACTTTTTTTCCTAGGCAATGTTGTGTCGTAAAACAGTAATTAGGTAAGATGTTGTTTCAACCACAGAGTTAGTCTGGTACTAATATGCAGTATGAAGAAATCTTGTCAAAACCGTAATACCTGGGGGACATTCACAGGCAGAGCTAAAGAGCCAGACATGAAGTAAAAAAACCCGGGAACTTGCTTCTGCAGTACTCACTTCATCTGTATAACTCTAGAGGTGTGAGGAGTTTGATTTTGAATACATGGTTATGGTTGGTCCTGTTGTTCCCATGACTGTATGCTTCAGTACATTTCAGGAGTCTCTAACTTACTCTTTAAATACATGAGATATTCAGTGTACCTGAGTGTTGCTGCATCCTGGAATCTTGGAAATAACTGGCTATGGTTTTGAACTATCCACTTACATTTCATTAGCTGTTTTGCATTTTCTTACGTTTTTATGAGGGAAGTGCTTTTACTTATTAGCATTACCTATTTCTACTTAGCAAACGTAGTCTGTCACAGCTGAAATAGTGGAATTTAGAGTTTTGTATCAAGTATGCCAATCCTGAGATAGTTAAGTATTTATGAGTGCAGGTATTTTGAACTCGGAGAAGGAAATTTCTGGTTTTCAAAAGTGGGAATAGTTCAGGCAATCTCTTCTACTGTAAACTGGGTGTATCTATCTAGAAGAAGCTAGATATTAGAATCCTTTTGTGAAATGTTAACTGCAGATTGATGTGCTTTCTTCTCTGGGTTTATAACATGTCTTAACCTGAAGTTGCTGGTTTTTCTAAATGATATTTTCTTGAGAGCACCATTAGACCTTCCTGTATCACTGTGTTAGGAGGGTTGATACGAACAGATTGACATCTCTTTGGGTTTGCTGAGACTATTTTTATTTTAATAGTGTGCTCTAGCAGCATATTAGCAATGTTTCTTTGTCCTTAGAGATCATTATATCATCAGAAACCATGCAAAAAGAATATGGAAATTTCAAGTCTGGGAACAGCATGACATAAGTGCATGGGAACATTAGACTTTACCATGTACAGTGCAATTCATGACACTTAAAATTTTGCAAGTTACTATATATACTAGATTTTTTGTTCACCTTACTTTCAAGACTTCTCTCTTTTCCTAAGCTCTTCAAATTAAACCTGAAAGAAGGAAATAAACTTGCTCAATTTCTGTAAATTTGAAGCTTACCATGATGGTAAAGAACTGCCCAAAAAAGGACATAGCAAAGTGAAAAGTAAATCCAAAATGTTTGGAAAATAATGGGGGATGAAGGGAGAAGAAAAGAAAATCTAATCTCTACAAAATGTAAAAGAGTCCTTGTGCATGGGGGGATGCATGGATAGCAATGATGCTGATTTTAAAAGGAATAAAAGTCTTTAAAAGAACAAGCATGATACTGTCCAGCTGCTTTTTTGTTTTGTTTCTGTATCCAAAGACATTCTGGGAAGAACCAAAACATTCCCTCATCTGCCTTTATAGGACAGAAGGCAAAAGGAACAAAGCAAGTTCCTGATACTCCAGTAGACAGTTATAATGAAGAAAGCTTTTGATAATGATAATGTTTTAGTGCTTTTATAATAGTATTTTTAAGTGAACAAACCCATCTCTGCCTCCTTTCTTTAGCACAATAATCGTGTTGCTGAGAAAATTGCACCTAATGTACCAAATCCCAGGGGCAGCCCTAGGTGTGAGACACCATGCAAACAGGAGGTCCGTGGCTCTGCTGGGAGCTGCTTTGGTGGTGGAATTAGAGCGAGGTTTGAGGAGAGCAGGAAATTGCATAAGGCTGTCTCTGTTGGTTGTTTACGAGCAGCCAGTGCCACTGGAACAAACAGCTGGACGGCAGCACAGTGTCTCTTTTGTCAGGCAGCCCAGCAGCACTGGAAAGCAAAACCTAAAGCTCAGGCCTTGCCTTCAGTGAAGGAACCCTATGAGATAAGGGAGCTTGTCACAGAACTTTGGAAACTGAAGCTCTTCAGGCTTAGTCCCCTCTTCTTTAAGTAAGGAAATATCTACAGCCTAACTCAGTGACTAGACCTCAGTTTGCCTTGCAGAATTAGAGCAAATGATAACAAGGAGTGCTTTCCTCACTTGGACCTACTGGTGACATTTTCACATGTTTTCTAAGCACGTGTAAACATTTGGATCCACGAAACATCTTCCTGCAGGCATAGTATTTTCACAGGAAAGGGAAAATCATGATTTCACCAAGTCACAGGTATTCAATGAGGTAAACCGTGTTCAGATACTGCTTAATTAATTCTGTTTCTTTACAGTGAAAGGTGATTCAGATGCTGAATTTTCCAGAACACCAGACAAGAATCCAGTGCCAGAAAACAGGGTGGGGGGAAAAAAACCACCAGGAATTTAATAAGACTGAAACATCTTTGTTGTTCCCCTGCTGAGCAAACTAAAAGGAATGTATTTACATGGAGTCACTGGTAGTTGGTAAGGCTGATTTGTTTCAATGTAATAGAATGTAGTGAGTGAATTGTAAAGAAGTGTGCTTTTATATTGAAATTATTACACCTTTAGCAGAGATAAGGAATGCCTGATTTACCTTACTGAGGTCTGTATTCTCCCCAAGCCTTCTGCACAATCACATCCAGGGACCTCTGTGCTCCATTCTACAACATCAGCCTGTTAAGATGTGTTACAAGACTATACCTTTTTGTAATTTCTGAGATAGGAATGGTTTACTTAGGTTCTTAGCTGAATAACTGGAGTAATGATCATTTATTGCAAACTGTTGGTCTCCAGTAAACTGGATTTTTTATTCTTACTTTTTTCTACGTACATATACATGATAAGCTTTGTTTTATATTTAAATGGGATAAGGCCACCTGAAGTAGCAGTGCCAGACTGGTTGGGGTGAACTTCCTTCATTGATAAGTGAAATGGAAATATATTAATCAGATGAACATAAACGGATTTGGTAAACTACTGATGGGAGAAGCATTCCTAATTAAACAGGCAAGGTGAAGCAAGAAATAGAGAAGGCAAAAGAAGGTTCGTTGGTTTTTTTTTAAATTGGGAAAGTCACCATCATAGTGCAGAAAAGGTGTTGTTATTCTTACATTTTTACTATTCTACTCCCTTCCACTGTGCCAACTTCTCTGCTTGCTAATTTTGAATCACTTTTGCTAGAGTTCTTATATAGAGATAGTATTTTGTTTCTTATGTAGTAACATTCTCAGAGTAGAAATTCCTTTTTTTTTTAATTAACACTTAACATACTGGAATTTGGATGTTTAGGTATTCCTGTAATAAGTTTAATAACTTTAAGGATTTATTCCTCTATTTTTGTAAGTAGCCATTAACTATTCCTCCAAAGGTTGGTGGATGCTCCAGCCTTATGGAACCAACTGCTTATCGATCCCTTATTTTTTTATAGGGCCTTTTCAATTAATTTGGTAGCACTTTGAAGTGAACAGACAGAAGGATGAGATCTCAGTTTACTAAGACTGTTCAGATGGTCTCTTCAGCATGAAGTTACTTAGGTGTTTTTACCTAATTCTGGTGGGATTGAACCAGAGTATTATAAACAATAAAGTATGGAGAATAGCTCAAGTGAAGGTCATTTATTTTGGTACTGAGCAGCCTAGTGATCAAAAAAAATTGCCTTTTTTTTAAAAAAAACAAACCTTTTAAATTTTTATTTAATGTGTGGGTTTTTCCTTAAATTTCTTTTTGGGCAGATAATGTTCCTTTAAGCAATGTTGTTGGTTGTGTGTGGCATTGGCAATTGTGGATATTATCAAGGAAAATATCTCTCTTAAAATCTCAGTTTAGGTAAGTAGTCATTCTTTACTTGATGTTTGCAATATGTTAAACTATACCTGCAAGGTGAAACACTATTTTAAATTAATTTTTTGAGGGAGGGCCAACAATACCCTCAATAGGTCAGAATCCTTAGCTGTTAATTCAGGAAATAATTTCTTTTCAGAAACTGTCATGGAGATTCTTCATACAATTCTGCATTCCTTACCATGCTTGTATAAAAGACTAAAAATAGTTTTAACATGTATAATACAACAGATAATAGATGTATAGAAAGTTGTTACTACAGTATTCTCTTGATGCACTCTGTGCATCTGTTGGAACAAGATGTGTTATATTTAGTCATAGGTTTGGCTGAGCAGGGAGCTATATCTCAAGTTAATATGGATATTTTAAATCACTGAATTACGTTACTGAAAAATTATTAGAAATGTTCTCTTGCTAAACAGTTTTGTGGTAAGAATTCCTCTGGTTTCAGAAAGTGATCTTTCAGTTGCTGGTAGAGGTTTTGAATAAAGAAGTCCAGTTAGAATAAACCCCAGCCATTTAAAATCTGAATATTCATGATGGGTGCAGATACTGGTGATAGTTGTCTCACTGCAGGTACTTTGGATACTTGTCTGAACTCAGCCCGTAGATACTTTTGTAGATCTCCCTCTTGGAAATGTAGCCACGGCTGACACTCCGTCAAGAGAAGAAAGAGAGAAAGGCTTTGAAGAAAAAAAATAATAGAATTTTGCAGTACTGGCAGTAGCTTAGTCTTTTCAGCCCCTTTGCACTTCAAACAGAGTTGTGAACGTTCACTGCTTGCCAAGAAGAGATGGTTCTGACATGAGGATTCCTGTAGGAAGCTCAGATCAGCTCTGAGGAGCTCAGGGATTCAGACCTCTTCCTTCTCGTTCTGGTACCCAAACTTCTGGGCTTGTTTGGAGCTGAGTTTGGGCCATCGAGGTTGTCAGGGCTGTTCCTGGCCCTTCTCAGAGGGGAGGGCTGGCAGGGAACCCAGGGCTGCAGGGGCAGGGTGGGGTCACGGACTCTGTCACTGAGTCCTACACTGGGCACTTTCTGGCTTTGGAGATGTTCTTACTTGGTCACTTAGATGAGCTTTATGGCTTTGCATATTTTGAAGGAAGAGCAGTGCATATATATCAGGGCCCACAACTTGGACTGTTATAAAATGGATCTGAAGATAGTGAAGGTGACATTGTTGATTTGGAATGTACTATAATAGGTATATTTAATATTTTTAATGTGTCCTTCTGTATCAGGAAAAAAATCTGCAAAAAAATATCAGGAAAGACAAATCCTATGTATTAAAGCATAAGCTTCAAATTGATTTTAAGTTCTTCTTCATTTCATAGGCTCTATTACTAAGTTTCTACTGCAACTATCTCTTTCTTTGAAGGGTTTCTGCAGATCCTGACCAGTTCTAAAGGAGTTCTCAGCAGAAGGCTAATTAATCTGCTCTGCGAATTTGTGTAGCGTAACAGAAATCTTATGCTACATTAAAAAACTCACCCTTGCAATTGTATCCCCAGTATTTAATAGTTCTAGCACATCTGAGTTTTTTAATAGGTTCAAGATAGCAAAGTAAGCTCAGGTGTGTAGGAGAGGCAAAACATGTGAGGGCAGGGTAACATTCTGAGGTGAGATGCAGAGACGAAACACATTAAAACCAAAGCTCTGTAACTTTACAGGGATATTTCAATGCTGGCAGTGTAAGGTTGCTTTCCAGGTGAAATGCATACATCTCCTGAGTCAACTTTTTAAGAGTTCTCAGACTTCAGCAAAGAAGAAAATCTAAATTTGTCAGCTGGGTAACTAGTATTGGGAAATTGAATGAACAGGGTTTGTTTGTAAATGGGAGTTATATCATCCTTTCTCCCTCCCCTTACCTGCTCTTTTCTTAGGCCAGAAATATTTTTGGACTTTTGAAACAGTTTGGAGCTTATTTACAGGAATTAACCTGGTGATGTGGAGCATCAAAGGATTCAGAGGCTGTTACCCTCAAATCCATGACAACTTTGCAGATGGAAGAGAAATAAAATGTATCCTAATCTGCCCTTAAATAATTTGTTTTAGGTAGTGGTTTCAGATTAAATAAATGACTGGGTACAGAGTTTAGAGACTCCAGGCTCTAAGTGTATTGAAATAAAAAACATTGGGGAGCATTGTTGTAATGAATGGAAGGCAATGTGTTTTACAGAGAAGCAGGCAGAATGTCTCATGATTCATTGTACCTCCAAGTAATTACCAAGAGCAGATCTTGCTGGAGATTCAAAGAACAAAAGCATTTTGTAATTATATAGGGCCAGATGCTTTGATTTTCAGTTTTCCAGTGAGGAACTCTTCTTTGGGAAGCCTAGGGCAGAATTTTCCCCTTCTCTGCCTGTCCTTTTGCAGTAGCAGGGAAGTAGGAAAAGGTGTTCTTGGCTTGCTGGGGTGGTGATGCAAACTAATAAATACATTGCACGTAGTTTTCAACTAGTAAGTACCAAAATGTTAGTTGATTGAGGCTGTAGTCCTTTCCTTCAGAGACACCAAAACATGTTACTGTGTAAATAGCTGTGTCACTCAAGCACACAGAGCACAATGGTGGTTCATGCTGTTTTTCCAAGGAATAAATGAAGACCCAGAGCTGTAATAGACTGTGCCAGAGCAGGACTAAAATCCAACATTATGCAGCAATGATGGACACCAGTAGTCCTGTCTACTCACCAGTTGCTTCAACTGCAAAGTAATGGGTTCATTTTAGTAACACCTGCAAGGAATTATTTTTAATAACTCCTGGTAATATAACAAATTTGCATGTTGGGAATGTGGAGAGGTCACTGTCTACAGCTACAACCCTAGACCCAAATAACATGAAGCTGTTTCTGATGTGAGGGATTTGCAGGAAGACGTGGATTTTACAGCCAGGAAGAGCAGGTGACCTTTTTTCTAGCAGCAGGAAGTCTTTAGGCATGCTGATAAAATTAATGTTAGGAGCTTTTTCAGTATTCCCAGGTGAAAGCTGAATGTGTATGCAGACCCTATGACATGTAGTCATTAGAATACTATAAATTTTCCTGTTATTTTCACAAAATGAAACTGTATAAAATGTTATTTTCTGCATTACACATTATAAAAATGGAAATAGAAGACTGAAATATTCCATTCACAAAGGTGAAGTTGGCATATTTTGATCATATTAAAGGTACTTTACTTTTTTCCAAACAGATTCCTGCTAAGGGTGTGCAGCACTTGAGGTGACATTTTCAGCTGTAAAAGCATTGTTGGAGAATTTCACTTTATATTTAATAGCAGCCAGCGTTTCTTTAGCCCATGCTATTAAATTCAATCCAACTATAAGTGGTTATAATTCTTGACTTGAAACCTGGTGTGTGTGCATTAGAATGAGAATATAGAGAATTAGAATGTAGAGAATGAGAAAAGTACATTTGAATTTGAGCAAGAATAACAATGGCTTGTTCTTTGGTCAACAACTTAAAAAAGAGTCTGTTCCCTTTAACTGCACTCTGTGCCTTAATGTGAGAAATGGATGAATGGATCTGGCTGTGCAAAATGCATTTTTTTTTTGTAATTGGTTGGGTTTTTCAATCCAGCAATACAAGATACCAGCTGCATAGTGAAAGTTCAAAAAACAACAACAAAAAAAGGTGGGATTCACCAGCTTTTGGCATGGACTGCCTGTGGTTCCTTTGCTTTCATTTTCACCTGAAATGCCAGCTCGCCTAGTTTTGAGTTTACCACTGCAATATTGAATGTTCTGCTTGCTACTTAAAGTAGAACTTGCTTTGAAGAATTTCTAGTTCCTGAACAGTATTGCTTATCATCTGCACTCTGTTTTCAAAGGGCTATGTTTGTGTCCAGGTCACATCCCTGTTGATTCCTTACCCCTGTGTGTCACAGATCTGCAGTCGCTTAGGATAAATCTATTAAATGAAAACCTTGTCTTAATCCTTTCCCTCGCAAGATGGCAGCATTGCTTCAGGGAATAACACTGGCTGTGCCATCGGGAGGTTTTGGAGTTTTCAGTATTTTTGTTTTATCCAGTATGTGAGAGAAACTCTGACAGATGTGCTCATTTGTCTTATCTGACTTTACATGTCAACATCAGTTCATGGGCCAGCTTGAGTTTCATTCATTTTCTGCTGTGTTTGCAGGCTTTGGGATGAAATGAAAGTACGTTTTGTGAATTGTATTGAAACTATGCTGTTATTTCCTTCTTTGTCATTATTATAGTGACACTAGTTCATAAATACAGTTGCATTTCTGAGATTTCACCTGCAAAATTTGATTGTTTCAAATGGACTAAATATCTCACAGGAATTTTAATTTCAGATTCATGTTTATTTCCCTATGTGTCCACTGAGTGCTTTCATTCTTTCAGGGCTTAATCCTACTCTCTCTGAGTCCAAATTCTACAGTAAGTCTCATATAGAGATAGGAACAGCAAATAAATGTGAATAAATTTTTTAAAATTTATTTTGGAATTTTGTTCACTATATAAATAATCAGAAATTATGAAAGAGCTGCTGCTTGAACCATTAAGAGCATCAACCTTGAGTTACCTCTGGGCAATACCTTTATTTCAGGGCAGCACTGATTGAGTTTTAAAGGAATTACACGAGATTATTTTGGATTCAAAAAACAGATCTGCCAATTAGGCCTTACCCATAAGGAATAAAAAGCTGGGAAATACAGGAAACCTCACTATGCTATCTTGGATGAGGTTCAGCTTCCCAAGAAGATAGATACATATATTTTGCTTTTAATTGTCATTTTGCCTGTGATTTTGATATTGCAGCATGAGTCGTGAGCTGAAGAATAGTATGTTCTAATTCCTGTGGTTGGTTTATAACTCTCTTCAGATATTCCACTTCACGGAATTGCTAACAAGACCATTTTCATTTTTAAATTGGGAAAGCATTTTCCATGATTGCCTGGAGAAGTGTCTTTTTTATTCTTATAGTGCTGAAAGATGTACTTTGCTATCCTGAGTAGCAGCTGTTATTGTCTCAAGGAAATATTGGCTTTAACAAGAAAAGATTTAAAGTCTTGTATTTTCTCCAGCATGTTTAAGATCTGGTTTTACTGACAGGGGGTCACTTTGTTCTCACTTTTAGGACTAAGGCAGGCTTGGTCTGCCAGTTTAACTTTCTACCAACAGCCCAGGGCGTCCAACTTAATGGTCAGAGATATCAAAATTCATATATTTTAAACTTTACCAAACTGGAATGTATGAATTCAGTATTTAATTCCTTCTTTCACGTACCTGGAGATTTTTAGTGGTGCAGTTCTCATCCTCAGGAATTCACAGTACAGCCTCCCAAACACAAACTTACCATTAGCACCATTTATGTTTGGAGCTTTGAACCCATTTTCTGAAATTGCTGAAGGAAGAAAGCCAGGGATGTAAGTGATATTAGGAGAATAAAGTCAGACCTGTGTGTGATTTAAAACTGAATTCTGCTCTTTCCTGCCTACCCCAGCATAGATTCTAAGTAAACAAAAGAAATGTACCTGGTGGTATCTTCATTTGCAGAGGTCGCTGTCTCCACTTATATATATTCTGGATGTTGTAAGAACTGAAGGGGAACACCTGGGCAGCAGTGTGTGAGACCTTCAGAAAGGTAGGTTCAAACACTGGAGGTTGTTTTGGCTCCTGCAGGTCAGCACACCTCCATCATTCCAGCTCTCTTTGGTTGAAAAGAGAGAGCGTGACTGTAACCTCGTGGTCACAGGCAGCCTGTGATAGTCTCCATGAGCCTCCTCACTCACTCACTCATCCTGACAGCAGGACATGTCTGGCTTTCAAAGGAAATTGAAAGACATGCTGCTTGAAAGAGGAAGGTAATTCAAGGGGTAGCCAGGAGCGGAAAATCGAGAGAGATTATTTAAAGGAACTAAATAATTGAGGTTATTGGTGATGAAATGCATTATTGATCACATTCAAATCCAACCCACACTGTTAAAAGACAGAAGCCATTTTTTTAGTAGACTGTATGAATTTAATTTCTTCTAGTGGGTGAGAATTCTTGTTATAAGTCAGTCTCAGTTTAATCAGCAGTGATCATTGTTGTGGTCCTTTAATCTAGGAATATTGATGTTAAGTCAACATTTTTTTAGAAAGCATTTAGAATGTATTTGGCTTTTACTGTGTTTTTCAGGGCTGTTTAGAAGCACACTTGAAAGAAACAGGGGAATGAGTGGCACTTGTAAGACTAACCTAAAACTTTCATCATGTAGCTTGTATCACCCTTGTTAATTCCATAAGCATTTGTGTGTCCACCTGACCCACAGAGAATAGAAATTTCATTCTAAGGACTTGAAAGTCAGTACTTTTCACATGTGCATAATACAAAGCATGAATGAAAGAATAGAGATAATGTTATTCCCTCTGAGTATTTGGGGAACATAATAGAAAAGCAGGTAACAAGGACAATACAGATCTCAGATGGTTTAA
>JAWWMO010000174.1:4819733-4868745 GCA_035047845.1 Dendrocincla fuliginosa | reverse complement strand
GTAGTAATTAAACGCTTCTTGTTACTTTAGAAAACAATAATAATAATGCAGTTTATACATTTCCACTGTTCTGTGCTGCTGAATGTTCTTAAGCTAATCCATTAGTAAGGATGACAGATTCTGTGTCCATGCAATGTTTTCCAGGGCAGTCCAGCACCACCTACTGAATTTATAAACAGGAGAACTGAAGTTATGAAATTAATTTCCAAGTAGAGCAAAAGGATAAAGAACACAGGATTTGAAAATGGATCTTGACAAAATCAAGGAAGGAGTCATATTCAAGGCTAGAATGTTCTTGAGTATTCTAAATGGATTAGAAAGAGTTGTTAAACTGAGTTTTTTGGTTTCAGTCAATTATATTAGTTGAGGATTGCCACTAATTACCTGAAGGATTGAACAAGGATTCTTTCCCCTGTCTCCCCCTCATGCATTCCGATTTTTTCATCATTATATTTGTTGGAGTTTTTTTGTTTTTCTCTGCTAGGAACTAAAGATGGGAATCTGAACATGCTATACTGTGATTCCTATAGGAAATCTTAATGATCCTGTTTATGTTTTCCACCCATGCTTGGCAATGCCATCTGGTGTGCAGTCTCCAGATTTGAGGGGAGTGAGGAATTCTCTTCTCCCCCACCCTCTCATCCTTGTTTACACTGGCACAGGCTGTTGGGATCTTTATTTTTCTGTGCTCTTCTGTTTTATGGAGTAAAGTTCACTTCCTGGGCTTAGTTCCACTGCTTCACTGTGGCTCCCTGACAGTGCAAGACCTGCAGTGCTGCTGAATACATTTGCTCTTTATGTTGTGTGATGTCTGAAGGGGTTTTTTATCTTTAGTATAAAAGATACACATTACAGGTTGTGAGTGTTTTTCAGTTGCTGTGTATGTATGAATGGGTGTTGATTTTATATTTTAATCTAACACTCCTAAGTATTTTTAGGACTTCAGGGTGATCAGGGTAGTCCCTCCCATCATTTGCACCCCTCTTCTGCTAGGAAATGTCTCTGCTACGTTCACACAAGGAGCAAAATCAATATTGTGCCTTAACACTGAATGTATTTAAAATGTTGTTTAGAAAAATCCATCATTTTAGACTATTTCTTTGCTATGCAATACCCTAGGTTGTACATCCTAAGTCTGGTTTATATGAGTGCACCAGTAATAGAATCAAGCTGTTTAAAGTCTGATTTCTCAGTGAAAGATTTAGAGTTCAGGGAAAAAAATGTATGAGGATCAGTGATCCTAGAACCATCACCCAAAAGGTGTCCAAAATTTAATAATTCTAACATTTTTATTTTTTATCAAGATCAGAGCACTCCTAGCCTTTCAAATACCTTTTTATGTAACTTAGAAAGCGAAGATTAATATGCAGATGTGAAGACTTTGTGCTAATTGAATGAGTAACTTTTTGAATATGCTGCTGTTGAGATGTTTAAGATTAATAAGAATGACTCATTGGTTAAAAGAGAATTTGTGTGACTATTGATGAATGGCTTAAAGTCATTTTAGTTAATGATTTCTGTCAATACAGAGTTAATTCTTGAGGTCATATTAGGGTGTTGGACAGGAGGTTGCAGAACACTATGATAGGGCAATATCGTCTCTGTCAGTGTTGCTACATTCAGGCATAGTCTAATTTAGTCAGAGATGGGGGAACACAATGATTTTTTTTGCTCTCTGTTCAGCAAGTCTACTTTCATTTTTGTACTTTGCATTAATTCTGTTTATAATAGTCACAAACAGTATGATCTGTTAAACTTCTAACGTGCAGCTGTGCTCATTCAGGGATTGTGCTGGGGCAGTGAATAGGAGAGACCACCTCTGTCATGCAGCTCAGAACAGGACACAAAAGGTGGGTTTAATCACATGTGACATGAAATCCTAACTCTACTCTGGCTTCCTGCAGCCACCATGTGGAACCTGGAACCTGAGGAGAACCCGTGGTGCAGCACTAAAAATGTCTCTGTTCCAAAACTTAGAGAGAATGAGGCTCAGTTGATCACCTGCAAATATGAGCCTGCTGCTTAGTAAAACGGGGTCTTTAGTGACTTGTTCACTAAAAGAATAAACAGTGATATGTTTACAGACTGAGGAAACAGGGCAAATGAGTAGGAGGAATGCATGTTGCAGATCAGGTATAATTGATTTCTCTGAAATTAAGTCACAGAGTAATTTCAGTTGAAAGAGGTGCCTGGAATCTGAGAATTAGCAAGCTGCTCTCTAAAGAACTGTCAGGTGTAAGGAGGGAGCTGTAAATGTGAGTGATTGCAGAGTGATCTAGTCTGGGTGTAAGTGCCAGTCACTGGCCATCAGGGAAGTGACCCAGAGGGACCATCTCCATGTGAAATATACGTACACAGGATGCTTCAGAGCAGTAATATATTTGCAAAAGGAAAACTATTGCATCACACATCTATTAGGTGAGTCAGAGCCATTGCTCAGGAAAGAAAGGAACTAGGGATACTCGGGACATGAGGAACTGTTGAGTGGCCAAAAGGGAAGAGCCCATTTATATGAGGAGGGATTGCGTAAGCTGACACCTGCACAGACAGATGTTTGGGACCAAATTCATGGGTCTTGTGTGGGTGCACAGGCATGTGGGGTGAGAGCACAGGCAGCAGAAAGGACAGTGTGGAATACTTGCTGAAGTGGTGGAAGGGCAAAGCAGCCCTACTGCCTGGGAGTGTGGAGCCCACCTGAGAGGGAGCTTTCTGCAGACTCATCAGAAGAGTTGAATTAAGGGCAGGACAGTCATGTATTTCTCAGCCAGAGAAGCTGTTTCGACTTATCTCCTGAAAAACCATACCTGAGAATGAATAGATACATTTCTTTAAACATATTTGAACTAAATCACTGCAACACATTTTGAACATAGAGGTTGCAGCAAGTATAGATTCTCTGTATAGATGCAGAAAAGGATGCAATTCTTGAACCTGTATATTGCTTTTATCTTTGATGTTCCATTAGAAAGAAATGGGATATCATAAAAGTATTTTTTGTAATAAATGACTACATCAGAAGTATAAGATAAAGGTGGATGATATGTGAGGACTCAGAGCAAGAAGACTCATCAGAAAAAATGCATAGCAGATGTGTAGTGTTCACTAGGGCGTGGCACAGAGATTTTTCTTGTTTATTTCAAAATATGGGAGTTAAAAAGCATATGCTGAATCAGGTAAGAATGAAGTGCTAGTGCTATGCAGCTGTCCTTGCTGAAGGATAGCCTTTATCTCACGCAATTACATTTACAGTTGTATTATAATAGAGCTGTGTACTAATGGGATGATTTGGCCATAAATCCAAAAGCCATATTGAGGCTATTAGAATGTTCAGAGTGTCTGGTGTAAGCCTTCCTAGTGCACTTTGTGGCCACCATCTGGAAGGAGGCCAACTGGATACAAATCACCTTTTGTGGAAAATAAGAGCCTAATCTGTGTAAGGGTCACACTCCAATGTAAAATATGTATGGATTTATCAGTGGGAGTCATTACCAACATACCTTTCTGCTGCTCTTTGCCTCTTTGTGTGTACCAGCTCAAGTAGAAAATCAAGTGACAGATTAATGCTACGCATTTGCAAAACCCCTTTGAGAGGAGCAGACACTCTTGCCCGTAAATTTAAACCTTTTAAGAGGTTAAGATGGGTGAAGGTGAAACAAATATTATTGTACTAAACAATACACTCCTGCACTCTACAAGGCTTGATTCTCTTCCCCCTTGAAGTCAATTGCAAGGCTTCTATTGACATTAATGGAAGCAGGCTCAGCCTGTTCCTGATCTGAGAGGGGCTGCACAAAGAGCTCTTCAGTGTTTCAATTAAGTGCAGAAAGACAAATTTCAAAAAAAAAATAAAACCACCACAAAACACCACAACCAACCTACCTGTTATTTTCAAAGCATGGTACTGAAATCTGTGTTAGAATTAAAAAGGAGGTTAGGGAGGGGGGTTGTTGATATTCTGTTTATTCCTGCAAGAGAAGTCATTTAGTGGGAAGGGGTGTTTTGATAGCTGGCCTTGGTGCATTGTTACCATGGTGAGTTGCAGACAATTCCTCTGGATTCTGGTGGGTTTGTGCACTGCTAAAGTGAACTCAGTGTTACCAAGTGAATTATTTAGTTCAGAATTCTTGACTTATAATTTGCTCATTGCAGAATTCTGGGACTAAAGTCTCAGTCTCTGAATGGTTGGCTCCCGATAAAGCAGTTTGAGGTGGTGTCCTGTGCTTAAATAAGCATCCTCTGGAAGGTGTGAAATGTACCCAGTACAGGAAATGGAAAAGAGCCCCTGGCATTCCATGAGATTTTTGAGTGTTCCTGACTGTTTGCCAAGGCTCATTCAAAGTAAGTTGGATGGGTTACTTTCTAATAGTTCATCGGCAATGACCCATATAAGAAAAACTTCTGGAGAAATCATGAGTATTTTACTTGCTTTACTTATCTAAAGGAATTTTTGGAAAGGCACTTGTGTCTGCTAGAAACAGATTATTAGGCACATTGTACATTTATATTTGCTGCCTTCTTGCTATCAGTTAACTGTTTTGGGCAGGACAGACTAACCAGATAAGGTTTGAGCTTCTGTTGTTGGAGAGAAGAAACCATAAGGAAGGGAATTAATCCACAAAGATACATTTAAATGTACAAAACCAGAGCTGGCCATACAAGGAAAAAAAAGTGGAAGTAACAAACTGTAATGTTTATCTGTTCTAGGACTGCAAGCAGGCTGGCAAAACAAAAACCTAATTTGGAAAGCAGCTAGTCACACTTCAGATTCTGAGTTACCATACGAACTTTAATGTCTACAAGAATTACGGGAGTTATTCCTGAAGCCAACTATCCAGACTGGCTAGATATCCAGCCTATAAGTACAGTGGAGTTCTGATAGTCGGGAACTTCATTGAGCTGTTCAGTTTGGGTTTATTGTTGGTGGATTTTTTTGCTGTCTTTACAGATGCAAGAATTAATATGTCATCCTGCTCACTGGACGGGACATTACGTGTCACTTGGACTTGGAGAAATGCTGAATTTGAGATAGATCCATGGAAGAATGTACCGTGCTCCCTTTGTCCAATCACTCCATGGCAGCATGGCAAAAATGAGTTCTGATTTGGATGTTTGTATGGCACAGGTTGGAAATAGATTAATTTCAAGCTGCAGTAACTGGATCTTTAGGACTTGAAAGTAGGAAGAAAACAAAAGTTTGTGGCTAAATAGGCTCTTGATATGGCAAGAAAGCAGATGTGTAAGTGAAATAATAGATCTTTACTTTACAGAATGTTGTCTGGAGAGATGGCTCTTTAATTTTATGTCCTATGTGATTGTAGGCAAGGAAGTCCTGAATTCAGATTTCTATGTATTTACGTAATGTACAATGGTGGTGGTGTTTTTCTTGGTTTTTATCTAGGCAAAAGTGCACATTTCTTTCACAGTCAAATATTTAGGATATTATAAATGACTTCTCAGCAATGTCTAGTTGTTTGCATTAAAATGGAGCTATGTGAGTAATGAATGTTGACTTGGAATTACAGCCAGTATGGTAATGACATAAAGCCCCATTAGATTTAAGTAATTTGCAAATTGAGGTGGTTGTGATATAAATAACGGTATGCCTGGCTGATGTGAGGAAAGGGTCATATCAGTCAATCAAGTAGGAAAAAAGACTTTTAAAGAAATGTAAGCTAGCATGGATGTTAAATTATGGATTAATTCCACACATACATAGCAGTAAATTCCCACTAGTAGGCAGTTGTCAAGGCTGCCTAGAAAACTTTGCTACATTTATTTTCAATGTGATAGTTCTCCTGCTCTTGCTCTACTTATATGAAAGCTCTAAGTAATTATTTTTTGTGTAAATTCCAAAAACACATCAGTTTATCACAATGCTTGTGTTTGTCATATATGTAATTGAATAACTTGTAATTAACTACAAGTTATTCAGATGCTAAATAGGTGCATGTGTTGATCAGTTTCTAGGTCAGTTTTGCCTTTCTTAACTAGTGCCTTACAAAAGAGTAGCATAATAAATCACGTTTGAAAGAAGATTCATCCAGTGTATCACTAGAGTTTTTAAATGAGAATTTTTACCTGAAGGAGATGTAGGAGAATCCAAATGCATCCCAAATCTCTGTGGACCAAGAGCACTTCACCCCCTCTGTACAACCTGGTTGTGTTCTGCTGTGGACTTTAAAGCCCACGTGTTTTTTGCCACTGGGTTTCCTCTGACAGATTTGACCAGGGACCTGTATAACTATAGAGCATCTGGTCTATTTCTTTACCTTCCTTGATTCAAATCAGATCTATTTGTTAGAAAACACTATGGAAAAATGGCATCAAAAGGGAGCCTCCAATACAGGAACTCTCTGCAAACCTCTGGAAGCTTCAAAGCTCAAACCAATGAAAATCTCTGCAGTTATGGCAAAGCAGAGTATCAAAGGACAACAAAGTCACCTTGACAGTAATTTGCAAGTAGCTATAAAAAAAACCTGAATTCTCCAATTGTGACAATTGGGGTCAGGTAAAGTGTTTTATTTTCCAAATAGAAATTTATCCCATAAAGTGGTTCTTTAAATATACCAGTCAAACAGCTTCTCAAACAAGAAATACTTAAGTATTCTTTTTCTCTTTCAATGACTGTGACTTTTGAAAAATTTCAGTTCTGTGTACATTTTCCCTCAAGTATGACATCATATTAATGGTAAAAATTTGGTTGAATGACAGTGCTAGAAAACTGTCTGAGCCATAAAGTGCCGTAAGGGCTTCCTGCTAAAGTACCAGTCTCCCTATAACTAGAAATGATGATATGAGTTTTCTACTCTTAATTTCTCCCTGCTTTGCTCTTTGCGGACTCACTTAAGCCTCCAAAAAGTGTGATTAAAATGCTGCTGCATCAGAACTCCTCTGTGAGTGTCTTTACAGGTGTGACAATGGGTTGTAATCCTTTATTTCAGTAAGGATTTTCCATTGTGGAGTGCCTTGTGAGTTACTGGCAGGTGGTTTAACATTACCTCTTCTTTTGACAGTATGAAGTCAGACATCTGGCACTGACTGGGTCCCTTGCAAGGCTGTGCTCTATTCCAGTCGTTCTCCTGTGAAACTGGCTGTAAATAGGACATGATGTTTCTTCAGTCACACATCTTTTATCTTGGCATTGAATGTTAATAGCTGAGAAGTGCAAGTGAAAAAGGAATTTGCTTATTGCCAAAGGAAGCTCCAAAGTAGAAAAGGCTGGTTCGAGGTGATTCACAGTGGAGTTGTTTTGGGTTGGTTTGTTTGTTTTCCCTAAAGGGGAAAACATCATGTTTGGGGGTACAGGGGTGTACCTTGTGCTGTACCCTGTGCTGGGGGGCAACAAAGGTGGTGAAGGGCCTTGAGGCAAAGCCATGTGAGGAGCAGCTGAGGGCACTTGGTCTGTTCAGCTGGAGAAGAGAAGACTGAGGGGACACCTCACTGCAGTTACAACTTCCTCAAGAGGGGCAGAGGAGGGGCAGGCACTGATCTCTGCTCTGTGGTGACCAGGGACAGGACCCGAGGGAATGGCCTGAAGTTGTGTCTGGGGAGGTTTAGGTTGGATTTTAGGAAAAGGCTTTTCACCCCGAGGGTGGTTGGGCACTGAACAGGCTCCCCAGGGCAGTGGTCCCAGCACCAAGGCTGACAGAGCTCAAGAAGTGTTTGGACAATGTTCTCAGGTACATGGTGTGACTCTTGGGGTTCTCCTGTGCAGGGCCAGGAGTTAGACTTCGATGGTCCTTGTGGGCCCCTTCCAACTCAGGATAGTCTAGGATTCTAGGGTTAGAGTACTGAACCAGCTGTTCCTGCTCAAGGTGGTCCTAACCTGAGGTTACAGCATTCTTATCATCCTAGTGTGAAGTTCCAGGCTAATTATTTGTCTCATTCCTTTAGAATTCTGTTCTTTGAAAACTGATAACAAAGCAAAAAACTTTAACTCTGCAGAAATAATTGATTTTTAGGGTATTTGCTTTAATCGGTGTCTGAATGGTAAAGCTGGGGACTTGTCTGTCCTGTGTTTGACTGGTCACTTCAGTTTGAACTAAGTATGGTATCACTGGGTGTGATATAAATTGAGGTTCTGGCTGAACTATGGAAAGTTAGGGAAAAATTTAATCTCAAACATTTTTTTCTCACTGCATATGAATGTGTATATTCTTTAAATATTATCTAGATGTTTCCATATTATAATAGTCAAGGATGACTGCTGCTATTCATTCATTTTTTGCTTCCATTCATATAATATAAAGAAACCTATATTTTAAATGATAAAAATGAGATTAGATGGTCAGATGGTTCCTCTTCCTCTCTCATACCTGAGTTTCCTACCCTGACAGCAAGACAAGTGGCTTAGAACTGCTGTGGTGAAGGAAGCATAATCAGGGGCAAGGGGTCAGTTACAGTGAAATTAGATAGACAAATAACAAGGGTTCAAGGATATGCTTAAATGAACAGCATAGTTTGCACTATCTGTCAGCAGTTATTTTAAGATGCATAAAACACTGAGTTCACAATGTCCTAATTTTCCAGGGATGGGCTGTAAAGACCATAAATCCTATGAAAGGGGTCAGAATCCCATTTACAGATCTGATTCAAAGCTTGCTGAGGTCAATGGAAACCTCTTTGTTAAGTTTAGTAGGGTTTGAATCATATCTTAAGAAAAGCAAATTGGTTGGGAGAGTGCTAAGATGAAATGAGGAGGTAAAAGTTTTCCCGGTATACATGCACCTTTCATATATTGATTGTTGAAAGAGTTTAGGAGATTGATAGAGTATCTCTTATGGTTCTGTTTTGATTTATTTCAAAATACAGTGAGCCTAGTGAGTGAAGAGTGAGATTATTCATTACCTGCTGTTATACAGTAAGTGGAGGTTCATGTTTGCCCCAGGGATCCAGGTGAATAGTGGATTTGGGAAGATGTCTCCTGCACGAATGTCCCTTTCAGTACAGGACGAACCAGAAGTACTGTTGGAATTACTTAGTCCATTGAATTTACAATCCTGTAGCTCTCCTCTGGTTAAAAACACAGGATTATATTGTCTGCTGCTGCAAATGCATCCTGCTCCACTGACATTTGTGAGCCATATCATCACAGCCTGCAAACAACTTGGTCTGGTTTTATTTGCTGTTTAGTTATAAAGGTCCCACTTGGGACTCGGGCAGTTTGTCACACATGCTGTAGAAAACCACTGGTGAGCTGAGTGCGATGGTAAAGGTACTGTACCAAACAGCCACTAATACTAGTCTGCATCAGCTGCCTTGCAAAAGAAAAGTGGGCCTTAAATCAAGCACCAGAAAAAAAGATTTTTTTTTAAAAGATTTTTCTTTTAAAAGAAGGGAAAATAGTCAATTTTGAGTTTGCTCTTTTGCGGCAAAATAGAAATTGTAATGCTTCTATAATCTTAGGCCAAGGCAGACTCTGGAACATATAATGGGCCATAAATGCATTTTGTTTTGCTGTTAGTGACAGTAAATTGTATAGCTGTCAAGTTGTGGCACGTCTATAAGTGCTGAGTAAAACCATTGCTGGGAGTGATGAAATTAGCATGCCAATGGAGAGGGAAGAATGCAGATCCATCAAGTGAACCTGTTAGAACTTTGAAGCAAGTTTAAACCAGTACAGATGCCGTGACCATCTGCTGAGGAGTATGTGTGGACATAATTGCACAGAACACCTGTCATTTCATTTTTTAAAAAAGTGCCTTATTTTGCAGGAAGTATGCAGCCAGAGGAAGCAGCTTCTCCCTCCCCCCAAAGCCCATGTCTTTGAAATAGCTGTATGTTCTTTTGTAACACTTGGCTCTAAAAAATCTGATTTATTTGAGGCTCTCCTGTTGTGTGCAAGATGTTACATCTATCCTGTTCTGTAGAAGAAGCTGGAGCCCCTTAGCAGTTTGGCATGGCTGAACTGTACCTCAGAGTTTATCACAGAAGTACTGAGATGCTCTTAACTGTAATGATGCTCCCTGAGCTTTGCTCTTGTGGTTTAGATCACTGGAACCTCTGGCAGAATGATACCTTTGCATTATGTAGCTCCTTGTCCATTATCTTTATTACAGGAAAATAGAGTGTGAGCCTAGATAATTGGGAGTATTGCTGTCCTGTCCCAGTGCATGTTGGAGTTGCAGGAGCCACAGAGATGCATTTGTAAATAGGTAAGATTTAATAGAACCTCATGAAGGCAGTGGACATTTTCTTGTGCTCAACTATACTTCAGTGGATGATTTTAAGTATTAAATGCACAAGTGGCTGCAGTAAATTTCACCCACCATTTTAAAGGAGGGATCTTTCACTCCAGCTTCCTAAGCACAGACACAGTTTTAGGTAGAAGCACTGAGTTTTATCTGGCAGGAATAAAAAGTGAATATTCTATGCCTGGCCTCTGCCAACTGATTGAATGTTTCTGAGCATGGAGCATTTGCTGTGAATTGTTCCCAGTTGCTGGGTTTGTCAGAGTGCCTTTGCTTATTTGTGATTTGTATAACGAGAAAAACTAGAAAGATGTGGGTAAATTGGTAAAACAATATTGTTTATCTCACACTTTTGCATCTACATTTTACATTTCTGTTACTTGGGTGATGACTCTTTCTTTTGGAACAGAACATGTATTTGCAGAGGCTCATGTTTTTCAAAGGCAGATCCATTGTAAGCATAAGAAATCTATTCAAAAAAATGTTTAGAGGGAAAAAACTGATATAGCTGGAGAAAATGTCTGGGCTTACCCTGAGAGAAATGTTTAGGGGTTTTCTATTGTACTGCCTTAGCAGTTTTCCTAGGGTCACTTTAGCTTTAAGCTTTCTGATTTTATCAATTTGACTTTAGCTTACTATAATAGTAATATGTATAGATAGATAAAGTCTAAAATCATCAAACCATTTCTCCCAAGATGCAAAAGTGAGTCAAGAAGCCAATGACCTAATACTTCTTTATTTAACATAGTTTTTTTCCCCCTGACATTATTTCTGTATTCATTGTCTTTTTGTAGCTGTTTTTTAAAAAAGTTACATTACTTTAATTCCTTCTGAAACAACAGAAAGTCATGTAAATATTGTATTATTATTGCTTTTATTGATATTACTGAGTTAACATATTCTGTAATATGCTAAAGGGAGAGAAACAATGAATGCAGAAAAATTTATAGTCAGACTTGGTTTCAATGCAGATGTCTCAATACCAGTGACATGGGCTCCTCTCATGTGACTTTAGTTCCAATATTTGAGCTTCCTGTTCCAAGGGTTTTTTTAATGACAACCCTCTTCTGGGAAAGAAAAGAGCAATGTTTCCTTCCTTTGCACCACGTTTGTGTCTGCATTGCTAATATGCACTAGCAATGGGTCTTGGTGAGTTCTGCTGGCCCATGTCCTCAGATCTGCGGGATAGAACAAGATGAGCTTTTAAGGTAAAAGGCAGGTTATATGTGTGAACGAGGCTTTCTCTTTCTCCAAAATCCTTTCAACCATGAAAAATTTGCAACAGGTATCTGGAAAGCCAAAACATACAATTGCAGTTCCTGCAGAAGATAGGACAGAAATGAGAAAAATGCAAACAAAAATCCCTGTGGCCCTCGGGCACAGCCAATGTACCGTGGTGTGGCCACTTGCCTGTCACTTCGGGCACCTCTGTTGAACGTGGCTGTCTGCAGGCTCCACATTGAGCACTGCTTAGCCCCAAGGATATGCCTTGCCTGTGACTGTTCCCAAGGCATTTGAAGAGCATCACAAGTTGTTGGCTTGCTCACTCAGGAGCTCTGGTCATTCCTTCTGCGGATGTTTTAAATGGTTATTTGTCCCAGCTCCTCACCAGGAGTTGCTGGGAGCCTGCACAGCTTAGGTGGCTGGCAGACCATGTGTGGGCTTCTGGCCTGCTGCCATTCCTAGCCTGAATAATTAAGTTAGACCACCACTGATGATATCATATATTAAAGTATTGGTTTGGGAGCTGCAACAGTTGGGAGATCAAATTTTCACAGCCCCTGTGAAACTGAAGTGGTGCAGAGATCACAGTTCCCAGTTATGTCAGCTAAAATATAAGGACTGCAAACTGGTACCAGAGATCAAAAGTATTTCTTTTGAGCATCAGAATAAGAATCAGGAAGAACTGCTCTCTTAAGGAAGCTCAGTCCATGAGTTCTTCAAGAGAGTGGTCTGCTGAGACCTGGGGCTTTGCTGCTTGAGGTACTGTGCTGTACAGATTGATGCTCAGACTGATACAAGTTTGGAGAGAGCTTGTGACTGTGCCTCTTGGCTTTTAGGAGAGCTTTCCCTCATCCTCCTTCTCTATGAATGAAATGTGTAAGTAACTGACTGGAATACTGGAAATTTTTTTTGTGCTCTGAATTGTCTGAGTTTAGAAGTTGAAAGCAGTGACACTGTTACTGCTGGAGACATTAAACAATGAGTAAAATGGACAATCCTTAGTTACGTGAAGCAGAGAGCACTGTGGACACAAAGGGTCCCTATGGCATGACCCTTGTAATGCTTTCCCTGAACTTCTCCAAGGAAATGGAATTAGTATGAAATTGGTTTGGAAGAAAAACGTATTACACATTAATTGCTATATATGTCATCCTTGAAAATCAATAAAACATGGAGAAACTTGCCTATAGGGTCTGTTGCATCCTACTTACACATAGTAATGTGTTAAATGAAACTAAAATAATCTCCAAAGGTATCAGTGACAGATATTTAATCTTATTTAACACAAGGAAGGCTGTAGAAGGAATTGCAGAAATCTGTGTATTAAAATCTTGAAAGAAATTTGCCTACATGTCTAAACAATCTCTGGGATTTGGGGGAGAAACCACTTGGATCCTCCCTCTTTGCTTTCTGCTTTGTACATCGCCATTCTTCTGTTCATACATGCTCACCCCTTAAAAATCATTTTTATCTCATTTAAATCAGGTCATTGAGATCCAGGTGAATTGCTGTTGTAATGGGATATTAGGAATTTGTGTAAAGCATTGAAAGAGGCTTGATAAGAATCTTGATTTATCAATTTATGTTGTCAATATGTTTTGTGAAAATGGGGCTTTTCCAAAAGGTTTCACTAAAAGCAGCTCTCCCCATTCTTGAACAGCTCCAAATACCACACTTGTACTTCACAACATACCTAAGGTTATAGGGAAATGTATTTCATGCTTGACATACTTTTTGTCACCATGTGCAGAGCCAGATGCAGTTCCAGTCTGAATGGGAAAATACGTACCCATATCTGTATCTTATGCTGTCAGCACAAGCTGCACTTGATGGGAAAGAAATAGGATGGAAAGTTTGCCTATAAAACCATCTGGTGAGGCTCTGCCTGATTGTATTGCCTCGTCATGGGCCAGGTTAGAGATGCAACTTCCTTACTGACTTCCAGACTGCATCTTGTTTTTTAAACAGCTAGGCAGTTCATATTTTATAGATATTTTTTCATTTACTTTCTCTCTGGAAACCCTTTCCAATGTCAAAATGAGCAAAATTATGCTTTCAGTCCCATTCTTTAGATTTCTAGGATATCATCTTTATTAAAAAGCAGAAAATATACTCTGGAAAGGTCTGCTTTGATTCTTAGGGGCAGCGATGTCTTACAGAGGCTGTGTGTCAACTGCTTAATAAGGACTTCTTACACCATCTGCAGAACATTATTTGCTGGTCACCCTTGGAGATATGCACCAGCTGGACTGTAATTCAAGTATTTTCTCATTCTAAGGCACACCTGCTAATTCCCCCATTGTTGGTATAGAAGCAGGGCAGAAGCCTTTGAGTCTGATCCAACCTGATTTGAAAGTAAAAATCTTTCACTAGTCACTGTCTACAATTCAGGTTTTTGCTACTGCTGCTGCTGACCAAAATCTGTGTCAAGACTTGCCTTTCTTTTCTATTCTGGTTAAAACCGTATTTAAAAACCATGTTCAATACACCAGTGTGTTCTATATTTATAGCTATTAATTGTGGCACCATTCCAAGTTCTATTTTAGGACAACTTTTGTTCAGTTTCTGTGTGATGCTCTTAATTCCCGCCCCCTCCCCGCAGTGCAATGGAGGCTTCTGTTCCTCTGCTATTGTAAATCTTATTTTAAACCTTCTGTAAAAGCTCAGAAGATGTATCTTTATCATTTGGGTGATTATCTGACATCGTTGAATGATTGCATCCTTTAATGTTTAGAAGCTAAAGCTGCTCATGAGGCTTTTTGGTGTAAACTCTTGCTTCTCCAATTGTTTCTAGCATTGTGGTGTTTCACTGTGGTGGGTCTTTTTAATTTTTATTTTTCATCTCAGATTTCCCAGAAGATGGCATATTTTTATCTAAAATATATTCCAGAAACTTGCTGATGAGGTTGTGGTATCTATGTTTGTGCCTTCCCCTGGGGACTATTTTTGAGCTAGAGGTTTCCAGATCGAGTTACAGAACAGACTCCAGATGGTCTGGAATCCTTCTTTAGCTAATCTATAGCTAATTAAACATTCAGCACAAACAACTCTGTTTTTAAAACTGAGCACAGTCTTTCAGAAAAGCAGCATATTGATTTTTAGCTATACTTTTCATAATTTATATCTTTTTTTTCATTGCTGGCCCTTGCATCTTTTCATTTGTGTGATTCAGGGGCTGCTGGGCACCTCGTATTTTATGCTACAATTGATAAAGGTAATTGTGGGCTATAGCTTTTTGTTTTTCTAAGTAACTGTGGAGAGAAGTAGAGTAAGATTGTGCTGTGGCCTACACTTGCAGCAATCTCTACTTGCCAACTGATCTCATGGAACAAGAGAAGGGGAGGTGGATCTGGGCATCACATGACAGAAGGTGATGTAGTTGTGGGAACAGCATACTTTTGTTTACATGGGCCTGATTTGGGGTAAAATATCAATCAGCTTTACACTGGATTGGACTAGGGAGTGTTGGTTTTGCATCTGAGTGCAAACAGTTAGTACAGGTAGTATTTCTGACTACCTGTAGTCAGAGAGACATATCAGGGAATAGGATTCAGAAATGCTACCTGTACTTGCACTCATCTCAGGAGCCCACACTCTGCTCCTTAATGAATAGGATTGAACCAGCATTCCCCTGAGATTTTTCTGTCATGCAGTCAAATCAGGAGTAAGTGTTGTCAATTATTTATTAAATAGTGGACGTTATTAAACAGTGCATGTTATTTGTTCCACTCTGGAAGCGTTGTTGTAGGAATGTTTCCCCTCAGCTGAGGGGCTGCAACATTGTGGGAGTATTTTTACAGTGCAAAAATAGGCAAATACCAATAAAAGGTTTAAACATTTTTTTTCTGCCTCTTACATGCCCTAAGTTTGTTCATATCACTGTCATTATTGTAAATCCTTGAATAAAGTTTGGCTCAGATTAACTCTAGATTTGATTCAATAAAATGTTTTCAGGCTTCTATGCCAGAGTTCAAACTATGCTTATTAAATATTAAATTAGTTGTAGGCCTCTAGAACCAAAGTGCTATTAAACAACAAACCAAAAACCCTACAACTTGATTTTCACATTTGTAAGGGAACATAATTTTTCATATATTTTCCCATAATTATTCAATACATTTTTAAAATAATTTATAAATATTTTTTAAAATACGAGAAGTTACCTGTCAGTGCAGTCTGTTATAGGGCCTGATTCAAAGTGTATTAAAGGCAGTGGGAGGCTTTCTGGCCTTGGGATTTCAGAGGCTACACCCTGTTCTGGCACTTCTTTCAGGGTTGAAGGTGAGAATGTGTTTATTTAACTGGAAGAAAAGAGAACTCTGAGAGTAACTGGTGGCAAATTTAGATATATATAGAAATATGTAGTGCTCTGTTTTCAGTGTAACTGAATGCAAGCTGGACTTCATAAGGTTTCTGGACTGTTCAAGTTATGACATTGCAGTTGAGTTACTTTTAATTAAAAATTTAATGAACTTAACATCTTAAAACTCATTGAGTAAGATCTGAAAATGTATTACTTTAGCCTACAGCATCTTTTAGTCACTGATCTCTGGAACAAATTCCCTTGTAAATAAAACATTGCAGTGGTACATTATGAAAGCAGAAAAACTTATTGCCACAGAACTTCACTACTGAAAGTTAAATAATCTTTTGGTTTTATTTAAATGGTTTTTTCTCTAGTCAAAGGAAATGTGTGAAGAACTTTCCATTGGATCACAGAGTCGAGTCAGTGAATGGTTCTATGGGATATGAAGCGCTGGAAGAGTGTTCTGGGTACAAGCAAGCACAGAAGGCTTCTCAGTTAATCTCTGCATGGTGGGAGTCAATGCCTAGCATCTGCTGCATCAAATGCATGGTAAACTTTGAGGAACAGCAGTACCATGTATTGGCTTGATTGTAATTATCCAACTGTTTTGCCTTTAGAAACCGGGAAGGCACTTTTAAGGGCAGGAAGAAAGGGGGCATTTCTCTTTTGTAATCTATCTTCTTCTTGTGTCTATACATGTTAAGAAAAAAACGCAATATTCAGTGGATTTTTGGAAAGAAAAAAACAAAACCAAAGCAAACAGAAATTGAAGACTCTCTTCGTCTCCAGGTCCCAGAAAGGCCAGAGGTGAAGCTAGGAGAGCTAGAACAACAACTATGAAAATAAAATGGGGAGATAAAAAGTTCCGAAAGTGCCTCTGAGAAGTCTGATTCAATGTGCTGCATTGCTTATCCAGACCTCATTTGTTGTTCATATTGATGGTAGAAGTCAATCAACATTCTGTATGTCTAGGTAGATGTAATAATTAATTTCTAAATGAGGGGTTGCTTTTTTATGTACACCTGCAGGTGTGCAAGTACATTTTAGGTGTGTGGTGATAGCTAATGTCCCAGCTTACAAATGGGATGTCTCCAGTATTTATTTTTAACCTCTATTATTAAAGGAGATTTACAAGAGTTGTGGACAGACTTTCTAGTCAGGCCTGTTGCAATAGGATAAGGTACAATAGGTTTAAATAAAAAGAGGATACATTCGGACTAGATACAAGAGTGAATTTTTTTTAATTTTTTTTTTTTCAAGGGAGGTGGTAAACACTGCATTGGGTTTCCCAGATATGTCGTGGATGCCCCAGCCCTGGAAACAATCAAGGTCAGGTTAGGATGGCGTTCTCAGCAACCTGGTCTAGCTGAACATGTTCCTGCTCATTGCAGGAGTGTTGGACTAGATGAACTTTAAAGGCCCTTCCAACTCAAACTGTTCTAAGATTCTCACAGGTAAGCCCCACATCAACACTTCGAAGTGTGTGGTTGCTGGAAAAGTTGTTTGGCTGTTCCTGCAATGGAAATGCTCAACAGTAAGTTAAGGATTTTAAGAATTGAGGCAAAACTAGTGTGAACCTGTAGTTCTTCTGCATGGGAGAAGTTTTACTGTAGTGTGAGTTGGCAGAACATACATCTCCAAAATACAATACATTTGTGCACCATTACTCACAGCTGTAACTCAGGTGAGCTGGGTAAGTGCCTTCAAAAGAAAACAGAAGAAAAGCAAGCTTGTGGTGCTAGTGCTGAAATTAATTCTACTTTTGAGAAGTCACTAATTGCACTTTATTATCAGGTGGTCCTTGTTTGTTTCATGTTCATATTTGTAGTATGTTTGTGTGCAATGAGAATGCCTTAGTATTAGATTTTCAATGTGTAATGCTAATGAGTCCTGGGAGAAAAAAATATTGTCAGTTTATGATAAGATTTTGAAGGCAGAAATGGGTCTTGGGAATTACTGGTAAAAACTGCAGGCAGGGATGTTTGTTAGTAAAACTTCCCTTCCTGTGGGTTTTGAAATATTGGTGTATGGGCTGGGGTGTTGCAGTAAATCTTAGTGAGCCTGAAAGTCAGCAGCTTAGTGTTGTGCAATGTGCTCGCAATGAATCTTGTCATCTGTAAATCCAAGTTCGTTCCTCTAAAGGTCAAAACTGCCAGGACTCCATGGTACACCTGGTATTAAATTTCATTATTTCCATTGGCATTGAAAGAGGATACAAATCATGAAGTGTTTCCGAAATTAGATACAGTATTACAACCTCTCTGAGGTCCTTGAGTCTCTCCTCTGAGTCATTTCTTTTTGTGTGCGTTTCGGTTCACATTACTACAAATGGAGCCTGTACTTGCGTCCTGGTCCTGATGAGATTCAGAAATTGAATTAAGCAGAAAGGGTGTATTTTACTCTGGGCACCTTCATCATCTGGGCCCTGCTGCTGCGGGAGCAGGAGTTTTGCAGAATTCCCTCTGACAGACCAAGTGCTTCCCATCCATAGTGGGGCTGAGCTGTTTTACTGAACTGTAACTTCATCCCAGAGATTGAAATTATGTCCTCCTCACTAAGCAGAAACAGGCTTAATAGCAGGGTGGTTTAAAATATTGTCCAGACACAATGTACAGGAAGATTCCTACATATTTCTTTTTAGTTTCTTTAATCATGTTGGGGATGTCTCTACCTAGTACCATCCCAGGCTACTGTTTGTGGGAACAGTCCCACACAAGTCTGTGCCATTTGTAGAGCCAGTGTCTTCACTGAGTGTGTAGATGTGAGCACTCTAACCAAAGGCATTTGAGCCACAGTTATCACCTGGGACGTGCATTGTCTGTCAGAATTTTCTAAAAATGATGGGTTTACTGCTCTGAGCAGGACTGACAGGAGCTAGCTGCTACCACAGTGCTGGAGTTTAAAGGCTGAAACCAGGGAGGCTCCATAATGGCTTTTCTCCTTTGCTGTTTTAATCATCAGTACATTTCACTCTTGTGAATTAAGTTAGATTCCACTGAAAATCCTAACCGTTTTTTCTACTTCAAAAGCCTTCAACTTGTAATATTGTTTCTATAATTCTTAAATACCTAAAGACAAAGGTTGCCTCTTCATGGAAACCCTGGTAGTACCTGGTGTGGCATGTGCCACTTGTGAAATCATCACTGTTGTCATTTGTGTGTGGATAGCAACTAATAGATAATAATTGCATTGGTTTAGTTCATAAGTTTTAATAATTACTAATTTAAAGCTTCATGATTCTATAAAAAGTAAAAGGAACATCACCAGTGCTGTTTAGCAGGTTAATATCACATGGATCTGCAGAGATTTTATAATGAAATCATTTCCTTTGCATACTATCCACAGGATTTTTGAGTATATTCTGATTTGTTTGTGGAGTTTTGGAATATACTGGGCAAAATTAGATGTATATAATGGTCTAACAAGGCAGAAGCACTCTGTTACTGAGGAATGGAAACATATTACTGTTCTGTATTTTTAGTTAATACTTAGATGATCATAGAATTGTTTCATTGAATGGTTTGGGTTGGAAGGGACCTTAAATATCATTTAGGTCTATCCCCCTGCCATGGCAAGGGACCCATTCCACAAGGCCAGGTTGCTCAAGGCCCCATCCAACCTGGCCTTGAACATTTCCACAGATGGAGCATCCACAACTTCTCTGGGCAACCTGTTCCAGTGCCTCACCACCCTCACAGCAAAGAATTTCTTCCTAATATCTAATCTAATGCTGCCCTCTGTCAGTTTAAAGCCATCCCCTCTTGTCCTATCACTACCTGCCCTTGGCAAAAGCCCTCTCCAGCACTCTTCTAGTCCCTTTAAGTACTGGAAGGTGCTACAAGGTTTCCCTGGAGCCTTCTCTTCTCCAGGCTGAACAACCCCAGCTCATGGTGATGGTGTGTAGGTGGGCTAGGTATTTAGGGCTTGTAGTAAACATCAGGGAGATGTTGCTGTAGAGGATGTGAATAGAAGCTCATAAATGGGTTGTCCTGTAGCATCTATGACCATATGAGCCTGAAAGATGCATAAAATGCTCTTGTGAGGCTTATAGGGCAGGAAGCTGGTCAGTATTTGAACCCTTCGTATAACCATTAGAACTAGATTTGTTTCCTCTGGGTTGTCTTAAATGTAGAAACAATAGTTCTGATGCTTCTAGGAAGTGAAGCTCTACCTTGTATGCTTAGAACAACTGTAAATGACCAGTCAGCCCCAAAGATCTCTCACATAAATGGCTGTGGGTACGCTGTTATAAGCAGAGGATGTGCTGTGGTTGTCCAGGATCTCTGAGGCATGTTCTTCCCTGGGGATACTTACTGTGTAGTACCCTCTCATTAACAGGATAGCTTCAGCTTGGCCACATGCAGCAAAAATACAGTAATTTCGCTCACTCTGTTGAAGACTGGGGAAAAACCAGATGTCTATTTTCCCACCAATATCCCTTCTGCAGTTGTTAGGAAGAAACTCATCAAACCCAAAGGCTGTCTTTTTATGGTAGTTTCGTATAACTTAATATTAATTACTCTTACTGTTCCCTTTAGGCATTAACACCTATTTAGCTTTTATGAGCCAAATAATTGAACATAAAACTGAGCTCAAGTTGCTGAACTTTGCTTGACCTAAATCTGATTTCACTGATTATCACTGAGCTGAATGTTTTCTGCTTCCAAGAATGTTAAATTAGTTCTGAGCTTGCCCAAGTGATGCTCAGTGGTTGCAGATACTTCAGTTGGAATTTCTTGTCTTCTTCCTTATTATAGTTAGGGAAATGTATTGAGTGGTTACTCATGAGATGAAAAAAAGTCATGTATACTTGTAAAGGTGGAGCTTTACACACAGTACTAGATTGAATCTCAAGGGTTTGGTTTCTGATTGAAGTGTTGTATGGTTTCATTCTGAGTGTAGGTCTGTATAGGAAGAATCTCTCTCAAAGTTGTTTCTCTCTATGTATCCCAGATCTTCTTTCAGAGATCTAGGAATATTCTATTCTCTGGAAAGTATTAAACTTCTGTAAAAGCTTTGGGTCTATTTAAAAATGTATTCCAATACATTATCTTAAAAATCTAAAACCTGGACCATGCAAAACCTCATAGTTCCAGCATTCATTGGGTGGTTTTTTTTGTTAATGTTTGGTTTTCTGTGTGTTTCCTGTTTTCTAAATCTGTATTACCTTTCTCTTTCCTGCATTTTAAGGTATAAAATAACCCCTGCTATTGGTAATAATCCTGCAGTGAAAGGGTTTGGGTTTTTTAAAGGCAGTTCTAGTCTTAAAAAGCTAAACAAAGTAGAAAAAAGTTGTAATGAGAAAATTTACCCTTTAGCAGAGACCTTTTTATACTGAGCTTTAGCCTGAAGCACGTTTTTATAGCTGAGTTATAAACCTGTAAAACAATGTTTCTTGTAAAGCAGAGGCAATGATCTATGATAGTTGAAAGCAGACTTTATGGTCTAAAACATCCTAGAAATTGTTTGAAATACTTAATGCATACTTTAAACACATAAATTCTACAGCCATGTGAAGATTTGCTGGCTGTTTGATTCTCAGGGGGACATGTTTTGGGTGACTGATGACTATTTGTTAAGGTCAGCAAAAATTAACTCAGCTCATAAGAAACACATTTCTGGTGAGGGACTCTGAAATGATCTTTAAGACGCATTCTTTAAAACAAATGGAAAGTCTTATTTAAAATACATGCTAATCACAAACCACCATCTTACTATCACCTCACAGAAATTTTGGACATGGAGAGCTCCTTGTCTGTCATGCAGCTTATGATCTTCCTCATTCATCTGTTTTCTATATTTATTAGTGCTTTGCTAATATAATTGTATTTTTTATTTAAAAGCCTCTGATATTTTGATCACTGTTAATTAAAAGATAGCTTTAAATAAATTGAATGCATAAAGCAAGGCCTCATTCCACTTTAGCTTGGACAGCAATCCTCACTTAGGCAGATCTTCCCCCCAAATCAGTTCAGTTTTGCAGCACACAGCTCAGAATTAGGTTAGCTTGAGCTGTCAGGGCAAACCCATCCCCTGCCCTAGGAGAGCTGCTTTACTAATCTGTGATGACATTGACTGGCAAAGATTATGAAGCCAAAATCCTATTTGTCTGTTAGATGGGTGGAAAAAAAAAAAGAAATAGGGAACCTTTCCTCCGACTTGTCTTCCCAATGCAGAAAGGAGCAGCGAGGGCATCTCTTTCCACTGAATTCCTTAGATTTGTGCCCCAAGCGAATGAGGACAGGAGGACATAGGTCAGCTCCGTACCAAAATCCATCTGGGCAATTTCCAGGGGCCCAGACTGTGTGCTGCCAGCCAGTCCCGTGGCCACCTTGGTCTTCCAAGTGAGAGGAGCATCCTGTCAGAGTGTGGCTTGGAACACCATGGGTGCAAGCCTGGGCTAATCCCCATGCTATAGCCCCTCATCAAGGGTTAGTCAAGCAAAGGATGAACAGGCCTTCAGTTCTATATTTTGGCTTAATGCTGGCATTCTTATGAATGGTTACTCAGAGGCAGTTGGGTGAAGCAGGAGAAGGAGGACTGTGGGCAGCACTGGAACAGTTTAATTCCATGGAAAAAAGTGAGAGGATTTCAGTTTATTCATAACAGGCAGGGATTCAGGCTAAGATGGTGACAAGGAAGGGAATGATATTGTCAGTTACTTTTAATAAAGCTTTTCTTCAGTGTTAGATTAGAGATATGAAACCATAAATGAGATTGTCGACTGACAGGGCTTTGCCTGCAAATGCATTATTATTAAGGTGAGCTTTCAGTGACATTCTCTACCTCAGGCTACTGGCAGATTAAGCAAGTCATTTCTATTGCTATTGACACTGATGCAGTATTGTTTCTTTCTCATATCTTCTATATGGCTTGTCAGTAAAATCTGTGATAATTCCTTTCACAGTCACCAGAGGTGGTTCTATGAGGCACTGCAGGATGGTGAGTCACTTTTCTTGCTCACAGCAGAGTGAGCACTCGTGGCTCAGCAAGGCCAGGACCAAAGTATTGCTGATGTTCTGCACTGATGACGTGAAGGGCTGTTGCAGGCTTCTGCCTGGGGTGCACATAGCTGAAACAATAGAGAATAGCAGGCAAAAATCAGCCGTCCCATCTACATTCTTTGGATTCAATATATTTGTTAAATGGCCACGAGGCTGTCGATTTTGTTTTTAAAATGCTCTTTTCCTCCCTTTGTTATGTATGAAGAGAAGCTTAAGCAGGGAGGATTTTTAAGCATTTTTTAAAGAAGTTTTAGCGAGCAGTAGGGAGAAAAAGGGATCTTCACACAATCAATGCCAAGGAACATTCTCTGGAAATGAAATAGAAAGGACTTCTATGCAAAGTCCCCAGCTGTAGCAATGTGAAAGGGACCTTAGAGAAAGAAAACAGCTTAAGATAGATCCTTGCCCATGGCTGTTTTTCCATTACCTCATGTAGTGGCTCCCACCACCCCTACTTCTGGCCTTGACATGAGAAACATATGGCTGTATAAGAAAAGGAACCGTCTAATCCTGAGATGGGGATGTAGCTGGAGCTTGGAAAGAGGTTCTAAGAAGCAAAGTATAAGTATAAGTGAGACTAAGTAAGCCTGTACCAGTGTCTAGGAGGAGATGCAGGCTCACCCACAGCCTGAGGAACACAAAGGGGATTTCAGAATCCATTTTCTCCTCTTAGGTTTTGGTTCTGGTCACCTCGTTTGGAATACAAACGCTTTCTTATCCAATTATAACTGCAAACCAAATTGCTTTAATTGACAGATGAAAATTAATTGTGCAGATTTCTAGCGGCATAAAGAGTTTTTAAGATGGATAATATGGATGGATAAGTACATTATTTTTTTAACTCTTAAAAGATTTCTAGATTTTTTCATGTTCCAGTCTGCTGTAGTCAGTCGCTGTGCTCTTCAGACAAAACCTGTGAGAGTGAACCTGTCATAGCGTGACATGACAGGCCTGTGACATCTGTATTTGAGCATTGTCCTCCAGAAGAGAGAGAGTGCATTAAGGAAGCCTTGTTCCTGGGGTATACCAATCACTCCCTGACAGTCTCCCTGATAGTTCATAAAGGGACTGTTAGGAATGGTGATGAGCCATGCTCGTCCATTTACCAGCATAACAGGAATTATTAACTCTAATAAATGTATTATTATGTAGCCATTAGGTATCAGTTATAAAACTGCTTAATGTCTGCATGATTACTTGTAAATGGATTTGGAAAGGAGCTAAATTGGTTATTTATTGACCATACTGAACAGTGTTATTTATTGAATTGGCTCAGTAAGTTTGGTCTTTCAAGCTAAAATGAGATTCCAAGTTTGTAATGATCTAACCAGGGTGTAAGTCAATTCCGGATAATTACATTTTTCTGAAAAACTGATAAATTTAATGGTAAATAGGATTCTAGAATGATCTGAGTTTCTCTTTCCTTTCAAGTTCATTAACTAATTACTTTTAAACCTGCTCCTGAGACAAAAATCTGAGAAAGTAGAGAATTGAATACTAGTTAGAATGTGATGCTGCTTGCCAGTAGCACATGGCCCTGTGAGTCAGCAGCAGACACAGACTGCAGTGCTGCAACACTTTTGTCTGGGCTCCCTTGCTTGGCAGATCAATCTCCCTACCAATACTTGAACATTTGCTGCTACAAGACTTTCAAAGACTGAAGCAAGTAAATAAGTTTAATTTCATGGGATGTAGTCTTCTCACTGAAGTTGATCCTATTTATCTCCACTAAGTGAAAACTAATTTTAGGCTGATTATTTTATAGAAAAGAAAAGCTGAGGGCACAGCTTGCTTATTGAAGTCCAACGAAGAAAGGCAAGGCAAGAAAAATACTGAGGCAAAGTCAGCAAGTGCCAGAGTTCAGTGTTTGCTCCTTCAGTAATATTTAATGCATGTTAAACATTTAATTCAATAGGCAGACACTGCACATGGATATGCTCCTAAACTATGAGTAGAAGAAAGAGGCATTTTAGCACTCCTGAAATACATTGAATTGCTTTTAAAAACAGAAAACTGCTGACTTTCATGGACATAACAGGGAATCGGGAAGCTTTTGCATTTGGAGAATATTGGGGTTTTGTTCAGTAGTAAAACCATGTTCTTGCGATGTACATCAGTATTATTTGACATATTTCTGATGAGTACAGAGCTCACACTTCTAATTAAATGTTGTCTAAAAAAATATCTACCGATTGTGGTAGAGAGTTGACACCAGTGAAAAGACCCCACTGGGTAGAGCTGAGCATATTCAAGACCTTCAAGAGTTCAGGGGCAATGCCAAAGCCAGTGAAGGTCAGTGTGTAAAAGGCACTGAAGAATTGAAACAAGCTGTTGGATCTGATGCGCTGGCAGGGTGAAGCCACTTTTCCCTCACAACCCTTCCCTGTTTTTTTGTCTCCTCGCAGCAGGAGATAGGGCAAGGGCCATCCTGTGGTGAGTTCTTGACGCTCACAACGAGTCAGGACAAGCACTGTTTTTAAAACAAAAACAACCACAAGGACAAAGGACCAATGTTAGGAGGCCAATCCCGTCTGATTGGTGTCTTTTTATTTCCCCTGGGCTGCCAACAAGGTTGCAGAAGTGCCTGATTTGTTTCTAAAGCCACAGCTCCTGGGGAAGGGCTTGAAGGCCTGCAGAGGCATTGTGGAATCTCAATGAGCATTTTGACCTTGCTGAATTTGCCAGTATTTAGTGAAAAACAGAATACAGGTCTGCTGGTACAGTCGTGTCAAGATGTAGAAATGGCTGGAGATTTTTCAGCTAAATGCTTTTTCTTTTCAATTAAAGACTAAATTATTTACACAGCAGAATTAGTTTCAACCACGAAAAAGGAAATTTTTATTTTTAACGTTGTTTTTAACAGTGTTTCTGTTGAAATCGATCCTCTACCTTCTTGAATGAAAACCTACTATTACTGGCAATATAAAACTTGCATTTGTCTCAGTGTGGAAGCAAAGCTGAAGAAAAAAAAAATGCATCAAACCCAAGATTGGTATTTTCAGGTAGTTGGTACAGAATGCTCTCCACTTAAGCTTCTATCTTCAAAATACTTTGAGTTGTCCAATTCTAGTAACTCTTAGAAACAGAATCTCAAAAACTTCCATCATGGCTGAAGTTTTGAGCTTTTTCTCATAAACTGGGGTTTTTTGTTACAAAAATATGATTAATCATGAGTGAGAAATGGATTTATAATTAGGAAACCTTTACCATCTTAGATGTTTCTAGGCTCAGGGCTGTGTGCAGCTGGCAGACTGCTGGGTAACATCTATCCTTTTCCAAGGCAGCTTGCTTTCTGCATTTCACAGTACAGAAGAGTTAAGTAGCAAATGTCCTGTTCAATTTGCAAGATTGGGAAGAAGGAAGAAGAAACTCTAGACAGAAGTGGCATGATATGCCAGAAACAGTCTTACAAAGGAAAAAAAGGCAGGTAGTATGACAGTGATGTATTTAGATGGAGAGAGAAAAGTGCTTAAGGAATCTTTTGGGAATTATACACATTCCAGCACATACTGTACAAACAATTATAGACTTTAGAAATTTTCTGAATTCTGTAATATAGAAGCAGTTAGTGATTGAAAAGAATTTTGTTTTTGCTTTATGACTGGAGGTTCCTTTCTTGTTTTAGTGCATTGTGATGCTGTTTTTGCTCCTTTGTGCTGGATTCTTTCTCTCTTAAATTGACCAAAATGTAATAAAAACCACGTGGGTGCTCGCTCCAGATGAAAGCAAGGACATCCAACATTAGTGTTATAAGGCTCTGTCACCAGAATTCAAGGCCTGTAGCTGGAAATCATAGTGGTCAGATTTCCTGTGGGCTGCTGACAGGAAAATGTAACATATGCTGTGTTTCACAAGTACTTATATTTTCAATTCTGCATCAGAGCTTGTTGTCTATTATTTGCTTGTAGTTCACTGTTCAGGCTTGAGGAACATTTTTCTCGATTTACAGCTCTATTAAACTGATAAATCAATCACTTGGGTGAGGGGAGGCAGCTTGCTGACATTTGCTTTGCCAACATACTGCCACCCACAACAGGATTCACAGGTCCTCAAGGATATGGTAAGAAGGAGGAAGCTGTCCCTGTAACTTAATTTTTAAAGCATAAAACCTGTTTCTGGTGCTCTCAGCAACTTCAAAGAGAATATTTCTTTTAAGAGCTGTCATTTGCTAATCCAATACTAAACTTGATAAACACATTTCTTTTAAAAATAGTACCACACTAGGCTTTTAAAATTCTAATGACCAAAAGGGGAGAAATCAGACCAAATATTGTGGAGAGCTGCACAGATACTTTTGCCAGTGCTTAAATTGTCCAACCATCTGTTCTAGGCTTTGCCTGTCTTTCATTGAGTGGATGCTTACTTCTGAAATGGAAGTGTCAAGGCAATTCTTTTTAGAATGTTTTCAAACAGTGGACAATACAGATACAGCAAAGGACAGGTTCCTTCTTGTTATTTTAAGCTGAATGGACACAGTCTGATTCCTTCTGTTAACATAAATAATTTTGCATAGTGAAGTAGAAAGAATCATATACACTGTGCTAAGACTAGTATTCTTTTCCTTAGACAATGTAGATAACTTTGGGGTTAAATTTTATTATTCTGAGCTAGTAGTTTTGTCAAAATCAGCTTACTAATACATATTGCCTCTTAGATAGGATGATGAATTTATACAAGCTTTATTGAAATTATTCTTCTTTTGCATGGATGTAATTGATGGGAGAGCTGGCTGAGTGTCTTGGAAAGAGAGAATGTAAAAACATAAAATGAAGAAGCATGTACTCCATCAACAGGGTTCCTCATATAAATAAGTTTATGCTAATGTTATGTTTCATCATTTATCATAATGTCAGGACAAATCCTTTCATGCCTACATAGGATTTAAATAAAATTAGTAAGAACTTTTGTATAACTTCGGCAATAACACTGAAAGGAACAAATGAATGTAACGTGCATAATTATTTTCCTGTGATTGCAGTGAGAGACTTCGCTGTTGGTCTTTTGTTTGCATTTAACAGAGAATTCCCTTCCCTAATATTTTCCTATGCCATTCCCCTGGTGTTCTGCATTAGACAAATCTGCATCTTCAGGTAAGGACTGTTTTCAGCAGTGCAATTAGGATATTTCAGTGGGCAAGCAGGACCATTTCCTGGTCTCCTGGTGGGTTGGGTTGTGCCAGTACTGGAGGTTATAAAGCACTGCTTGGAGCAGTGACTGCAGCTATTCAAAACACTTGGGTGGTGCCTGTTTGTTCTCTGTATTATGAAAGTAGATTCTGACAAAATTTAGCTTGTTCAGGATGTATACTGGATCTACACACAGAAGAATGAGGCAAAATAAGAGGAAAAAAAACCCTCAAAGAGGAAAACTCAGGTCTGGGAGCAATAAAGTGATGTCTTGTACTCCTATACTTGTTAACAAGCCTTGCTTGACTTTTAGATCCAATTCAGTCTTGTAGTCTTTATTTAGAGAAAAGCTTTTAGGGATAGCAGTAAGATTCTTGGCACTTCTGAAAATCAGGAGCATAAATAGAAGTGTGTCCAGCTTAGAGTAGCCAGCTATGAACAATCTAACAATCTGTGCTGTCATAATATTCTAAAATATTACTTGAAAGCTTGGGAAGAGCTACGGATGTCATCTGTCTGGACTTCTGTAAGGGTTTTGGCACCGTCCCCCAGGTATGGATTTGGTGGATGACATTTTTGCAGCTTTCAGTACATAGAGGGGGCTTATAAGAATGATGGTGACAGACTTTTCAATAGGGCAAGGGAAATTTTGAACAGTGAGAGTGGTAAAACACTAGGCCAGGTTGCCCAGAGAGGTGGTGGATGCCCCATCCCTGTAAACATTCAAGGCCAGCTTGGGTGGGGCTCTGAGCAACTTGGTCTAGTCAAAGATGTCTCTGCTCATTGCAGGGGGCTTGGAGTAGAGGAGCTTTAAAGGTCCCTTCCAACCCAGACTATTCTATGATTCAGTGATTATGAATTCTGAATGTGTCCCACTACATCAAAATGCATCTTTAGAGAGGGTTGTTTTTAAACCCTCTTGTGTTCCGTCTCTTCACTTGGCTGCTCTGTTACTGTCTGTCCTAAACTGACTCTCTGTACCCTGTGAAGTGAATTATATAATTGTTCCTTTTCACTGAATATCAAACATAAGAAACCCTATTCTACTATTTTTTAGAGGTCTGCCAGATTCTCAGGTGCCTTTGCAACCACATCACCAGTGAAACTGTCAGAAGACCATGGTGTGTGAAGACCTGCATGAGCTGCATCTTTTGCTATCTATTTTGCTATTAAAACAAAATCTTTTACTTTCCTGATGTCACCACAGATACCATTTCCACAGGTGGCAACTTAACACTGTTCAATAACCAGACCTCAGTTTAGATGTTATTTGCTGTGATGAGGCAGTGGTGACCCACCTCTTCAATGGGACTTCTCTGGACTGAAAGAATTCAGCCTCAACTACTTAATTTCTGTTGCTTTCTTTGTGCTGGCCTGAGCTTTTGTGCTTTGTATAGCAGTTGTGCAGAGTAATTAACATTTTGAAAAGTAAGTTAAGGAATTTGGATGTTCCATTGCCTTGAGCTCACCTCCCAGCCTTGTGAATACTGGAGCTCACACAGAGATGATGGGATCGAGTGGCTGGGCTCAAGGCAAAGGGCGGAAGATGAGATCTTGCTTCTGGAAATTGTGTCATTGTGGCAGGAAAAATATGGTATTTGGGCAAAGAAAGATTTTGTGAAGAAGTATGAAACTGCCAAGTGTACTGAGTATCAGTCAGTAACAGTTTCTGGACATACAGCATGCAAAGCATGCTTGGATTTTTAGGGATATGCAGGAGCTCTAAATATGGATAGACAGACTTAATTTTGAGAGAGTGAGAGTTGCTCATGGAGGATAAAATGGATATTGCAGAAGGACTGAAAACTTCACTGAAACTTTCAGCTTATTAAAGTCTAAGACATTAATTTAATTCTTTGAATCAATATGTATAGCTCCAAGAAAATTCTTCCTTTATGATGTATGGGTGTGATGCTAAAGTCAAAGCACACATGCTGGCTGCAGGCCATACAGAGGGGAGGGATGACAGACTTACCAAGCTACTTGTTTTATTAAATGTGTGCTGCTTGAAGGGAGGGGGACAGGATATGATTATTTTAATTTTTATGGAGGATATGATTATTTTAATTTTTATGGATCAGTAGGTATGTTTCCCTGTTGCACAACAAGCATTTCAAAACCAATCAGTCTTCCTGCACTGCAGGCTTCATATTCACCATTGCTTAATGCACCCAGCACTGCTGGCAATTACCACCCTGGAAAATGCCACTTTTCATATACTGTCAAATTACAGCTCATACGTGGATTAAAGCTCACTTAATCCCTTAAACACCTGAGGAACTTCCTTGTAAAACTTTAAAAAAGTATCCTAGGCCCACGAATGCAAACTGTGACATTAAGACAGAGAGGTGTTTTCAAAGTTATAAATATCTTAGTTCTTATTGTTGTCATGGAACCTGTGGCCCAATCCTATGAGGAGCAATGTGCTTGTCGTGCCAGGGAGTACAATTAATGTTTAGTTTACCCTTTCCCCATTCTGACTCTCAGATAACAGCAATGCCAGCTCCAGGTGTGATGGAGGCTTTATGACATTTCTCTGCCAGGAAGCTGAGAGTGCTGACTCTCACCTGGCTTTCAGAACGCTTTCTGCAGCTCTGGCTTACCTGTTTTCCCTGATTGTATCTGACTGCCACGGAAATCCTTTTTATATTGCAACACATACTCTGAATCAAAAATTGTACAGATCTGGATCATGAATTTCTTCATTCCTTGGCGTCATCTAGCCCATGACAGTGATTATGTGACTGAGCAGCTCTGGGAAGTGACTGGACATTTTTGAATGGTGCACCTTCTGTTGAATAGGATGATTTTTGCCACACACCTTTCACATTGTAAATAGGTAACTGCATACGGTTTGATGAATAACTCCACAAGTCAAAGTAAAGAGACAGAATGAAGGGAGGCAAAACAACTTGCCTATTCTAGTCATGGGAGTGCTAATTCTTTCAAGAGGTGCAGAGACAGGATTTTGTTTTAAAGCTGAATTGCTGTTGGCTACAAGTCATTAGTGTTTGAGGTATGCCTTTGTATAGATGCTATACCTTTAACAGTTCTCCCTCTGCTGAAAGTGCCTGTGATTTCAGAAATTAGGGTCCAAGTTAAAATACAAATGTGCAGCCAGTTAAGATGTATTTGCTCTGCTCTTAAGCAACCATTTCTGGGATAGGGTACTCCTCTTCCCCACCTCCCCCTTTTTTTTTCTTATTTCTTCTTTTTTATTTTTCCTCTTCTTTTTTATTTCTCTCCTTCACCCCCCTTTTTTTTTATTTTTTAAATGTTAGCTAACTTGAACTTCCCCTTCTACACACATGCTGAATTGTGGTAGGCACCCTGTAAAGTGAAGCTGAAGTACTGGTGAAAATGTGTTTTGCCTGGTATTTATCTGAACTTTGCAAGCAGGCACTGGTTGTTTAACACCCTATTATTCCCCAGCTTCTGGATGCTACCCCATATCCTTTTCTCCCTCTCTGAATCATATCTGTAACAGCTTGGCATGGATGAGTCTTCATGAAACTCATTACAATCCCTTTTCCCTATTGGAATTTCTCCTGGGCATGATGGAAATAAATTAATAGAGTTGTATGGGAGAGTCTTGCAATACAGTGTTAATACTGTTATTGTCTGGATAAATAGGATACTTGAGCTGCCTGCTAATAATCTGGCAGCTGCCTGTTAATAACCTTCCATAAAATTAAAGCATTTTATAAATTCTCTGCTCTAGTAGCAGACTAGTCTGTAATAGATAGGGAGTTTTTAAAATGATGATGATCCGTTGTTGTTCATGAACAGAAATTAACATAATATTCAGTTAGAAATTATTTTGATTAGATACTGGGATAACAGATTTGCATACATTAGGAACCAGGGAATGTTTCAGAAGATGTGGAATAGGATGGAAGGGTTGAAACCTTGGTTAGAAAAAAGCCAGGCTGATGGCCCTGAAAACATAAAAAAGCTGTAAGCTGTGAGAAAGCTGACAGATGTAGAGGAGCACAGATGTCAGATGGCTGTGATCCCCCAAAATGCCCATGGCTAACACTCAGTGCATGTATGAAAAGGCTGCAAAGAAAGCAGCACAAGTGCAATAAGTAGGGAGAGCAAATCAGGCTCCTTCCTATGTCAGCTGACAACGTGTCCAGCAAAGTTGGCAACAGACCAAGGGCAAAACCTGCCAGCTCTAGAAGCCTGGAAAATGAGATGGGAGAACTGGGCTGCTTGGTTTCATAGGATGAGCCTGACAGAGAGGCAGCTCAGAGACTGCTGAAAGAGAGGAATCGGTGGATGTGATGTTCCCAACCCATCAACTTCACAAAAATTGACAGAATAGAGTGTGCATGCAGAAGGCTGGCATTGTTTTTGGAATCTAAAATGAAGTGTAATGAAATGGAACTATTGTTGAAAAACAAAAAATAGTATTAAATCCCAGTGGAAGTACCCCACTGTAATAATAAAATTGTAATGTTAGCATTGTATAATTATCCCCACCCTCAGTCAGGATACAGAAAAAGGATGCATTTTAGAGTACCTGCAAATTCAGGACAGGTTGGGATGTTTCAGCTACCAAGAGAATTAATGCCTTATCATCTATGAGAGGATATAGAAATACATTTTTTTGGAGTTGCTTTCCAGAACAACTCATCTACAGTCCTAAGAAAGATCTGTTCCTGCTTTGGGCCTGAGTGGTGCACAGGACCAGCTCAAGAAGTATGTGTAATCTGTAATAGCAGCTGCAACATGATTAGGTTTAACACTGCAGCAGCAGAGTCTAAACAAAATAAATCCAGAACACAAGTGTTCAATTTAAAGAAAGAGAGCTGCATACTAATAAGGCAAGTGGTTAAAAGGAAGAGAAAGGATTAAGGCGGGGAGCAGGCTAAAAAACCAAGAAGCCTAGAGGTAGCCTAGACACTTTTCAGAAATACTGTATTAGCATTCCAGACAAACTGTGCTGAAACTTGAAAAGAAATCAGAGTGGTCCAACAAAAGCCATACAGGACTAAATTGAAAATTAAGATGATTTTCAGGTAGGAAGAACTGGCATTTGTAATGGAAATTTTGTCCTGCAGAATAGAACAGGAAAGTCCATATGGCAGATCAAATGTAACCAGTAAATTAAGAAGGTTAAGAGGGAGTTTGACAAGGATCTTGCATAGGATGGGGACAAAAATAATTGAAAATGTAAAAATTATTTCCATACAAGAAAAGCAGAAATATTGCAGAAGTCTGTCAAAATGGCTGTAGAAAGGATGTTGGGAAGGATGGACCACAAATCTAAGTGCCATCTATCAAAAGATGATAAAATTGGTAATGAAGGTTAAGATTACTGAACATTTTGGGAAAAAAGATCTCCACAAGAACTGGTAAAACATGAGAAATAAGAGAAATCTGAGTTGGCCTGAGGTGCCTGTGGTCACTATACCAGGTACTCACACCTGCTATGCAGTCTGGCCCATGAGGGATTTTGCCTGTCTTGTTTTCATTCGTCTAAAGGAAGACAAAAGTCTATATTTTCAGGTGTCCCTAGGGTAGCAAATTATGTTTCAAATAAGGTCAAATAAGAAGGGAATAAATAGCAGGGCACCTGTAATGACACAGAGTGTGTGCGGTGTTGGTGAGGAAGGACTGGGTGGTCAAAGACACAGCAAAGGAATTTTAGTGGATGTATCCCATTCATAGGAGGCAGCAGAGCAGCTGGAAGGGTGAATGGAGACAGAACTCTGTGTGTGTGAAATATCTGTGGCATATGCAGGAGCAAGATGTGTGTGTAATACATGAAGGAAAGCAGTTCCTTAGATGGGTATTTTTTTTGTGGGGCTGTTGTGAGTGTCCTTCCAACACAGAGCTGGCCCCCTGACCTCCTTGGCACTCAGGTGCAGACCCATGCCTGCTTCCTTTCCAGCTCCTTTAACTCTAGGTCTTTCTCTGCTGCTATTCCTGCATACAGGAAGGACAGATGATGGGCAAGAGGGATGAGAGATTGAAGGTGGCTTCAAATGTATGAATGATAAGAAGTCTGTCTTCTTGTATCTTGGGTTTTGCCTCCTTTGGACTTAGAAATAGCCTTTCTCAACACTCAGAAGCTCTTTCAGAGAGAACATTTTTACATTTCCAACTGCAGAGGCTGTTGTGGTAGTTAAATATACAACGAGGTCATAAGGTCTAAACAGAGCTCAGAATCTCAGTAAAGAAGATAAATTTAAAGGAAGCATAACTGTGCAGTGTTTGCACAAATAAACCAAATATTACACTGCAGTTATTAGGGAATCATCAAAGCCAGCATCTCTGGTATTCTAAAACGGGCTCTTCAAATAGCACAGTTATTCCTCAGGGGAGGGTTAACCAGAGAATTCATTTGAGACTCAGACCACAGACCCATCAAGGAAGCATGTATGTTTTTCAATTGTCTGAATTATTATTCTTATCTAAACGGATCTATTGATCATTAATGATCTAGAAACCCTTAAGGCATGACAGGCGACTGAGGGAAATCCAATAAGCTCTCGACCATTGCTGAATGCCAAGAAGCGAAAATACTACTGTTGTGTCCTTATAGCACATCTGTGAAACACTGCATGAATTAATAAACAGGATCTTCTGGATGCTACAGGCTGACCTTCAATTCTCTTAGCATAGACAGAGTACAGCCTTTTGTTCAAACAGTACCTATTTTCAGGCAATACGCTATAAATTAAAATTATGTTTATTGAGATAATGGAGGGTATGACATGTACGAACATACTAAATTTTATTTAGGGCATTACAGATATCTTTAATATGAATGTAGCATTCCCAGCACTACTTTTTACATTATTATTTAAAGCAAACTCAAGCATTTTTTACAAATAGGTATGTTCACTTATGTGAAATGAAATATTTGCCAATGAAGACATGGCTGAATATCTTAGTTATTTTCCTTGTCTTACTGACTTAAAAATCCTGGTATGTGACCGCTACTATGTGACAGTGAACAGCACAAGAAAAACCCAAGTTGATTCTTCCATCAGATGTCAAAGATTGGAATTTTCTATTGGCTTTCAGACATTTAAGCATCTTTGTTTATTTACAAGTAAGAGGTTCCTGTCTTAAGAAACTGTATTAAAAAGAGGGCCTCTTAGATTTACTGGTAGAACAGTCTGGTGTTATAGCACAGGTTGTAATACCAAGAGGGATGGTTGGTCAGGGGTATCTGGGGCCAGTCACTTGAGGCCTGATTCACACAGAGTCTTACCTACTGTCTAATGTCTATCCAGTAATTTTTAATGTGTTTTAAACCAATAAAACAGTCGAGTTCTAGATTTTCTCTTCTAGAAACTCTCACCACTTCCCCCAGAAATGCTTGTGCATTAAACCCTTTCAATTAAAGCGTGCCAATTTTGATCTCTTCCTTAAATAATGCCCTTTTTTTCTGGAAGACTTTTGTTGGTGTCAACAGTATCAAAGTTGATTAGTCATAGAGTTCAAGGGATAAAACTTTCTGCAGATTTCATGCTCCTTATAATAACCAGGCCTGAGGCCAGGAGCCCGTCAGCCCTGTCCGTATCAGTGCAGCCCAGAAGACGTTCCTCAGCCTCGTCTGGCACTGCAGGCAGGACAGCATGTCAGCTCTGATTAGCTGTGCTAGGAGTTAAGCAGTTTAGCATGGGCATGGTGCTGAGCTAACCTGCTTTTGGTACCCAAATTCTCTCTCCTCTGATGTGAACAGTGTGAGCTGTGTGTGCTGTGGAGGTTCTGGAACAGTTGAATTAACTCTGCTCCATTGCGTGGGACAGACGTGCCCTCTGTGCTATGAAATCATTTGTATGTCAGGGGGAGGGAGGGAGGAACATTCATACCCACTAAGGTCCAATATTAGTCCTTTAAAGCAGTAATGGAATAGTGTGTGCTGAATACAGTACTGGCTCTTGCCCAGTGAGCAAATAAGAACAATATCAAATAGTGGATAGCAGTTCAATAAGAGAGCAGTAAATCTGGCTTAATTCTGAATGAGGCATGGCTTATGTAGAGGAAATCGTACATGGGCATGCATTAAAGATATAAATCACAATGAATATGTACACTTTTAATCCTGGTATTTCCTGATTCATTAATTCTTAGCTATACTTTTCACATCCTTATAAATTATTTTTATAAGTAGCATATAAACATATTTAAGAAATTTTAGCTTAATGATACTGTGTTTTTCATAATGTTTTAACTTTTTTTTAATCTTTGAATAGTAATTAGCATGTTTTTGTCTTCTAGCAGGTGCGTATGTGTGTTTATAATATACTGAATAGCAAATCAAATGTAGTCTTTGCATAAAGCTATGTTTGGCTTGGGTTGTTTATTATTTTGTCCAACATCAACAGTGTTTTTCAGGATGATATACCCCAAATAAACTTGACAGATACCTTTTAGACAACCAATTAAAAAGAAGACCTAATCCTGTGACTATAAAACAGCCATGTTATATTCAGCTAACCTACTAGTAATTATAATAGAAGAGTTTAAAAATCTGCCAGGAATGAAACAAAACAGAGAAAGGGAACAGGTAACATGGCACAAGGGGCAAGAAATAAGGCTTGATGCCAAGGTGGATATGACAGAATTCTTGAGTGGAGAGAGGAAACACATTCTACACTGTAACTAGGAGCCTTGGAGGAGTAAACAATGATGACAGAGAGGAGGAGAAAGGGGAGGAAAGAAGATCCTGACCTAACAGCATCAGGGAGCAACACAAGGACTCAGTCTCCCTGCTTACTTGCAGTAGTTGTTGAATAGTGTTGGTGTATCTCAGCCTTTTGATAATTGTCACACAGTAAGTGTGGTGGTACCTTGCTCATTTTAGGTAGTACAGGTAAGGCACATCAGTGATTCTCCTTTACTCTGAGAATTCCTTGGCATGCCTCCAAAAACCAGTTGGTGACTGGACCAAAAACATTCCTTCTGTTGGTTGTTCTGGCTGGTTATTCCCTTCTTCAGTTGGCCAAGTTGGTGGGTGGCTGTGCTAACCACTTGGCATGCAACACAAGTCTGAAGAGGCCTTTTGTTTTATTTAAAAAACTTTTTAAAAACACTTTCATTTTTATTAATGCAGATTACTAGTTAATTAATCCACATCCACTGTTGTATTTTAATAAAAGTGCGTAATGCTCATAGATTTCTGCTTCTTGGAAAAAACTAAGCATTTTTTATTTTACAATTTCCTGATAAATTAATAATAAATACTTTGCTCCCTCTTGGATGTTGCTGGAATCAGATTCTGTGTGGTTTTTACTCAACCACTGTATTTCTGGTAAATTCACAGTGCTTTGTCTGATTCTGATATAATACAAATGTTTTCCTTTTTAGTCCTCCTGTAAATTATTTTCCTATGCCATCATCTTTTTCCTGCTTGCATTAGGATAGACATGCTGCATTTAAAAAAATCTCCACCTTTCTGCAAGTATGGCTCACCATGGCATTACAATGCATTATTAATTCAGTACTTAGATTAAGATAAATCACACACTGGGTATTATAAGAAAGCTTTGGGATTTAAGGATGTAAGGTGAGGCTGGCACCTCCTTCGGAGGAATTGGGAAGCTAGATGGGGTTTGTTACTAAAGATCTTCCAGGAATTTGCCTGGGGCCAAACATGTGATGCTTTCATTAATGACCTCTGTGCAATAATGAAGAGTTGCTAATGAAACCTGCTGTTGGCATACAGCTGGGAAACGCTGTTACTGTGCAAAAGAATTGCAGTATGATAAAGAGAAACTGAATAACCTTGAGGACAGGCAAGAGATAAAAGGAAGAAATTCAGCAGCTGTGAGAACAGGTTCATGCACTTAGAGGGTGTTCCCGGGAGTTTTCTCCTGTGAGCTGCCACCTAACCCAGTCAAGGTCAGGATCTACTAAAGTATCAGTCATTGTTCATGTGAAAAACTTCTTGTAGCTTAAACATCATGGCACTTTTATCAAATCAAAGCTGATGTAAGTTTTACTAGTTATGTATTGTCTTGTCTTTCCTAGTTGCAGAGCCCTCCTGGAAACACAAAGAAGGCGAATACACGCTGAATAGCACAAGCTAGTTTTCACACACTTAGCAGAAGAAAAGAGGGACTTAAATCACTTGTCCATCCAATTTGAAGACAGAATCTGAATCTCTCAGGAAAGCATATTAGCAAGTAGGATCAAGAATATTCTGCTTCAAGTTGTCTGAATTATTCAATTGAAATACTTTTACTATATATAAAATAACCTAATAGTAATTGCAACAGGAACTGCACTTGGTCTTACAAACAACACATCCAGCTATCAAGCTGTGGGATCATTTTCACTTTCTGGCCCAAGGACTTGCCAAACTTTTTGTTTAGGTGGTTTTGACAGGTAACTGCCTTTCTCAGTGTTAAACTGACTGGCCAATCTATTCCTCAGCACACAGGTTTCTTGAAGAAAGGCTTGAGTGTTAGAAACTTTTTTCCCAGCTGCATTAGGTCATCCAATAAAAGGTGTCATCTGCTTTTTCCCAGCTGCAGTAGGTCATCTAATAAAAGGTGTCATCTGCCTTGACAAACATTGCTTGCTATTTTCTAGGCATGAGAAACTGCAGTTTCACAACTGGCTTCTGTGCTCCTGCTAGAAGCTGTGGCTTCCTCCCCCCTCGCCTCCTGTAAGCTACTTCTGCCATTCATACTGCATTGTGGTGGAACTCGACCAAATAAAAACTTACTGCCCAGTCAATTGAGAAATGCTGACACTAGAACCAGGGATGGATGGAAATGTCTAGTAGGCAGAGTGGTACTGCCCCTCAGGCCAGCACTGGCCTCATGGATGTGATAGACCTGTGCCCCACAGACCCTTGTTCCTTATTAATGTGTTAGAAATGCGAACTGCTGTGTGGCCTCTGTTCCTGGTGAATATGGATCACAATCTAGGCACACCAGCTTTCATTTAGAAGGAAAGAAGGATGAAAATGCCTTTGAGATGTCCATGTAACAGCAACAGCAGTAACTCATGATCACTGCTGATAATAAGTGCTGTGCTGATCCACAAGGATGGGGCCCTGGGAACAAAATGTTGCTTAAAAGCAAAGTACTTACTCTTCTGATTCTTTCTTAAATGTCTTCCGGCACTGGTCCTGCAGTGGCATCTCTTATTATTTGTCACAGCTGAAAGGCTGCTTCTGCTTCTCAGGAGATGTTTTGTGCTGTACAATAGGTCTCAGGTTTACTGTGGGTTGAAGTTCCCTCGTGGATTTTTTATTTTCAAAGAGTTTCAAAGCAATCTTTCTTTATTGATCTTTCACAATCACTAAAACACTGGAAGAGCATACAGACTGTGACAGAAAACAATAAAGTTAAGGCAATTCCCAGCTGAGGGTGATATGGCAGCATATATCCATCACATAAATTTAGGCATCAGAGAGAAAATTAAGCAGCTTGTTGAGGCTGTGGCGTTGTGCCTGGGCATTGGAAGGACACAAAACACTTCCCATCATTAAATGAGGGTTTAATGTTTAGGGTGCTCAAATATTTCTCAATTTTTTTCTAAAACAAACCTTCATTAGTGTGTTTGTTTAAGCAGTACAAACTGTCCTGGCCCTGCTGCACGACAGTGGCCACGAGGCTTTGGTTGCAGCTGCCAGTCCCTTCTGATGGGTGCTCAGACATCATCTGCACGTGTGTGCTTTGCTTTGGTTTGCACAGGGAAAATATGATTTTTAAAGACTCAGATTACTGGCTGGTGAAAAATGAAAATATGTTCATAAAACCAGGCGCAAAGCTGTGTGTCTTTTAGTTATTTTTATTTTCATTTTTTTTTCCATTTTGTTACATTTCTGCTTGCAGGATGTCTTTATTCAGGGGCAGTAAGATTCTAGGAATCAGTGTTTGTTATGAAAATTATGACCTGACTTTAATGTTAGCCTTGATGACTGTCTGCTGAAAAGCTGTGCATTAACCAATACTGACTATGACAAATCTATCTCTGCAGTGAAACATACAAAAAAAGAAAACACACATACAAATAATTATCTATAGAGCTCAGGGACCATAACAGCAAGAAATTTGAGCAGGGAAACCTTAAAACTCTTGTTATTTCGCTCTCTTATGCCAGACCCTGGAAGCCAGAAGCAATATTAGCATGTTTACTGACACTGAGCCTATACCGGCAGCCCCTGTTATCTCTACAGGACCTCACAGCTCTGATTTCAACAACTGCCCTCGAGAAATAAACACTTTATTAACCAACTTTCTTGTTGCTTTGCCTTCCCCTGCCGTTAGTTAGTGACATGTTTTGTGTGTCGCTGGGGATATCCAGCAAAGTGCTTGCACCTGTGCCCGGGGAGTGCCGGCAGCTGCGCTAATTGAGCACACCTGGGACAGAACCTTCTGGGCTGCCCTGGCCCAGGAAGGGCACGGCTCAGCTGCGCTTAAAAGGGGGGGCTGGGGGAGGTGTTTTTCTCTTCAGGAAGATGGAGCCAGATGTCATTTCGGAGAAGAGGAGGAGGAGGCGGCGGCTTCGCCATCACCCGGAGGAGTAGCCGGTAGGCGATGAGGAGAGATGTACCCCAGTCCTTACAGTGAAAGCAGGGGGTGTTTTGCTTTTGAACCTTGCTGCTGTTGCTTTGGTGGCCGGGGCAGCAGGTGGGGGTTCCTCCGGCAGCCCCGGGCGGGCACCGCGAGGTGGAGCCGCCGGCCGCTCCCTTCGCTCCGCATCCAGCGCCCGCCCCTGGTCCCTCCGTTCCCTCGGAGCTCTGAACTAACCCGCTCTGGGAGCGAGTGGCTTCCTTAGGGCCGTGAAAAGCCTTTGCTTGCAGCTTCAAAGCAAGGCTTTCCTGCGCTACTTGCCCTTCTACAAGGGCGGGGGGATATCAGCGTGCCCAGGGGTGGCTTTGGGAGCGTCCTGGATTTGTGTGGTGGTGGTAGTACATGGGGGGAAAAGTGTTTCCTGGAGGACAAAATAGACTATTCAGTCTATTTTTAATTCTTGAACGAGATTAAGAGAGAAGGAAGCTCGGTATGGTAGGTGAGGTTCTCCCCCTCAGTCCCCAAACCAGTTTGTTCCTCACAAGAAAGCGAAAATACTCTGGATGGGCAGTTTGAATCAGCAGGAAGTCTGAGGGGAATTGGCTGAATTCAGTCTCTGCCAAGGACACTAAACCCGAGGATTTCAGTCCTCCTTGTCTTCGTTAATGTAGTTATGGCCTAGAAGGCAAAATAACGTGCCTTAGTCTTTGTGAGGGATCTTGCTCCCCGATGTAGGGACTCCCAGCAGAGTACCAATGAGGTTATGGAGTCATTACATCTGAAGTAAAACCTACTTCGGGGCTGGGAAAGGAGGATGTGAGGAATTCTTTCAAGCCTGTCAGGAGTAACGGGTCTAAAGTGAGAATAGCTTAAAATCAAAATTCTGCCATCATGACTGCAGGAGGAATACCTAAAACAGCCTTTGGATGGGAGGAAAATGTCAAAAACTGCAGCTGGCGAATAGTGTCCAGTCAGTTTTTGAAAATAATCTGAGCTGCTAGGTCTGAACCAAGGGAATCTTATTTCAACTCTAAACCCTTATTTTAAGAATTAACATTTCCAAACAAGCTGTTAAAATTTCAGGGGTGCTCCAATCAGCCATCTGCTATTTTTCTAATTCTAGCTTATGTTCAGATAAATTTGGCTCCTTTTCACAAAAGTATGTTCTAGGACTTGCATGTTCTGGCACTGCATGATCCTCTTAGGTTTATTCATGGATTGCGTGGGTACCTGGGGATGGGGTCTTGGAACTGAAGAGGTTTCTGACGTCTCTTTTTAACCTTCTCTTTTTCCAAATTTAAGAAATGGTCCTAAATAGTGCACATTTCATTATTCTGAAGGGGAAGTGAGAGAAAGATCAGTCATCAATAGTCTCTGCTTGATTCTGTGGAGTTTTGGGGGATTTGACTTCCAGAAAGTGTGCTCTGCTATCATTAACACTTATACTTCTTTAAATAAAAGATATGCTTAGGGTTTTCTTTATCTCTGTTTTTCAGATGTTGCTTTTACAAAAGCATGAACTTCATAACTGATGGGCAGATTTCCAAAGATGAGTGCTTAGCAGGGTTACCATTTTAGAGGGATAACAATAGTGCGCCTTCATTCTGGTTAACTTTGCAGTTGTCAAGGATTGGGTCTTCTCTATGTTCCAGGTTACTGTAATATTTTCCTGTATTTCTGGGCCATTTGCATGTACCATCTTCTAAGTTTGTTTTCCAGTTACTGTATGAGATTATATATAGGCTCATGTTGTAATAGCTACACTGAAGTTTCACACAAAGAATAGGGATGCTTGGATCTGAGCTCTTCCCTGGTGGGTTACACCCAGTCCTTTGGCATTTGGGTCTAAGTGACTTCTGTCCCTGTTTTTTGGATCACCTACTCTTAGCGTAACTTAAGTCTGTCATAATATTGCCTATGCCTTACCAGAGAGATAACTTCATGGAGTGCTGCATGAAGGACATTCTTTTATGGGCAGAACAACTAATCCTGTTTCCAGTCACACAGCTAATGTACTTTCAGCTGCCTGGGAACTGAATTGCAGCCTCAAGAGAGCCAAAGAAGGAGCTGTGTTTTAACTGTTTTGCTATTAAACACAGGCTACATCATGTGTGAGTGCAATTAATAGTTAAAAAGCAACTTAAGAGTAAACTTTGTTGTACATTGGAGCAAAAAAACCATGTTTTCTTCCTCCCTTCCACAAAACCAAAGTTGAGTAATCTGGAGACTTCTAAAATGAGTTGGTGTTGGGAAGCTTCTCAAAGAAAAATTAAATATGAGGTAATTAATAGAATTTATTGAAACTTGGGAAATTATGTTGCCTGTTTCCAAGCGCAGTAAGCTGTTAATACTCCATAAGAGAGCCCTAAAATCACTTGACTCTTAGAGGCTTATGTGATAAATGTACTTTAGTAATGTATTGTTGTCTTGCTGTAAACCCATAGCTGACTCCCTATCTTCAGGAACAGACTTTTTCACACCTGGAAAGGTCAACCATTGGCTTTATTTGTAAGGTAGTACCTGAATTTGCCATATGATTTATACCCACCCACTGGTTTGGGGGAGCTTGTTTTCCTTGTGGCTAGTATATGAAGAAACTGTTACAAAGCAGTTGTCTGCACAGTTCCACAGAAGCTGAGCTTTGTAATGATGTGGCTTCTGTTGCTGCTCATCACCACCTCCACAGTCTTGCCCTCTCCTGTGCCGTAGCTCCAGTGCATGATCGCCTTTGTAGGGAGTTGACTTGGAGAGCTGGACTGTCTGCCAGAAATCCCCTTGAGCTCACACCTTGTTGGGTTAGACAGGTGTCAGTTCTAGAAAAAGAGCTGACATGCATAGCCTGGGGTAGGCAGTTCCTGCATTCAGATGTGTATCTGCTTAAAGTGTTGCTCTGAAAAAGGGATAATTAAACTAAAATGGAAGAGAGGTGACTCGGGTGGTTGATCAAGGATGCTTGCTGACTGTCCTGAAGTACAAACAGAGGTATTAGATGGTGGGAAAGTTGGTAGAAAGACTGAGGGGATTGAGGTGACTGAGGTGGTTGATCAAGGATGCTTGCTGGCTGTCCTGGAGTACAAACAGAGGCATTAGATGGTGGAAAAGTTGGTAGAAAGAAACAGAATGAAGGAGGAAAGCTACTCTGTACTTCTTCATTGGCTCGTTTGTCAAGGTTTGGGTTTTCTCTACGTTACAGGTCAATTTAATAGTTCCCTGTGTTTCTGGGAGATTCAAGTTAGGGCTGTAGGACACCGGAGCACCACTTTTGACTCTGGTACTCTGCCTATTGTAAATCTCTGGAGGCTGGAAGAATATTTTGGAGGAAAAAACCTCTCTGTTGTGTGCTCCATATATGCTCTCTTTGGGTGATTTGCTGTTGGCTGCTGCAGGGGACAGGTACTAAGTCAAAGGCTTGTTCAGACACAGTGTGTTCAACACTTGGTGGGCTCAGGAAAGGAGACAGGCTCCCAGGAGTTCTCCTGCCCTGCTCAGAGCCAATGTCCTGCAGTAGGCTGGCTATGTGCAGGTATAATGCAAGGGGCTCCTTTTGTGCCTTGCTGTGTTAACACCTGCTGGGTTTTAACCCTCTGAAATGCTGAGTGTGCTTCATCTTGGGGTAGGTAACCTCTGTACTTCAGGCATCTAAAATAAAGTAGGTGGCTGTATGTGCTGCAAGGAAACAAACCTTGGCTACAAGAAGGAAATGGATTCAGTCTGTGCTTTTTTTTTTCCCCTCAGTACTGCATTCATCATTTTTTTCAGGATCATAAGCTACACAGTGCCCATGCTTTGTATATGGATGTGCATACAGGCACATGGGTGACCTCTGTGGATCACATAAGGCATAATTTCCAATACTACTCAGTACCCAAATGGAATGCTGCAAAACCTGAAAAATTTAAGGGATCAATGAAGAATAGAAGATGAAATGAGGAGAGCAGCCTTGTCAAATGCTGCTCGATTGTGCTCTTTGGCAAGGTGATTTCTGTAGATGTTGACCTTTCTGCAGCTATTTTGAAAGAAGCCAGCATTTTGGTTAGCAAATGAAAGGAAACCTAATACTTTGAGTCAGCAGAAGGTTTTCAGTGTCAGGCTACCACACAGAGGAACAAAGAATTTAGTGCTATTTATATTCCTTTTCAATTATGAATTTTCAAATGCTTTGCATCTTTTAAGTCCAAGTATTGACAGGTGTTGAATGTTTTCAACTACTACTGAAATCACAAGGTTGTGAGGTCAATTCCAATATGATGAGATCTTGAGCTTATAAGGTCAGCCCTATCCTAACTCTGGAAGAAGTTTTACTGAAGCTTCTCCCATATTTGTTAAAAGTACTACTACCTAAGCAGAGAAAATCTGTACAAGTAAGTATTAGGCAAAGAAGAGTGGTTATTGTTAGTGTTGTCTTGGACACCAGGATGGTGTGGATTAGCATAGTCATGTTGTGATTAATGGCCTTATCAAAACTCAGAAAAATTACAGAACTTACACAAAGGAATGCAATATCCGCTACCACCACAGAACTTAATAACAAGGCAAAGCATGAAACAGTGTTTGATGGCATTAATGAAATCTATCATGGGATGTAGGAAAGCATTTGCAGTGGCATCAGTCCTTGAGAAAAAGGCAGATAAGACAGTGGTGATGGAAAAGATAATACATTAAAGAAAAATTAACATATCTTTGGGGATCTTTTTAGCGGGAGATGAAGGGAAGCTGTTCTTCATTAAGGGAAACTGCAGTTGTCTGAAAGCATGGAGGACATCATGGTTAGAAATCTTCACTTTTAAAGCAGGAATTCTTAAAATAGAGCACACCCCCCCTTACAGGTATCTGTGTGTTTTATGTAACCAGTGCTGTTTCTTCAAATGGCAGTTTCAGCTGCAGTTGTGTTTTTACCTTTGTGTCAGCTTATGACTCCCTATAAAGAATGCACCTGCTGTTTCTCTCATCTATTTCAGCTAATAACATCCCATAACAATGAAAATTCAGCAACAGTTCAGGTCCTTGGTTCTTACTTTTAGCTAAGCCGTACCATAAAACTTCATAGATCTTCAGGAATTGGAGTTAGTGTATTCTTGTCTAAACTGTTGTCTGGCTCTGCATCTCCTTGAGCACTGAAATCCACAAATTTCATGGCATGCTTTTTATGTGTTGGCTTCAACCCGTCAAAAGATGGGGATGCTTTTATGGTTACATGATGGCACATTGCTGCGAAATAGAAGACAATAGGCACATGGATCAAGTCATTAGGCACAGGTGGCAAACACTGCATCTGGGAATAGCCTAAGATCCTCTCTGGAAGGAGGCTAATTTTAGTGTCCTGCTGCTGCAGTTCAGAGGAGCAGCTGAGGGAGCTGGGGTTGTTTAGTCTGCAGAAAAGGAAGCTCAGGAGAGGCCTTTACACCCTCTAAAGGCGGATGTAGCCAGGGGGTCAGCCTTTCCTCCCAGATAACAGGGTGAGAGGAAATGGCCTCAAACTGTGCCAGAGAAAGTTTAGACTGGTTGCTAGGAAAAATTTCTTCTGCAGAAGGGTTGTCAGGCATTGGAACAGGCTGCCCAGGGAAGTGGTGGGATCACCATCCATGGAAGTGTTCAAAAAACCTGTGGTCATGTACCCTGGGATGTGCTTTACTGGTGAACATGGCAGTGCTGGGTTAACAGTTTGACCAGATGATTTTTGAGATCTCCTTCAACCATTCCAGGATGCTAGACACTCACAGTTCAAGTTTGTGCCTAAACTTGAAGAGAAGGAATTCCGTGCTGCCACTGGCATTGGATGGATCTATGGGGCACTGGGATAGAAGCACACATTTCAGTCAGTTGAAATCTGGCACAAAATTGAGAGGCACAGATTGCAGAGAAGTGCAAAGTTGAGAGATGTGGGAAGGTCTCCAGTCTTAGAATCACAGACTGCCCTGAGTTGGAAGGGACCCGCAAGGATCATCAATTCCAACTCTTAAATGAATGGTCTGTATGGGGATCAAACTCTTAATCTTGGCATTATCAGCACCATGCTCTAACCAGCAGAGCAGGATGCAAGTTACCACCAGATTTTTAACCACCCAACACCAGTCCAAAACGCTGGGCAGGAACAAATTCCAGGATTGCCTGTGAGAGGTTCCTGCTTTTGCCCAAGTTCTTGGCAAACTGACCACCATCTGAGTTCGTGCTGCTGACAATGGGTGTCCGTATCTTGAAGCAAGTCTTAGTCTCATGGTTTTGGATATTGATGAGATCATCTTGATCATGCTCAGAGGAGGAGCAGAGGTCAATTTCCAGTTTTTCTTCTGTCAGCAAATTGGAGATATTCTGTCCTTCCTAACATTCTAAACTGGCACTTAAACATCTAGTTCTTATCTTATTAATGAGGAGGTATTTTCATTGCTGTAGCTGAATGACTTAAAAAAATTGAGAGCTTACTGGGCACATGGCCAAAGCTCTGAGCTAGAAAAATCAAATCATTTATGGATTTTTCTCCTTATTCAGCCTACTTGAACCACCTACTGATGTAAGGCCTGTAGGTCATAGGTTGTCATAAAGCTGAATGTGAGATTATTTTAAATGAATCTCAAAGAGTTGGCTTAGATTCATGTAAGACTGTGATAGATTCACTTATTCTGACTAAGTTTGCTCAGCCCTTCTTTTTTCTACTTTCAATTTTGGTCAATCTGAACCATCCAGTTGCAGAGGACTTTCAGAAGGACTATGCGTTGAGTTGTATTTTGAAAAAGAAGCCTCTCAAGGACATGGTGACAGCCAAGCATGCTCTGCCAGGGTGTGGGCTACATCTGTTGCTTATTTCTTGAGATGTTTCTTCAGCTGCGACCTGTTCACTTGGCTTCTGAGATGCCTGCCAGATGCTTCTAGGACCCTGAAGAATTCCCAGTAACTGCATGTGAAAGGGTTTACTTCACTGTATGTCTGAAGGAGGAACATCTGTCTGAGGATAACTGTGTTCCTCTGGGCAGTGATGTCTTGCACCTGCATCACTCTGGCTTGGGAAGATCTTTGGAGCCAGAGGCTGAGTTCCAGCTGCAGTGGGGGGTGACACCAAGGTGGCTTCAACTCTTTGGCTATCACCATTAGCACAAGAAGGAGCAGAGTGTGGGAGCTGTGTGCTGACCTGAAAAGGAAGTGGTGGATGTTCTCGCTTGATTTGCTTACTCTGCCAAAAGTGTGGGTTTGATGCCTTTTTTTAGTGTGGCACCGTTCTTGGGCACTGTTAAATATGGCACATATGCCTGTCAGCATAATTCTAGTGCATTCGCTTTCAATTCTCCTGATTATTTTTCAGGAGGTTATTAAAATATTCTGAAAGGAAAACACACCTGCTAGGTGAAGACAGATTATTCAAGTGTCAGGAGAAAACCTCCTCCATATGCACTGTAATAAAAGCAAAGAATCTTAAAATAGACTTCAGTGACTTGCATAATAATTGAAACACAGTTTACTATGGAGGCAGCATCAATGCAACTAAAGAAACTTCCTTGGCTCATGGCCCCAGATGAAAAAATGGTTATCAAAGTGCTTCAATCACTACTTGAAGACTGTAATCTGTGTCAGTCAGATTGTGAACACATTATGCACCCTCTTTCTCACAATCTGCCCAGCAATCAGTTGAACTTAATCTGAAAGTGATGGAAAAGCAGCCCTCAGTAACTTGAGAGCATGGCATTTATCACATTTAATATCTGCTGAAGAAAATGTCTGTTAATAAAAGGGTGCTGAATCTCACACTAAAATAATAATGGAGAAATTCTTTGGGTTTCTGTCTTCATTTTTATATGAAACTGTCAGTGAAATACTATCATTTTGCTTGTCAATGTGTAATTGTCTTTTAATTATTGGCTGCTAAGTAGTACTTTTTCACATTTACTGGTTTCAAAGGCAAAAATCTTTTCATAAGGCTTTCCCAGACTGGAGGAAGTGCAACTGCTTCACGGTCTCTAACTGCAGATGCATCCTATGTTTAGAGGAACCTATCCTATCCATCTTCAACCCATCCTACGCATAGGTGGCCTTTGCTTAGAATCACCACAATGAATTACATATTTGTTGCCTGATGATGGATGAAGGTACATGCACAGACCTCAGTCATTGCCATATCTTAATGTCCAAACCTAGGTATTGCAGCTGATTAATTTGCAGTAGGAGCAAAGGATGAGGGAGCAGCTAGTGTTGATTTTCTATGGCTTTCTTGCAAAGAGTTTAACTTGCCTGGAACTTCTTTTGTGAAGCACATCCTCTTAATGACAAAAGGCAGGTATACACATTGATTTGGACTCCAGATGCTAATTGGGAATAATTGAAGGCATAGACAGGAAGGGTGAGTTGATGGGGCAACATCAGAATGTTGAATCCCAGTGTGCTGCTGTGGCTCCCTTGGGATTGAACAGATGTGTAAGCCTGCCCTTGGCACAGCATGACATGGTAACAGAGGCAGGAGGGAGCTGCTGATAACACTCATCAGCCTCTAAGTGGTTGGCACACACCTCTGCTTTACAAGCCTGCTGTGTTACCCATGTATAATTACATGGGTAATGCCATCCTGGGCTTAGCTGAGTTTGTGCTTTGGTTTGGTATTGTTTTTTTTTAAAAAAATTATTTCAGGGGATGAATTCCCAATATTTTCTGTAGGCTGTTTTTTCTTGGGCAGCTTCAGAAATGAAAA
>JAWWMO010000174.1:4765362-4812183 GCA_035047845.1 Dendrocincla fuliginosa | reverse complement strand
AATTGCCACTGCAAGAGGTTAAAATGTTATTTGTAGGGATTGCTTACCATGCAAATGAGTGTGTAATCTCCTTTCTATAGAGTCTTGCTCCTAAGAGGCTTCAGCTGAGCAGCCCAGATGCAGGAGGAGGAAGTGCTGCCATGGGGAAGTTACTGGTGGTGACAATTTATGCTACTTTTGCATGGCAATTATGACCCACCAAAAACTGACATTAGTTCTCAGAGGTAAAAAAAATAACTAAACCCACTATGTTATTTCTGATCTACAGAGATGCAGTGTGTGCTGTGACTTCCCCACTTTAGAGATGGTCTGTATTGCCCTTTTTTATCAACAATTAGGTAAAAACACTATCCAAGTTATTTAACCTTAGCAAATTGTCCTCATCAGGTGTTCTAGTTTGTTCAGTAGTTACGACTAACCAAAAGGCTGGCAGAGGGATTCAGCTTTGCCCTGTTTCCTTCAGTAGTAGGTGGAATATTCTTGGCTCTAAACTGGGGATTGCTTTCTCCAATTCCTGTACAACTGACTTTGGAGTATCTTAGAGCCACCTTGCCAGCTGGAAACTCAGCCAGCTTGGCCATCTCACATGCACTAGGGACTTGTCTAATCATAAAGCAACAAGTTGCATCCTATAACAGTATCTACAACAGCTTAGATGATCTTTTAATGAATGGGACATTAAATAAAGAAACACCAGCTATTAGCTGATAGCAACTCATGTTCTTTTGTAGTTTCAACAGATCTGTGCTATTTTATTTCCACTGAAGTTCTTTGCTTTTCTCCCCATTTTGGGCAAAAGGCTGTTGTGGTTAGCACTGTTTTATGGCTGATGTTAACCTGAGATCTTGCTGTGAAATGGCATTAAACACGATGGTTTTGGCCACTGTTTGTTGCTGATGTGATATCTAAGTCTCCCCTTGAAGTGATGTTCAGTGAAATTTGTGTTTAGTACAGTGCTGTCTATAGATGTCAAACTGCAGTTGGCTGAAGATATATGTCAGGTATACTATTCAAGTTGATGGTTGAAGATTTCATCTCTTCTAGTCTGAATATTTTTAGCAAGAAATCAACAGAATGTAATCTTACACAGGAAATTGTCTAACAAAACCAATGCCATAAACCTGGATAGTTGAAAACACACAACTAAGATGTTCTAAGGAGGAAGAGATGTGATATGATTTAAAGGGATTGCACTTTGCTCCTAAACCCTTATTATCCTGTAACTTTTTTTGAAGTGTAGATGCTGGCAAACACAAGCAACAGCAGCCTTCTAAGTGTCTGGGTACCATGTCAGTGGCTGAAAAATAATACTCAGGTAGCCTCCAGGACTTCATAATAAGTAGTTGGCCAAGTTGTGGGATTTCAAAACCTGCTATTTAATTTGTTAAAGCTGTAACAACCTAAAAAACCTGAAGCAATGTCTCTTTTCTGGACTGTTTTGAGGTAACTAAAGAAAATAGAGTTTTTAAAAGTCTCTGAAACTCATACCCCTTTCTAGTGTGGAATGATGCTTTCTGGTCCCATCTTCTCATTAACACTACAAGTCTATTGCATGAATTAGGACTTCGGAATATCTCTTACTCATGCAATTTCCATAGTAAAGTCCTTGTTCCATTGACTTTATTATTTAAACATGTGGTGTTTACTATTTTAATAATGGGAGGGATTCCAGTAGTTGCTTGAGCTCACACTTTCTGTTTAAGACCCCAGGAGCCAGTAATGTTTTTATGGAAATTCTCTGTAGGGCAGAAGGGACTGTTCCAGCATGTATGAAGCAAATTCTATAATGAACAAGAAGGTATTCTGGGATGTCTAAGCGGGATCTGCTTGTTTCTTTAGGTCCTGTGGTATTGCTGACTGGTGTTAACTTACTCTGGGACTGGATATACTGTGTGCTGGCCTTAGCAAAGCAAAGAGGAATTCATGCTCGCTCCTGTCTTTATAAAACTAAGTGATTGCATGAAAAAGAATAATTTTTCTTAGTGTGCATGATATTTAAGACCAACAAAGAAAAAAGTCATTTGATATTTTTCTGACATCCGGTACGAATTTGGCACCGAACAAACCGGTAGCCATAATGACAATGTGAGTCCTGTTTGGTTCTGAACTGACTAGAAAAGACAATACAAGGAAGGGTGGAACCACCTGAACACATTAAACAACAAAAAAAGTTCTCACTTGCAGTCCTCCTGTCAAAAAAGTCCTGGGCATTTTTGTAATGTTGTCCTGTGATCATTAGAGCAAAAGCTGTGTGTTAGTGAGCTGCTGGGTGCCTGGTACAAAATGCATTTTATGCTTTGCTTTAGCCTCAAGAGGCTGGGGATTGTGTGTGTGTGTGTTGTACTGATGAAAATTCAAGCTGTAAATGAAGCTGTAAATAATGTTGCAACTGTAACCTAGAATCGACTGTATGTGAAGCCATCCTCTAGTCTGGAAATCTTCCAATTTCTGTAACAGTGTTTTATTCCTACCTGTTGTGCCACCAACCCACTGAAGTACAGTGAAGCAATGTTCTTCCATGCTTCAAATAACTCACCTTCACCTTAAGTTGGTATCCAGATTTTTTGCACAAATATGGCAGTGTTTCTAGCAGCATGGTAACTTTTCCCTCTAAAATTTCTCATATTGTTCGTTCTCACTCCAACTTTTCATACTAATGCCTTGAGTGGCCCTTTCCTTTTAATATAAGCAAAATCTCAGTGAAACTTCATTTCCTTGTTACAAGTATCAAATTATTTTCCTTGGCTTGTTTCATTTTGACCAACTTACAGTTCTTTAGGCTCAAAGAGACATGTTAAGTCTCTAGAATTAGTGCTACTTTCTGCTTTGAGGTTGGTTTAATTTGTTAACTTCTTTTGCTAATGCCCAATTAGTTTTGATAATCTCTTTAACTCAGAATCTGTTGATTTCAACCACTCAGAGATTTTAAGTCTTTCATGAACTGTTTATACGTCATGCTTGATCTTCAAGCTTTAAATATGAATTTATATGTGTTGTATCTTAACATGTTAAAGTATGTTCATCACCTGTATTGAACTTCTTAATGCCTGTCCCTGTCAAGCATTGAAATATTTTGGTGTGTGGCAGAAGAAATACTTGCTGTTTCTCCCTGGAGGAATGCAATTTTTATTTAAATGATATTTTAACTGCTTTTTTAGAGCCATGGATTCTGAAAACAAGTTAACTGGGAACTTTTGCCTTTAATGGAATCATGTGGAAGCCCATTGTGCCTGTCATCTAATTCTTTTCTCACCATCTTTTGGAAGATGCAACAGGCACAAGCCCACCCTGGCACCCAGTGATACAAGGCATAGGTTGAGATAAGGGGCTGCATTCCAGTTGCACACCTTTGAGCTGTTCTGTGATGGGTGAGCTTGATTTGTTGTGCTGAAGGCCATACAGCAGGTGCATCCCACTGAACAAAATGCAAGGACTGTGATTGTTGCATCTCAGAAGAGCATGTGCACATGACTCAAATGTATACCATCCGGAATATTGTTATTTAGTAAGGAAAGAGTCTGGTTGGAAATGCATATGAGGTTCTTAAGGCCTTTTTTTTTTATTATTGTAAGTGCACCTTTACTTTTTAAAAAGGGTTATAAGTTGTCTGAAGCTTATCATTGAAATGTTCTTTTCAGCAGTTCTAAAATCAGAAGTGCTACATGAAGGACAAAACATATACATATAAATTTCTGAATCCTATACTGGGTGATCTGTACTTGCTGTTGAAATAACTCTTGGCTCTAATCCACTTCTTCCTCTGTGGGCTTCCTTCTTTATGATTTAGATAACTTCTGCAAGTGTCTTTTTTAAACAAAAAGTCTTTTGGAGGTGTTAACATGTTGCTTACTTTTGTTAGACGTTCTTGGAGCCCAGATCAGTGTGATATTCCAGGCCTAACCAAATAAAATCTTCAATCTCTTCTCATGCTGTGGGAGCGATTACAATTCCAAGCTGGGCTGAAAGCTTTCTTATTGTGGAGTCAGTTTTGTTTAAAAGTGGTACAAGGGCTTTGTTTGTTTTGTTGTTTCAGGGTGGTTGTTGTGGGTTTTTTATGCAGTGAATGGATCAGAGAAAAGTTAATTCCTGGGCATCACCAAATCCGTTTAAAACCAAACAAACCAAAATACACCCAAAGCTGAAAACTTTTTCATTTACCTTAAAAAGGGAATTATTAACACGCTTTAGGTACTTTTATTTAAATTGTTTGTTCTTTTAAGCTGTGGCTGCAAGACCTGGTGGAAGAAGGTGTCATCCAGAAAATTGCTTCATCAGTCTCAGATTGTAGAATCCATGTTTCAGCTGAGTTACATACTTGGATGTGAATTTGGCAAAAGAGCATCAACAAAGGCTTTTGTGCATTCACTCTAACCACTGGCTGAAGGATAGCTGGCTACATCGTATCTTTAAAACGATTGGGATAATGTCGTTTGGGAGATGGAAGACTTAAACCAACTGATTTCACTTGCACTGTCCTTCAGGGGTGTCTGTCCTACCTAACATTAAACAAGCAAAGCAGAATTATGAAAATTCTTTATAATTTCTGGTTGAACAACAAACTAAGCATACAGAAATAATTTATTTTTTTTTCAGATTATAAAGGGCAATTACTTTAATGTTCCTTTCTCTTTGGTCACTTTGGGTTTGAGTTTGCAGTCACTTCTGAGGTTCTATCCCTCTAGCCCTTAGTAGTGGTTTTATTACCTGTCTTTACTCTGACGTAATGCTCTTAAATGCTTCAGTGTCAATTCCTCTGAAATAATATAGAGATCCAAGATGCTGGACTTAATTGGGACTTCCTAGGAGTTTGCTCTCCAAAGGCTCTTGATATCCATTATGCATAAGGAGAAGCTCCATTCATGCATTAAAAACTGATGAGGATAGCAAGGACAAAGACTAGGAAGAAAGAATCAGTTTTCAAAAAGAAGACAGTCCTAAGTAGGGGAGGTTGGGATCTGTGTTGTTCAGCATATGTAGATGTGATCAGACAAGCATGTAAATAGTGAGGATACCAAAGCCTTGGTAATTTCTAAAGCTAACTGCAAAAGATTGGAGAAGTCATGATCCCAAATGACAAGCCTATACCTAGAGAGACCTATGAAACTACATCTAGTTCATTACTGTTCATTCTAGTGCATTTGTATAACTGAGGAGGAGAATTTTGTGGCTAGTTTGCTGAAGTTAACTTTGAGGCTTGGCGGCAGCTGAGAAAGCCAACAGTGGTGGGAATTATAAAGAAGGAGCTGAGAGCAGGATAGTGTACGCAACGAGGCATCATGTGGGCTACCGTGTCATTCCATCTCATAAAGAAAAAAAGGTGAACATAGAAAAGGACAAAAAGTAATTGAAATATGGAGTTCCTGTCATGTGGGAAGGGGCTCATTTAGGAGACACTGCCCAGGAGCCATCTAAGAAGGGAGTCTGTGATTGACCTATACAATCTGCTCATGTCTCTTTGCAGTGTGAGAACGTACAGGTCCAAAACCTTGTGAATTTGCAACTGCTTACAGGGCTACTGTAAGGAATCATTTGGTTGTGACCTCTGACACAGCCTTTAAGTCATGAAATGTGTCAAAGCTTTTCCAGGCAAAGCCTGGCAAGAGGGCTGTCCTCGTCCCTCACTGTTCATGGTCTGAGAGTACATGGAAATAGGATATTTGGCTATGACAGTTTTTGTTTGACATCAAATAATGGTTTGTATTATTATAGTTAAAGATAGAGTAACCAGCACTGAGGAATGGGTTGAGAAAGGCAAGATTTCTACATGTCACGAAAGATTTTGCATTTATTACTTTTTTTTCCATCTGAATATAAAAACGTTCAGGGATTGTGGGGGCTGCAATCTCTGGAAATCTGTTTCAAAAGTATCCAAGGCTTAATACCAAAAAATTAAGATACTTGAAGTTGCTTGGGGGACAAGGTTGTCATTGGAGGTGTGGAGTGTAGACACATAACAGCTTTGAAAAGAACAGAACATAGTGCTTCTCTGAGTAACTGTAGACATGCCACTTGCAAAGGACCATATGTTGCATCTTTTACTCATCCTGGTGAATGGCTGGTCGTTCATGATTCACTCGAGATGAATTAAGTGAGATTTTTGTGGCAAAAAAATTGGTGCGGTATAATGCTGCCAGAAAAAAATAAATCACACCAGTGCATAAAAGTAACTAATGAAGCAGCATAGAGGAGATCAATTAAAGTGTAAAGTGATTTCTGATGTTTCAGATAGAAAAACATTTTGGAAAGACAAATGGACAAGATAAGCCTGGCAAACACTGAGAATGAAAAATGCCATCTGGAAACAGAAAATACAGATAATAAATTTTATAGCAACTCTATAAGGGGGGTGGCAAATGTCTTTTCAGCCATGAATCTGATGATGAAGGAGAAGTCAACATGCACCAATGTGCCCCTAGCTCTTGCAGGTTGCTTTTGTGTATGTTTCCATGTCTTAATGTTCTTGCTAGCTCTGTTCTGTTCCCTTTGCATGAGGTGTTTTCTCACTGCTCAGTCCAGAGGACAGGATAGGTCAGTTTTCACCTTGAAACAGTGCCTGTACTCTCTCCTGTTCCTGTATTCTCTGTATTGTTTAATTTCATCCTTTTGGTGCCAGGTGAATGGTTTTGAAATGATGCAGCCCATGGCTTGGACGCTCTTGGCTGGGTTAAAAACTGGCTGGACAGGTGGGCCCAGAGAGTGATGGTGGATGGAGTTATATCCAGCTGGGACTGGTCACCAGTGGCATTCCCCAGGCCCCAGTATTGGGGCCAGTCCTGTTTAGTATTTGTACTGATCCCCTGGATGAGGGGATTGAGGGCACCCTTGGTAAGCTTGTGGATGGCACAAAGTTGGGTGGGAATGTTGATCTGCTGGAGGGCAGGAAACTCTGCAGAAGGATTTGGATAGGTTGGATCGATGGGCTGAGGCCAAATGTATGAGATTCTACAAGGCCAAGTTGTGATCCTGTCCTTGAGTCATCACAACCCCAAGCAGTGCTACAGGCTTGGAAAGGGGCCCAGGGGAAAAAGGCTTGGGGGTGCTGGATCTGGAGCATGAGTCCTGTGAGGAGCAGTTGAGGGAGCTGGGGATATTTAGCCTGAGAAGACAAGGCTCAGGGATGACCTTATTGCTCTCTTCAACATCCTGAAAGGAGGTTGTAATAAAGTGGGAATCAGCCTCTTCTTCCAGGTAACAAATGGCAGGACAAGAGGAAATGGCCTCAAGCTGTACCAGGGGAGGTTCAGGCTGGACATCAGGAGGAATTTCTTCACGGAAAGGGTTGTTAGTGTCAGAACAAGCTGCCCGCGGTGGTGGTGGAGTTGACATGATGGTGATCTGTCAGAGGCTGGACTCAGTGGTCTTAGAGTTCTCTTCCAGCCTGAGGGATTCTGTGTCTCATGGAAGTTAGTTGTAGGGATGCTACTGCATGTCTGTGCCTTAGAGACACCACGTTACCTCTCCTCCTTGGGGGGCTGCAGTGTGGCCATGGGGGGCTGCCTGTCACTGTGCTCAGTGCTTTGCTGAGCAGTCTGTGCCAAGCAGTGAAAACTGATGAGTCCTGTGTGACCTAAATGAACTGGTGATTCATAAAAATGTCACAAAGGGAGATGTGTTACAGAACTAGTGCAAACTTAAAAGTGGTGATTTTTAAATGAGGGATGGAAAGGAACAGAGCAGATATAAACCTGAAGGAGGCAAGAGAGAGCAAGAGTAGCATGGAAGGGAAAAAAAGCCAGGGGAATAAAGATGATGTGTCCCAGCATAACACAAAAGAACAGGTTTAATTTTTCTCTTTTCTTCCTTTATGCAATTTTCTTCCACTTAGCTTTTTTTCCTATTTTCCTCTATTTTTTTTTTCTTCATTCAGTTCCTTATCTTACAACATCCACTCTTACAATCCAAAGTCTGGTTCAAAAACATGCAAGGGCATCTCTGCAATACGTGCATATGTCTTTTTATGATGTAATAAAAGTTTTAAGATTGTTTTAAATTTAGTGAGCGTGATGACTAGGGACAAGAGATACCAAAGACAATCAGATCCACTACCCTGGGGACTGAACTAATGACTTTTATCTTCAAAATACAGAAAGCTCCCTTTTTTGGGGAGCTAAAAACCCAGTTTTGTAACATGACCTTCTGTGAAGCGCTCATCTGCAGGAGGGGTAATCTCTGCTTGAGATGGACAGGTCTTGTTTTATGTGTGTGGGCTCAGGTATCAGGACTTCAAAAAACTCACCTACTCACAGTAATTCAGACTTTTTATTTGTTTGGTTGTGTCTCTCCACAACATAAAATGCTGTGTTGCTTAGTGAATGCCCTTGGAATTTTTTATCATCTTTCCAAACAGAAGACATGATAATCATGGGTGAGAGGGAAGAAAGAATTGTAGAAAATCTCCTCAGAGGAGAAAATAATGAAGATTATATCTCCACAAACTAAGAGGATTTCAGCTAAGAATCTGAATAGAATGTGATAAAAATAAAGTTAAAAAGTTAAGCTTTTCCATTGATTTCTATCAAGGTGTAAGAAACCTGTTCTTGTAAAATGGGATGTAAGTATTGTTGGTTCTGATGTTTGACTACAGCTTTCTTTGAGGATCCTCTTACATCTAAAAATGCTTTAACTTGCATCAAAATTCACCAATAAAAATATAGTTCTTAAACATTTCCCTTCTCTGAACTGTGATGTTAAGAAATACTAATTGAATTACTTTACTTACAGAATGCTTTACAGCCACCACTTATCTTGCATTATTTACTAGGTTATGAAGTTAGTATTTCCTCATCACTGTTTGAAATGGTGTCTTATTACAGCAGTGTAGTTGGGGGCAATCCATATTAAAGCCTTTTATACATACACATTTTAAGAAATGTGAAATAACTCTATGAAACAGAAGCGAAATAATTTGCATAACATGACAAAGCAGAGCAGTATCAGGACAAGGATAAAATCTAGCAACCTAGTTTAATGACCTGTGCAGTAGATTGTACTGCCTCAAGCTTAAACACCTGAAGTAGAACTCTCAAAAACACCACTGTGATTTAAGAGAACAAATTTCATAGACCTTGTGCTCCCCTATAATTTAAATGTTCAAAAGAGAACCATTTAGGGGTTTTATCACCTAATTTTCTCCCTGACTATAATGTGAGGTTGGCAGCATTTCTATTCCCCTATTGTTCCTTCTCCTATTTTCATTCCCATTAAATTATAAAAGTGGACTGCTTATGTGTTTGTATAATACCTTGCACGGAGGGGTCTCATCTGCATTGTAGTACTATACAATAAATCAAAATGACAAAACCAACCAATTTCTAACAGGCATACACTTGGATACTTCCAACTTTGTATAAGCTCATCAAAGAAGATTTCTAAGAGACCTGTCCTGAATATTACCAGAGACATGAAAGCAAGCGTATTTTTTTGTGTATCAAAGGATGTGGAGGTTTTCCTATGAAGTCCAACAGAGTTTTAACACTAACTTCAGTAGAATCAAGGCTCAAGTGAGGAGACAGGGAATTACTGCTCTGCTGTTCAGTGCAGCTTTGGTGGTAGGAGAATGTGGTTATAAATGAAAACATATTTTAAACATGATCTGAAAATGGGAACAAAGGGATAGTGAACTATTAATAGTTACTGTAATAAAAGGTTAATCAATTATGTGCTGTTATAAGCAACATTAGTCCTGTGAGACACATCCATCTTTTTCCGAACTCTTATGTTGCTAATGGAGGTGCTGACAGTCATTAGTAACAAGTACTGTTCATATTTATTTAGAAAAGCAATTAGTTGCTTGTTAGTATTTTATAAACTTCCATGGAAAATATTAGTTATTAATGCTTGTTCCTTGTCCCTTATCTGGGTTGCTTTAAGTTTTGCTTTAAATTTAGAAGTCTAAGGCCGAGTCCTGAATTCTGCCTGAATTTCCAGGGCTGAAGAATTTGTATTTTGTGACTGCAGGCAGAGTCTACAAAGATTAAAGCAAGTCTAGGTCATACTATTATTAAAGGCATCAGGGACAGCTGTTCATGCTGTTGGTTGCTATCAGATGCAAAGCTGTAAAACTGCAGTGCAAAGGTAGGAAATAAGGAAACAAATGATACTGTAGACAAACATTTATTGCAGACCAAGTGGGTTAACTGACTTACATGGCAGAGCTGTGCTCGTATATTCTGTTAGCATTTTGTCTTTTACAAAGCTTGAACTTGTTCATTGACTGGGTTTTATAGCAAATTTTGCTGTATTACTAAAAATATTTTTTCCTTGAAAAGTATATGTTTTTCTCATTCAAGTACCTTGTATTATTATAATTTCCAGGGGAGTTCTCTTGGGTTTACCTTGTTTAGTGTTGCCACTGGGGAAGTACTTTTAAACTGGCCAAAATTTCTGTTAGTTTTCAGAGTAGTTCATAAGACTGAGGAGACAATTTGTTTTTTCAGCTTCTTTGGCAGAGTTCACTGCAGCTTCTATTGGTGCTGTTTGTATGTGTCTGAGTATTCATAGTTTTTACTGTTTCTATGGAGTACCAACTGATGGAAAGGAAGAAGTCATTCTGCTTTTGGCAGGACAGTTGCCTGCCTTCTCTCTTGAATACTGGGTCTTGCTTGTTTTTGATTTAAAAATAACATCCCCAAACACTAAGACAAAATATCTGCTTTACTTCTCGGAAGATATTGCAATGTACATTCAAGTTATTGCAGGCTTTGAATGCTTATGTTTATGCTTCAGAGCAGCAATTCCTGGTACTTGCTGTGCTTTCTGCACACAGAGTAACTCTGGTGGCACGGCCAGTTATGGAGGGTGATTACATGCTACGATCCACAGCATTTGATACTCTGGTTTTCTCTGGGTATTTAAAATAATTTTAGTACATTGATTAGGAAGTGCCTCATTGTTTTTAATACTGGTCATGCTGGTTACATTTTCTGTCTTGAGACTATCAAAAGAAAATGTTGCCATTTAGAACAAAAGTCTTTATGTTATGGGAATGGAAGAGATTCATCTATGCTTATCTATTTTGTATTGAGAGGAATTTGCCTTTTAGTGTGTTTCCTAAAGTAATGTAAAATGTGAAGAGAGGAAATCAGCATGAATACGCTGAACTACATTGTGAGTTAGATACTGCCCCTGATACTGAAGCTAATTCTGGATATGCTCTGATGGAGTGAATCCCTGTGGATACGGGGAGGGGGGCGGGGGGGCGGCGATGGATGGATGGATGGATGCTGGGGCTCGCTGGTGAGAGCAACAATTAGATCTTACTAATACACCCCCCCCGGGGAGCGGGCTCGCAAAGAGGCCGAAAGGCAAACACACCGCGGTAGTGGGTGGTCCCTGGGAACCGCGAGCTCCGGTGAGCCGAAGGCACGTCTCCCGTTTCACCCCTCGGGCGAATGAATGGGGAACTCCCGGCGTGTCCGTGCATCCACCCCGGCCAGCCGCGCAGCGACCGCGGCCGCTGCTCCTGCCTCCTCTCCGCGCTGGGGATCCTTCGCAGGAATGGCAGGGAAGGAGGGAGGGAGGGGCCCCGCCGCCTCCCCGTCCCTCCGTCTGTGTGTGTCTGTGTGTGCGAGGAGCAGGTGGGTCCCGCCGCATCCCCGCCCCGCGCCCGCCCCGCATCCCCCGCATCCCGCGGCGCTGCCCATTGGAGCCGGGCGCTGTCACTCGGCCAGCCCCGCTCCCGAGCGCTGCTGCTGCTGCCGCGGCCGCTCTGCCATGGCAAGCGGCGCCGGAGGGAACAAAGTTTGCCAGGCTCGGGCGCTGCTGGGCTGCTGGTGTCCGTGATGCCCGGGGCGGGAGGCGGCGCCTGAAGGCGGCGGGTGGCTGGCACGCCTCGCTGTCTGCCTGCTGCCGGCACTGCCAGCGCAAAGTTTCAGCTATTCCAATGTTCTCAAACCCGGGATTCTAATTGTCAGCCCTCCCCGCCCCCACCGCTCCTTCTAGGTAGGCGACAAGTATTTTTATTCTGTGGATTAGAGAACTTTTTTTGTTTTTAATTTTTGCATGGAAATTTACTGACTTCGGAGTGGTCTCCGTTTCGGGGAAAGGGGGGAAAAGGATTTATTTTTCATCGCAGTTTATTTTTGTTTTCTGGATCACAGGATTTTTTGGAGCTATATGGAGGGATCTCAGGATGGTGTGCACCAGGAAAACCAAAACTTTAGTGTCCACTTGCGTGATTTTGAGTGGAATGACTAACATCGTCTGCCTGCTGTACGTGGGCTGGGTCACCAACTACATTGCCAGTGTTTATGTGAAAGTGCAGGAGCCGATCTCAGAAAAAAAGTTAGAGGAAGACAAAGGGGACACTTTAAGGATTATAGAAAGGCTGGACCACTTGGAAAATGTCATCAAGCAGCACATCCAAGGTACCACCTTACCCCCGCTTGCTTCCCCTGCCCTCCCCTCCCGCCGCTTGCCTCCATCCCCTCCCGCCGGGCTCGCTGTGTGTGCTGGGGGTGTGCGACATCCCTGTCGCGATGGGCACAGCCATCCCCAGCCCGGAAGAGCGTGTGGGGTGCCCGGCCGGGCCGGGGGGACCTGCCCTGCTCTCCTGCCGGGGATAGTGGGGCTGCGGGGGCTCGGCCCCGGCGCTCCGCTCGGCCTGATGCTGGAATAAACCTCCCCTCGGCTCCCTGCCTGCATGTGCCTTGATAAAAGTAGGGGGTCCGCGGGCAGGGCCAGGACCCGCTTCCCATCTTGCTGTTATCGTTATTTGAATTTTTTTTTTGTTTGCATTTGTTATTTTTCTTTGATAAAAATGGATTGCTGTGAGTGGGATTCTTGTTCTCCTCCCCCTTTAAGCCTGACTCTGCTAATCCCTGTTGAGTCTGTGTGCGATGGTTTTCCCCCAGCGCTGCTGTAGTGCTGGGAGCCTCTTGGGATTATAACTGGGGCAATCTCTTTTTGTGTAGTGTCTTTTAATTTGATCTCCTTTTAATGGGCGCTCTGGGAGAAGGGTTGAAGTGGGCAAGCAGTGGGGGACAATATGATTATTTCCTGGGAGTCTGGGATTTTATGTGACTTTTGCTTTACTGAGTGATCCTTAGTGTCTTCCTTTGTATTTCCATCATCTGCATGGCATCACAGTCATTCTCTCAGCCTGCTGAGTGGGTTGGATAGTAAGGAGGCTGAGGGTGTGGGTAGGTGAGAGCCCTTGCAAAATCTAGAGGGATCATCTTTCTCACCTTCTCCATAACCTCCAGTGAAGGTTCAAATTCCAGTTCTAGTCTCTCCTAAATCTGAAAAGAGAGAGCTGACCATGTGGTGGATACCTATCACCAGGTATCCTTCTCACTCACTTCCAGCAACTTTGGCCAGTTGGTCTTCTGGCAGTGTGAAAAAAGGTGGAGCAAACAGAGTGGCTATTCCCAGAAGAATTGGCTTCCCCACTTATCAATACACATAACTTTACAGTGCTATTAAAGCCCAGCTACTTTTCTGTGACTTGCACTAATATATTTTTAAATACAGCATGTCACCATTAATTTTGTAAATGCCTTTATTTTTCAGATAGCCTTATCATCTTGTGTAAATGAGTAAATTTCTTCTGGAGAATGGGTTATAGCAGCTCCTGCAAGTTTTAAGTTCTTTCATGCAGTCATTAAGTTTTTCTTGATTCCTGAAATGTGTTTTTAAAAGGAAATGTATTCTTGTCTGTGTGCCAGTGGAGTGCACTGTGGAAGCATGTATGAAGGCAGGGATTTTTCAAAAGGCTCTGGTTAAGACTTAGACACACAAAATTAGTTGACTTTCCTTATGAGGCTGGAGCATAAATCCTTCAGGTTTGTTGATGTGAAACTCCAATAGCCTTATTTATTTTCAAGGAAACTAGCAATGTCCATATTGGCCTTTGCCTTTGGTCAGTAGTTCTTCTCAGAGTAGGAGAGAAAAGTTATATTTAAATCAGGGGAGAACATAGCATGGATTAGATCATAAGTACTATTTTTTTTTTCTGACTACCCATAAACCAAAGCAGAGGGTATTTTTCTTAAATAATGCTTGTTTGAAAGTTGAAGAGGGTATTTTAACTAAGTGAACAGTTTAGTAATAATTAAGTGAATAGTTTGGTAATAAGTACTAAAAGAGTAGGGGCAAAAATAAACTTTACAAACTTCTCATACATTATTGAAAATACTTACTCTTGAAGATAAATAAATAAAATAAAAATCTGAGGTCAGTATCCCAAAATGGATTTCCTGTGCTTTTACTTGCCAAATCATGACAACTGGAATTCTCCAGGAATTTCGGCAGTGGATACTGCAGAAATAGGATGAGATTTTAATCAGATTTAGCTTAGCATTGTGAAATGCTGTGAATTCTCAGTCACAGTGCAAAACTCACTGAAGTTATTGGAAGAAGTATCCTAAGCTTGGCTGGGTTTGGGATGAGCTTGAAAGTCAGCTTTAAGGAGTTAGGAGTTTGAGATTCAGTGCCATAAATTGGGTAAACCATCTGCTCTAATGGTTCTTAGCAAGGTTATAAGGGTTATCTGTAGTTTGTTATTAAACTTTTCCTTGGACCACTTCTTTTTTATGGTGGAGAGATGTCTCAATAGCTCAGATGTTCTGCAGTGCTGAACAGGCATGAAATTAGCACAGGTAATAGAATTACATTCCATGGGATATCCTGCAAATACCAGAGCGCTTTAACTGCTGCTTTTTACACATGGGCTTATGCTCCTATTTCCTTTTAATTTGTTTTCTGATTGAATTGTTTGATTAGATGCCATCTGGGAATTCCTTTAGCATATAAATTGTAGTCTTGTAATGTTTTATCAAGTGTCCTGGAAATGCCATGAAAACGTCTTTTTAAAAACACGTACTTTAAAAAGCATTTTACATGAAGGCATGTCTTAGTCCTTCTTGTTTCCAGGTACAGTCTAAAAAGAGATTTCCACTTAAGAGAGATTCAGAGGGAACCAAAATATGGGTGCCTTGTGTTTAGAAAGAGCAGTATGGACAGAAAAATACTGGTGTTGGCCAAGATTGAAGAAGTTTGAATGTATAAGTATGCACCTGGCCATATTGCACATCTTACACTGCTGTTGTTCACACTTCTGCACATGTTGAGGGATAATTTCTCCACACACACTTCCTGTGTGCTGGAAATGGAGTAGGAACCCATATGTTTGCTCTGCCTGTATGGTACTTTTCTGCTTCCTTTTTTCCTCATTAAATGTTAATTTATGTGGTGTAGCCCATGGATGTGCTGTGCCAGGGTCATGCAGCTGCATCCTGACTTCTGGGGTGGGCAGTTTGGAGCAGGATTGGCAGTATGGACCACAGAAAGAAGTATCTTGTGGAGCTGAAGCATGATCCTGGAACTTGAGCTTAAGCCTGGGAATCACAAAATCTTGGCTCGTGGCCAGACAGAACTCACAGGATGGTTTTGGTCAAGTGACTTCATGTTTTTACAATGATGATGACCTGCATGCTTTCCTGTGGCAGTGTGTTGTGATGTTCAGTACATTGGAATGCTCCCCAGCCAGTGTGAGGGAGATTCTCTTCCCGCCCCAAATCTTTAGCAGGAGGCATATGCTTTATGCCAGCAGGCAGCCCACTGACAGAAACTTTTAGTTTCCACTTTCATTTGAGTTTGCAAACAAGATGGTGTATTTGTTGAGATTAATTGTATGTGTGTGTTTGTGTGTGAAAGAAACAGAGTAAAAGCCCAGATGGATAGCTTTATGCAAAATGCAGTCCTTTCCGTGCCTAACAAAGGTGTGTGTGGCACATGAATTGTCTAGTACTAATGAGCTTTATTTCCAGAGAGTATAGGGTTAATGAGAGTTAAATGATTCCAACCTAGGATTTGAAATCCGTTTTTCTCAATTTTATTTGGAAAAAAGATGTTCTGTTGAGTTCACAAGGAACATACTAGTTCAAAAAAGCCCAAATGCTCATGTTATTAAAATCAATACAAGAGTGCTTCAAACAGATCACAACACATCATTTATCTTAATAATGCATCAGGCATTGGCTCTGCCACCAAAAACTTGCCCTAAGTCATATGGGGCAGCTGGAAGATGAGGTGAGGGGCAGGCTGCTCTTAATCCCATACTTAGTTTGTAAGAGTAACAAAGTGAAAAACACTTGCAAGAAGGGAGAAACTTTCTGTTTTCTGCAGCCTAGCTTTAGAGTGACGAGTTGAGCCTTTTCCTTGGAAAGCTAAGCTATGGATAAGCTGATATCACTTTTAAAAAACCTCATTCATGCCATCCTGTCTGCCTTGTTATGCCAAGTCATTCTAGTATATTTTTGCCTTCCTTGTTTTAATCAGATGATGTTTGTATTCCAGCATTATTTTTAAAAGATTATGAAGTCTACGAAGTGAACTCACTTCCTGAACCCCTGCCCCTCCTTGGGCCTAAACGGAATGAGTAAATTACATGCAGTTAAGACATGGAGTAGATCTAAGTTGGAGTTGTAACACACAGTTCATTCCTGGACCAGCTGAGTTCTTAGTTAAGATCAATGGATGGTTACTAAGTTGTCTGTGTTGTACTGGGTTTTTGGTCCTTCATCTTTGAAAGGTGCTGCATGTGTTTCTACCAGTGGAATATCAGGCACTGTGTGGACTTATTCAGGAAAATTTGTGAGAGAGGAGTTACGTATGTTATCTCTCAACCTGCTGTTTGGAATGATTTGCTCTGAGCTAATATTAGCTCTCCCACAGCTGGCTATCTGATTCCCCTCTGTGGTCAGAGAGATCTCCAGTGTGTGGTTCATTCATTCCCTGTGTCTTGGACAGGTGTTAGGGTGAAATGATTTGCCTTCAGAAATTGCATATTTTGAGTCTGGGAACCAGGGCAATCCACATGCCTAATTTTACCCATGGAATGGTTTTAAAAAATTAACAGCGTAAATTCTGGGCTTAAAAATTTAGCCATGTAAATGTTTGGATAAGTAAATTCTGGTTTTGTTATCTACATTTTATTTCTTGATCTCAAACACAAAGAAGAATGTCTTTTGCTGCCTGGCTAGGTAGCTAGTGGGGTTCCAGAAAGTTGGCTCACTAGATTTCAAATGGTTATTCCACAATGAATCTTACTCTTGTGGTGTTTTCCTTTTGGGAATAATTAATTGCTAAATCCCCCCAGTTTATTTCCCTCAAGCTCAAAAGCAATTAGGCATGTTTATCACTCACTGCCTTGCATTTATTCTGCAGAGAAACAACTGAGCATTCCCCATCTCTGTACAAGCAGAGACCTGCTGTCCCAATGTAACTAATTGCAGGAGAAGCAACTACTTGCATATGTAAGACATTCAGGATTAATCTCATTATTTTTTCTCTTTCATCTGTGACTTCTCGAGTCATTCTAGATTGCTGCATGTCAGTGCAGATTAATTTGAATTTGACTTTCATGTTCTTCCATGCTTAGGAATGGATGCACTAAAAAATCCCCTTAATATAGTGGTTTCAGCTATAAGACTTAATTTGCTGGAAATACAATGCTGCAGGTACATGTATTTCAAGGACCACCTACTGAAGACTTGATGTTGTTGATTATTTTGACTACAACTTGATGATGTATTATTATCGTTATGAAAGTTAACTTTTTTGTGCTTTTAATATCTTCAGTTGTCTTCTAATTGTAGTCTTGATGGTTCTTCCACTGAGTATTTGTTAGTAGGGCTAGGATGCAGTGGCCAAAACTGAGCAGTGGTAGTTGGGCCATATTAAGGTAACTGCATTTTATTTGAATGGTTCCTTTCAGGATTCAAGTTTGGTTTTAATTTTTTTTCAGAATGAGGTTTCTTTGTTTGTTTGTTTTCTTTTCCTGATTGTCAGCTAGATTGCTTTATTAATTCCTCAGATTTATAGAATGGGAATGGCACTGACAGGTTTATTTGAGATTGTTTCTTTTGACAGAAACAGGAGAAGTTTTAGGAGGCTACAAAGTGACAGTAAATGGTAGCTTTGCAGTTAGGAAGGGGATTGCCCTGCATTCTGTTTCCTTCAATCAAGACAATTTCTGTATTCACATGAAAGTCTTCAACAGAAGTTTAAATCAGGAGCAGAGACTGGAAGCTGTGATTTCCATGCCCTCCACAAATTGTCTTACTGCTAAGCTAGAAAATTTTGCCTTTTTCTCTGAGAAAGTTCATTTTTGTTGACATTTGTTATATCTGCATAATGATACAACTTCAGTGGCAAGAATGGGTTGTGTACTGCAGTTTTGAGCAGATGACATATAGGCTGTGCAGAGATGGGGAGAGCTGTTCTGCTTAAGGTTCTGGACTGAGTCAGAACTTCATTTATCCTGCCTTAGGTGTCACTTTGTGCCAACCTGAGCAACATTCCCCACGCAACCTGCAGATGTGCAGACAATCCAGGTGAGCTCCTGGGACTTTGTGCTATCTTGTTATGCCCCATTTTAGTACTAGTGAGTGATTTTTATCTACATGACCAAAATAGAGAGAAATATATACAACAAGCAACATAAAGCAAGAGCTATTCGTAGCTGCTGGGAGTTGTGTACAATGTGTGAGATCAGCTTGGCCCTGGTAGCATGAGAGAGCATGGCAATGTCAGCCTCAGCAGTCGAATCTGTGGCCTGGGGTTGATGGTGATCTGACAATTAACTGGTGTGTGTGCAAAGGCAGGCAGGGAGAGCAGCAGGTGTGACTTCTCTCAGGGTCTAAAACTCAAAACTGGACCTGCAGGAGCATCTGTGCGAAATAGGAGGCTTTCCACTACATTGTAGGAAAGAATACAAATACTTTTTTTTCACTGAGCCTGACATGGGCTGTGTGGTTTCTCTGTTGTTTCCTGAGCTGAAAGGTTGAAGTTGTTGCTTGTCTCTACCAAACATTGCTCCCTTGCCTGTGACAAGCTACAGAAGCAGGTTACTTTAATTCTGTGTTCAGCAAAAGGTCTCATCATCACTGTACTGTGAAAGCATGCATAAGCTGAGGTATGATAGGATAAACCAATATTATCCATCTGAATATCGGAGGCATGATGTGTAAAGAAAATGTCTGGTAATTTAACAAAGCAAATAATCAGGCTTAAATCTTGAGACAGAGTGGCAGTTGTGAAAATGAGGGAGATGGGGAATCCTTGGCTTCCTGGGAAAGCCCAGGAAGGTGATCATCAGCTGTTAATGTATGGAATGTCACAAGGGACACAATGGAACATGAATCCTCTTTAGCTGGTTAATGGCTGTCCTCCTTTTGCAGCCATAAGATTATGTCATTAGCCGTGCTTGGCCTGGAGATTGGAGACTGGGCTTGGGATTGTGTCTGAGTCTGGAGCAGATACTGCTGTAATTTACTGGTCCACAATTAACCAAACTAATGAAATTAAATTTCTGTCTAATGCAAAGGTGAAAACTAACTTCGTATTGTGCTGTGCTTCCTCTGAGATAAAGCCTTTTTCATCTGTCTGCCGTATTATTTTCCTTCAAATAACCCATATGATGATCAAAGTCCAGTGACACTCCCATCATCTGTGCAAGTGTCTTTCTGTGCTGCCCTTGGCCTTCCAGTGTAGCCTCTTTAGAAGGTTCTGGGCTCCTTTATTTTAGAAACTTAATAAATAGTTCGGTAAGAGACTGTTTGTTGGGACAGCGTGGTCAGGTAGATGAATTAGACACTGAAATTCTTGGGTACCTGAAACTTAATGCTCTGACTTGCTGCTGCTGTTACCTATGCCTAAACCTGTTCTCACCACAGTTGTGCAGTGCACGTGTTGTCTGTTTCTGGTTTTTCTATTCCACTGGTGTTTTGTAAGCAAGGTGCTGTTTTTAACGTGATACCCTCAGGTTCCTGATGGAAGGGCAGAGATATTTAGGAGCTGAAGCCATGTTGGTAGTTATTACAGCTCTCCAGCATCTCCTTTACTTGGCTTTGAAAATTAACAAATGAGACAAATTTCCTTTTTTTAGAATATGAAGAGGGAAGGTCCAAGTTGCTACCTTGAAGTGCACTGCTTTAAAATGCCAGAATGCTTTTTCAAGTCTGTGACGGATTCTTACAGTTTTCACCATTTTAGGTATATGATCTTTAAAATGTATTATTTCTACAACACCACCACTGTGGCAGCTTGCTGAAATCCCAGCTGTCCTGTGATCTGTGCCATAGGAATGTGTAGAGGAAGCTTTGACTCTAAGGTCTTCATCTCCATGGGCAAGTTCTGTGGGAGCTGGACAGAGGAGAGGGATGCCGAGAATTGATATGGCCAGATTTATACAGGCTGTTCGTGGCAGGTTTGACTCACTGCTGGAGTTGCTCCGATGAATCAGACAGAAGGTCTCTTCTCCTGTCAGTAACAGCCCAGAGAGGTGTGAATCCTGCAGCAGCCAAACCTTGTGGAGTGGTACAGTAGCCACATCTGTTCTCCCACTGCGATCTTGCCCTTCCTGACATGAACTGGAGACTGACGTGAGCCCTGAAGTATGAGATCAGATATCTCTCCCAACATGCTTGTTATAATTAGCACTTCTTAAATACCACATAATTGCCTAATTCTCTGCTTGTATCTTGAAAATTCATGAACTCAGTGACCTTATGTCAGTAGTGTCGGTGGGGGTGTGAAAATCCTATTGTAGTTCTGGTTTTGACATTTCCCGTCTCCTAAATCAAACCCTGTATTTTAAATGTGAATGTTTGAATTTTCCTTTTATTAGAGCTGTCACAGGTGATCTCTGAGAAAATAGGATTTTCTTTAAGCAGCTTTCTGAAGAGTGTAAGATAAAGATACTATTTCTGGGGTTTTTTTCCTCCATAGATAAATTATCATTCTAGTCTTCATTTTAGGGAGATAATATAGATTTTTAGCTGGCGTTACTTGCCCATATGTAATCTGGATCTAGCTAAAGATATCTTTCATGAATCATCCAACTAATGCAGAGAATTACCTGTTCCTGCTTTCATGGTGGATTCAAATTCCTTTGAAGCTTTCCTTCCTGCATCAAGTCATGACTTGCCAGAGGCTTTGCAAGAAGGTTTGGCATGCTGGAGGTAAAAGAAAAGCTGTCAGATAAACTTTTCAAGCCCAGCAGACTCAGTGAGTCTGTACTCATCCATTACAGGATTATCATTGCAATGAAGTTATGGGTAGAGAAAATGCCTTTTGGGGTTTCTCTGTGCACTGAATAAATAGGGCTTGCAGAGCACAGAATAGTTTTTTTAAAATAACTCTATTCTATGTATTTGTCTTTCTCTGAGGTTTTTATAATTTTACCAGCTGTATAGTGAATGGTCACATGATGCCAGCCTTTCCCTCTTCTCTTTGTGCTAACAGGAATATTTGAAGTTGCTCAAGCAAAGGGTGTGGGAGTAGTATGCTGTAATTTCTGTGGAATTTCTGATTAGAAGATGTGCTTACTTCATGTGTAACAGTTTGGAGGACAAGGAGCGTCAGGGAGGAGAAAAGTATAGGAAAAGCTACAGGCTGCACACGAATACCTGAATGCTTTGTCCTTTTTTAGTTAATATGGAAGTGCAGTTCTTGAGTGGAAACCACGGAGTTTCCACTAGTGTGTGATGGAAACTGGGGAAACTGGAGCTATTGAGTTCCCATGGAGGGGAAAGAAGTAACGCACCATTTTTGATTCTCTTCTGAAAGCCTTTTACTTCCTTCTTGCTCTTAAAACCAGTTTCACATCTAGTAGATTACTACAAATATTTGCTAGTTAATTTCAACTAAATCTAGCATTGAGAAATTGAAGACTAAATCTATTTGATTTAGCTTATATGGATCTTTTAAAATGTGTGTGTAGCATCCTTAACGAAGTAAGAAATATTTTGCTTGCATAGAGTCAGAATTTTATAGGCAAGATACTGGAACCAGGAATGTGTTGCTATTAGCCTCGATATTATCACGTGTTCTTATTTTGATCCTGAGTTTAATACTCAGTGACTTTACAGCATGATGTCAGCCATAAAGGATTATGACATCATTAAACTTAGAAGCTTAATATTTCAAGCTTCTGCTTAGCTATTATTTTTGTATATTGTAAAGCTGTGTAAGTTTAAAATTAATTTAAAACTGATAGACATAAATCAAACCAACATTAAAAACACACCCCACAAGTTCTAAAGGGATGTATAAAGCTGATGAAATTAGACACTAAAAGCAGCAAGACCAGGAAAAGCAGTAGAAAATGACAACAGAAGACTTATGTTTGGATATGTTGTTCCCGCTTGCAGCTTTCATTTCTCTAAATGCAGGCATTGTAATAGGAATGGTTTTGGTACAGAAACATTTTAATCTCGTTGATTTATTGCTATACTTCATATAAATGCCATTCTATAAATACACTTGAGTTTTCCCCACAAGGCTTATGTCTTTCTTACATAAAAATACATAAAATTTATTTAAAAATGTCTTCATAGTGCTGATTCTGCTACTCATTTAAGTCCTGAGAAATTTTGCAAGCAAATGAATATGTAAATATGCATAAAAATATTTAATATATATAACATTCTCTCTATATCTCTATGTGTGTGCTTTTAATGATTAAACTAAGGATCCCTGTGTCTTGCTGGTAGGAAGGGACTTCACCATTCCCTGGTATGGACTGAACATGGAAGAGTTTGTAAATGGTGTGGAAGTGCTGAAGGAAGAGCTTGATTAGAGCAAATGTGAGTGTGTTTAGAGCAAATGTGAGTGTGTTTGCATAATCTCTCAGTAGGGTGGCAGCAGGGCCAGCCTCCTGCAGCCTGGAAATGCAAAGGACAGAAGTGTTGCCTGAAGTGCACTGGAAATCAGGTTTTCAGACTGTGTGTTAGCGCTCTGATTTAACTGAGCAATAGCTGGTTTGAAGAAGCAAGCAAAGGTAATGCTCTTTATGTTGTACCTTCTAGCTCCTGAGGGTAGATTGTTACACACTCAGCCCTGGTTTCTGTTTTTTCATAATGAAGCTGCTGTTGGAGAATTTCTAAATTTCAGACAGAGTAAAATCCCTTGTCATGAGGAAACATGTAAAAGGAAATCCAGTGTTGTAATGTGGGAAACATTCCTTAGTTTCTTGCAGTAACAAAAAGTCAGTATGTTTTGTCTGCTTGACAGTATGTAGGAAATGCCTTTGATTTTGTAAAATTGCACATAATTTCTCAACATTTATTTTGATTCTATTGATTAGAGCTTTTCTGCCTTGCCTAGAGACATTAAACAGCAAATGGTTTGCTAAAAATGGATTGGCAACCTTCCTGAAAATTAACATTAAAGAAAAAATCAGTCTAAATGTGTTTCAAAGGCTGTCCCTATTTGTGTTCTGAGACGAAGAGGAAAACAAAAGCTCCTCTTATAATCTGGCAAAAGGTTGCAATATCTGGTGAAATACTGGTGGTGTCTTCACACTATGGAGAGATGTTGACTGTGGCAAAGAAGCTGAGCTATCAGAGCTGGAGTGTCAAAGTGTCATTACAAACCCTCTCCCACGTGGCTGTGTGTTTACCACCTGGATCCATTATAGGGATTGATGGATAATCAGCCCTTCTGTGTGGCTGTCAGCAGTGAAATAAGCTGACCAGTCACTGACTGAGAGCATTTAAGTGTAGTTAATGGAGTAATCCCCAAGCCCCAAGTTGTGCTAATATAATGAGGTGGTGAATATAAAACTGGTGTTATCATGGAGACTGATATTTTTCTAATTCTGTCTCGTTATACCCCCCAGTGACTTTCTGACTACAATTTAACACAAAGACCTTTGTGTGAGCAGCTTTTGGGCTGTCAGTGGCTGTGCTGAAGTTGAAAACATGTTTACAGGAATAAGAACTCTCCGTATGTTTGCAGTGTTGGGTCAACCACAGGGAATAAGTTTCTTGGCAGGTTAAGACTTAAAGCTTGTGGATTTGACCTGGTTTTGCCAGGTAGGAATGCCATGCATCTCCCTTCAAAAAGTCAATTAGCTGCCCTAGGGAAATATGGAACAGAGAGGAAGGGTTACTCAGTATTGTGTGTGTTGGCACACATTCAGTGGAAGATAATTCTGCATATTTGCTTCTCCAGCAGCTGGATTATCATTTTAACTATCCAGTTATGACAATCTGTAAGTAGTAAAGTCATTTATGTGCATTTACACGTTTTCTGCTACTAAAAGTAAGGTATGAGGTCTCTATTTGGAAGTGAGAACAAGGGAGTCCTGGTGTAATGGCGTTTCTGTCTTGAGATTTTTTCTTACACTAAAACCCTTAAGATTTTGAGATATATTAAATTATTTTTCTTTACATTACATTCTTCCCACAGAAAGAATGTAACAGGTGGGCCTTGAACTGAGTCCTCAGTCAGTGTGAATGTACTCAAAGTTCTTGCTCTACAGTCTCTCTGCTGGACTCCCATAAATTGCTGTCACTGCCATGCTGCAGCAGTTCATATATCTGAGGTGTTGTGGGGCTTGGAAGGGAGAGGAATGGTCTGTGCAGAGCAGTATATAAAGCAGGAACTCCAATTCTCTGTCGCCTCTGCTGCCCCAGAATTCTGCCCTGGATAGCTGAGGTGAGGCTGGCATCAGGAAGGGTGGCCCTTCCTTGCCTCACATCTGTGGAGTTACTTTTTCTTGTCCTCACATAAGCAACTGGGTCTGAAGCATAAAGGTGGGGAAGGGAAAGAGGAATCAAAGTGTTCACAAGTATGAAAGATAATGTAATTATTACAGGAGTTATGTAAAATGCTGTGTCAAATTACAGGCAAAGGCAAATAACAGTGTGTCCTGTGCTGCCTGTCTATTTTTAATACTTGTGCTGAGCTAGCACCCAGCCAGTCAGGCTGTTCTTGCATGTCAGTGTGCACCATGTAATTGTCTGGCTGTTGTTACAGGGAATGTGAGTGTTTTAGCTACAATGACAAATTGTGACGGTGCAATGTATGGCAGAAAAAAATGACAATACAACAATGAGGGATGTAGAAGTTTAGCTTTGCTATATTCAGCTAATAAAAAAGTGTAATTTTATTTTAAGTTTTAAGGTATCTCTTTTACTCTCTATCTAATGTTCATGCCACAAATTTATTAAAAGTGATTTTGAAATTGCCTTTCTGCTATTTGATGAGAACAGATGTTGTTTTCTCCCAACTTGTCGACACCTGGAACTGTCATAATTCCCCAAGCTCGTTCAATTATCATCCAACAAGCCCAGTTTATTTGAGCAATTTACCTAGAAGGGCCAATTCAACACAAAGTGGGGAAGAAGATACCCTTTTCACTGCTATTAAAATAAACTCAAGAAGCCCAGTTTATTTCACCAGAATGAGTCTCTGAGATTAAAAAAATTCAAAAGGCAATTTCATGAAGACATACTCATGCCCTTCTTCAGCACATGAAGTGTATAGAGCTTCATAATTTTCTCAAGACTCTAATTTGAATGTGATAAACCATAAGTTTTAGTTGCTTCTTAGGAAGGAAGAGGGGAAAAAATCCTGCTCCTTCTTTGTAGGGAGTTGCTTCTGGCTGGGCTGCTTACCTGTGTAAGTGCTGTGTAACTCATATGTTTAAATTTTACATCTTTCAGTTCCAGTTTCTTACAGGATAGTCTCACATCCCCCTTAAGTGGACAAATATAAGTATCAGTTGCAATAGGCACCTGTATAATTTTAATTGATATGTAATTGATAATTGAGACCTGTGTTTTGGCCACGTTCCTTTCCCTGGCACTGAGCAGGGTATGTGTCCTCAAGGTACCTTGTGTCTACCAGTGTTTTTGTTTTAACTTGCCTTAGCAGCTCCAGACCCAGAATATAGACTAAAATGGATAGTGATACAAAAAAGGTTGTTTTTGAGAGTTTGGATGAAAATTTAAATAGCTTAAAACACAGCAACAATGCCCTGTGGCAGGCTGTGCTTATGGCCCAGTGAAGAGCATGACTTCCTTATTTCTTTTTTCCCCCCATGGAATTTTTTTCCATTTTCATGTTTTTCTATTTCCAAACTCAGCTAATACCATACCATGTTTTCCAGGAGTGGTTTTTTTTACCCCTTTATTAACTTTCCTGTATAGACATGTCTCATAATAAGTTAGGAGTTTTCAGCTAGTGGACTTTGGGAACTTACTGATAAAAGTAGCTAGGAAAAGCTAAGTTTAGTCATGGGATGTCTGTTTTAAATGTGTAGGAGTTCCCATGCTGCCTATCTCTTTGAAAGAGGTTTTGGAAAACTGACTGACTGCTAAACAGGTATGTTAAATTATGTAATCAGCTAAATTTCAATGAGTACTTATAATGCAAAATAGCATAAGTGGGAATGAAAATTCATTTTTCTCCATTAACTTGATCCACTTTACTAAAAAATACCCCGAAGGTAGGGTTAGTCTCCTTATGTACTTGCTATAACTCATTTTTCAGAAGTCTGGAAGTAGCCTGTTTGTCCCACACACTTCCTTTCTGCTTTCTGAAGAATGCCAGTCTTGGAATGCCTTGGTCTTGAAGCCCCATGTAGACTTCTTATAACAAAGGCTCCAAGCTGAATGCAAGCTCTTTCCCCAGCAGTTCAGTGTATGCAACTTCTTGAATGAGTTTGTTTGTTTATATGTATGTTTTAAATCGGCTCTTGATTGCTTTGACATGTTTCAGGCACTGCCATTTACCTGACACAAAAAGTGCAGTCAAATCAGCAGACGTTGTGAGTAAAAACCTTCAAATTAGAGATGATGACAAAATACATGGCTGTCAGAGAAACAGGCTTTTTAAAATACCTATAAATCCCATTTCTGTAGGTCTCCTAGACGTGTTCTGAATTTTTTACTGTAAGTGATTTTGAAGCCTCAACTGCTTTGCATCTTCTAATGTGCATGACCTTTCCAAGGAAGAAAAAGTTAAAAAATTATCATGCATTATTAGATTGCAATGCTTTTCTACTCTTCAGAAACTCCATAATGAACTCTCTGTTTACAGACAGATTTTTGGTTTCTCTTAAAGTAACTCATTGAGGACTAGAGGTGTCACTCCAAGAGGAGAGGAGTGATTTCCCTGTCACAGAAAGTGGGCTTTTTGTTTATGGAGTTGGTGGCCATCAGTAGTCAGCACAGTTAGCCCCACTCTGCACTTCCTCTGCCTCAGCAACTGCTTGACCTGTGACTCAGTAGTGATTGAATCTACGTTATTTTGTTTCTAGGACAAATTCAGACCTTGCATCAGCAGTATGTTATAATTCCATCGTGTGAGTTGAGGTGTGTCTGCCCATGGCCAGTTCCCATTCAGTGCTTCCTTATTGGCTGACCTCAAATATAATCTTTTTATCGTGGATTTGAAAGCTGGGTGTATTGCCATGCCCTGAGCTGTGCCATGCTACCATGCTATGTAGCTGTTCCTCTTAAGAGAACTGGGGGTAAAAGACCAGCTCACACAAATTCTGAGGAAATCACACAATAAATTTTGGTTAGTGTAATTGCTTCAAATTAGTACTAAGAATATTGACATTGAAAGGAGGACTCAAATGCCTACTGGGGTTTTCTCAGAAACTTTCTGGTTTTTTACTTCTGAATCTGAATGAGTAAGAAAGAAATCAGTCTACCTTTCTAGTAACTTCAGAATTTAGCTGTCAAATTGATGTAATGAGATGTTTAAACTCTTGGAAATAACAATATCTATCTGAGTATCCCATAGGTAACAGAGGGAAACACTCTCCTTGTGCAAATTGAAAAGCTGCATTTGTTTCTATTTGCCACCAGAAAAGGGGCATGGAAAAGAATACTCACCTGCTCCCAGTAATTTCTTAAACATTGTAAAATCATCAAAAGAGCTCATGTAATCCCAGAAATAATTATTTAATTGTGCCCTAGGTGCTTCCTAAGCTTTTGTGAAGAATTCCTAGGCAGAAATAGGACTGCTCATTCCCCTGATATGACTGCATTACTGCTCTGTGGTGCAGCATGTTTGCTTTTTCATCAGCTAAGCTGAATTCTGATTGCAGATGGCCAAAAAACTGGGACATGTCAAAATTAGCAGCAGCATTAATAACGAGACAGAAAGTTTACTTGGCTATTTTCATGTATTGTGCAGGATATCTTCTGAGCTCACTGCCCGTTTTGCTCAGCTTGAAGGGACTGTGTGGTCTTAGTTTCCAGTCTTAGTTTCAGGAACCCACTGCCCCATTTGCAAGGATGAGTGAATGTAAAAATAAGTGAAAAATAGATGATAAATTGCCAAGCTGTGTTTTCATACCTTCAGAGCTTGAGGGCATCAGGGTGTGCTTTTGACAGGTTTGGGGTTTAATTATTACAAGCTTGGAAAAGTCATTTGGAGTGGTTACTGACTAGTTTCTCTGAGTGGCTGTTCTGCCTTTGGGCTGACACACCCCTGCAGAATCCCTGGGATTTGATAATTGTCTGGAGTTGTGCAGGGTACATGTTGGAATGTACACATACAGTCTGGTGGAGTAGTCGATCAAAAGTAGAATGAATAATTTTGTGCAGAAACTCTCATGAGCTTTCATGAATGAGTTGTGTGAATATATGTAAAAACTGTGTAAAAACATGCATTTAATAGGTATGAAACTTCATAAGACCTAGTTTGGAGAGAGTTCTCCAGTAACACTGTTGACTGCAAAATGCTTTATAAAGCATGTATTCTGCTCTAGGGATGTGTGGTTATATCACTTCAGAAGGTGGAACAGCTACTATCATAATTATTTATTTTTTTTTGGTGTCTTATGAAGCCTCACACTGCGGTTCTAGGTGGGCATGACAGATAAAATTTTAAGAGTTTCAGTTCAGAGAGGTTAATTTCTTTCACCAGCTGAGCAAGTAGGAAAAATCTTCAGCATGTATGATGCCCTCCTATAAGAAATTAGCACTTGACAGCTGAAGATGGCATTTTGGCATCCGTCAGAGCACTAACTTCACCACTTAAGTCACCCAGTTGATTTTTACATAATCATTTGCCATTTGACAGGAACCTGAACTTGTAATCTTCAGTAATGTTCTTTGCCACTGGGCAGAGGAAGGCACAAATGTCAATAAGACTTGCTGATGGCCAAGCTGCAGTTAAGAATTTTGATGTATTAGGTCCTGCTGTCTATGTTTTCTAATTATTCTTAAATTAAGGTCAGCTTTAGAGGGCACAGAGATGTTCTCAGTGGAGTCAACGCTGTCTTCACTCTATATTAAGGGGCATGTGCAGGCTCCTGAGCCAGCCAGTCTGCCTGGAGTTGCAGTTCTTAGTTTGCAGAAAGCTCTTGCAGATTGGTTTGGACCTGGGCAGCCTTCGGAGCAGGATCCTTGCTGCTAATGGAGTGATCAGTTACAGGCACGATGGGTTTCTGGTGCAAGCCTGCCACTTGGAATGGTAATTCTTTGAGTTAATGGTCCTGCCTCCTTTGGATGGCACTGGTGGCTGTTCTACCAGCAGGTGGGAGTGATTTTTCCTTCATTCTGGCACAGGTGACATGCAGAGCTTGCTGAGCTGATTAACATCCCTAAACAAAAGCTTCAGTGCTTACTGTTCTAGAAGGAGGCTTGTCAAATGCAATCAGTCATTATATTTACATGGCAAATTGTGTTTGGGATATATTGTAATCACCCTGTGCATGAATATTTTTTCTGAAACAAAGCACAGAAACTTGACAGTGTTTGTAGCCCTCTGCAGTGAGCAGAATTGCTGCAGAAATGTTTGCAGGAGGAAGATAAGTGTTGTTACATTTTTAATAAGTGCGTTTTTTGCTTCCATAGTGGAAATTCTTTTGTTATTTTTGCTAGGAATCTTCTTTGTCAGAGGACATTCTTACCCCTTGTTTATGCTGAAATTGTACGTTAATTGCTTTGATAAAATGCCATTTGACCTTTGTATATGGGCACTTTGGGACCAGGGCCCTTGTGGTGTTTGTTTCTGTCACTAACTTGGATGTAGTTCCTTTTTTTACTTTGCAAGAAATTCTTGGATGAGTATTCTTGCACAAGGAGTACTACCTTATACTTTTAAATTTGTGAATAAGAAATAAAGGTGGGCAAGGAAGGTGCTGTGTAACAGAGGTAATTTCAGTCCCTCACAATTTGAAATTGTGTGCCGTTTCAAGGTGGCAAAGCAGACACATTTGCAGGGTTACCATGTCGTGTTCAGGGAAAAAGAAAAGAAAACTAATCAATTTGGCCTAGCAAGGGAAACTCTTGATAGTCCATCAGTTTCTGCTACTGTCTACTCTGTTACTTTGTATTACCTTGGCAAAACTTCAGATAGCAGACTTGTAGAGTTAGGAATTGTCTTGACAATGCCTGAAACTTCTAAAAAAGTCTTACTTCATTTGCTGAATACAAGGTGGCTGTTTTGTAAGGCATATATTTTCTATGTTTTCCTGTAATTTGATTTAATGCTGGAGCAAGTGTAAGTTGGTCTTTTCACAGTAAACCCCTTCTTAATTCATGCCTTAGTGAGAACTGCATGGCAACTTATTGACAGAAGGCGATTGTTTCACCTTTAAAATTTCAGTTTCATTATGTTTTTCTCATAAAGATCACAAAACCCCCAACCAACCAAACAAAAAACAAAAAAACCAAAACAAAACCCCAAACCAATACAATACCTAATTCTTTCACTAGAACAGTAAAATTCTGCTAAGTTACAAGGAATATTTTGTAACTAACTACAGGCTTTAAATGTAACACCGTAAGGAACTGAAGTTTAAAAATTCATGTGTTTAGCATTAATTTCATATAGTAATGACAGATATGAGGGATCTAAATAGAAATTCCTATGTGTGAATGCATGACATCTGAAACCCCCATTTGCCAATTTTTTAAGGAATGTCTGATCTGAATGTATATTATCGACTGGTTTTTCAACCCTGAATCACTGTTTAATTATTGATACATGTCTCTCCAGGAATCACCAGTTTGTGGTGTGTGCTTCAACCCAAAAACTCTTTGCTTCCTCTCACTGCCTCTGAAAGCCCTGGAACACTGACCCTTGTGCCTTTGCCTGACTAGGACGGTGTTTACTCAAAAGTGCAGGATAACTTGCAGAAGAGCTGGGTTGCTGTTTACTCTGTTCATATCTTAATTTCATTCAGCTTGTGCTAATGGCCTCAGTGCCTTGAACACTTTCCTTCTAATGGAATGTTTCAAGCTATTGATTCTTCAGCTGAGTTTATTGTATGCCTTAAGGTACAAACCCAGTCAGGGGTGTCAGCTCTTTGTTCTGCAGATTCACTCCACCAGTGCCACAGTACAGTTCAGAAAAAGGATTCCAAGTCAAGTTGCTTACCCCCAAGTTTCACTGAGTTATAAGATTGTAGTTTAATAAAAGGACTTTACTGAGAAGAAAACTGAATTCATTGAAATGCTCATTCTATCCATCTGTTTCTTCTTCCACACTTAGATTTTCCCTTAATGATTCTCCAGAATAGAAGCAACCAGGATTTGCATGTTTAATTTTTCTGACCATGAGAATGTATGCTGCACTGTTCCCTACTAAAACTTAATTATTTTTTCTCCTTGTATTAAACCTGGAAGTTTTGCAGCCAAAATATTCTATTTTCTGAATTACTGAGTTCTTTCTCTTTAATCCTAACGACTGTTGCAATCCTACTGACTTGGGCAGTAAAGCAGTAGTCAGCATGAGTGACATTAGTATAATCTGCTTCACTATGCATTTTAATAGAAATTAATTCCACTCTGACCCTGTTGTTTATCCTGACCAATCTGTAGCCTGTTCCTTGAGTAATTTTTGAAAGCTGTGGCTGGAGCAGTTACTGTCAAGTTTTTATGAATACAGAAAAGCCCAAGTGGTTTATTCTGTATACTCCAGATTGTTATAGTATATTCCTCCTTCTTACATGATTTTTTTCTCTCAGTCCCATAAGAATAACAAAGTTTTCTGCAGAACATTAAAATTTATTATGGCAATCGAATTGATGAGTTCGGCTTATCCCTGTGTGCCAGTTAAGATGGAGAGGGCAAGTGTTAGTTATTTACCTTGGGAAAAATGCATTTATTCCCTTGGAAAAAAGTCTAAGGTAAACTTTGAAAAACATTTTTGTGAAATAACCATCTTGAGAGAGAATGCCAGTGCAGCTTCTCTATATCTTTATTTACTTGTGCAGCCGAGAGGAAGAAGGGAGACACAAAACCCACACGCTAATGTATTTGTACAACAAAATGGAGAAAAACACCTACCAGGGGCTGGCTTTCTTCCCGGTACATTTACTGACTCACATCAATAGTTTTGCTGTGATAACTTGTAGAATTTTGCCTGAGGGTTGTAGGTTGATCACAAATAAACCCTCACCAAAGCCTCACAAACTTGGCCAAGAGTCTGTCCCTTTCTTTGGCTTGATGAGGGCCAGGATTTATTTTTATTAAGCCCCAGTGTTGCAGAGGGTCTTCTGTTCCTCTGTAGTCTCTCACAAAATGTCTGAGACTGCCACTTGCCTTAGTGCAAAGTTTTGTAGTAATACTCCAGTGACAATTAAATCTATTTGGGTCTTCTGGTAATTCCTTGCTCGCATCTTCTGGATGTTACCCTAAAGGGTTGGATTTTGCATGAAAGCATAGGAGATGGGAACAAGTCATGGAAATGACAAAAAAGTCTTTTATGGTTTTCAGTGAAACAAAAAATGAAAATCCAAGAAGTTAACTTTTTAAGGAAATGTATTCTTAAACTTCACTGCTTCAATTTAATTGTATCTTTGGTTTGCAGTTTGGGTGACTTTGTGTCTCATTAACATTTAAACATTTTGTTTTACTTGTGTAACCGATTGTCTTGCATGATGATTTTAAAATTGCTTATTTGAAAGCAGTGCTGTTCAGGAACTCTTTGGGCAGAACCATGCCCAAAGTGGATGCCCAAAAAGATGTTCACAGGTCCACTTTGAGCTCTGCTTATCTTTGCTCCTACTCAGAGATGTCTTTGTTCATAACAGAAAAGAAAGAGAGAAGACTCTGCACTGCATTAATTGTTTTGCCTTAAACCCTAAGCAGCGCTCTGTTTTTTATTTCCTTTCCCTTATATGAGCATTCTAGAGAGTGGGGGGGAGGGGGGGAAGGATTTAGCTGATGGAAAGCATCAAGACTCTCTGTAAGGGAACAGGCTCAGCTCGACCCAGTGTAAAAGCCTCTGGATTTCTCCATAAACCACCTGCTTCTCTCCACCGTCACGTGGGCTGAAGTTTATTAACCCCCCTGTAGATGCTTGCTGTAAAAGGAGCTTAAAGCTGCCTAACCCACATGTAGATATCCACTTTGTAAGTGTTTATGCTTAGCTGAGATCAACCCCACTTTAGAGGTTTGTCAGTCTAAATCTCCTGAAATCAATAGAGCTAATTATGTGAGGGAGGTTGGTCTGTTTTAAGCTATGTCTTCCAGCAAGCAAAAATGAAGCTTGTTTTCTCTTCTCTGTATGTGCTAGCAGATATTTTGTTGTGTGCCGTGTTAGATGTTAGCTGCTCTTATGAGGTGGTGTAGCCCTTTTAGGTTGGCCATATCAGCCTTATATAAGGTGTACTGTTAGAATAATACAGCCCCAAGATGTGTATCTCAGTACTTTAGCATGGATATCCTTGTCTGTTGTATTTGTTAATGTCTATATAAATGCATTGGCATACTGGCTCCTTGTTCTAGTTGCATCTATAAAAATCCCCTATTTCACTGGTAGTTAATTCTTCATTGTACTGAGCCTTTTACTCGGGTACTAAGGCTCATTAAATAAAACCCTCTTACACAGTAGACTAAGGATATGTTATGCACAGTTGTAGCAATGCTGTAGAATCTGAACCAGAAATTAATACGTAAGACAGGAGGCTAGTAAGCAAACAAAATATTTCTGTCCAGATTCGAGATATTAATTCATGTTATATATGAACTCAGAAAATTATTTCGGTTGCAAATTGGGAATTTTGAGTGACAAGCCATTATGAGTACTAAACCCCAATTTATGGCAATGCTTCAGTTCTAGGTTTTCCTTTAGGCTGCTGGTTCCACTGGGTATTGGGAACATTAGATTGGCTTATTTTATTCTGTGCAGATTTCAGTGCAGTATCACAGAGATGACACATCATGCACAAGGTATTAGTTCTCACTTTTTTTTCTTCTTTTTTATCCTAAGGCTGTTTTTGTGCTACTTGGCATGTTATATTTATATATATTTATGCATAGAGCTTCATCATGGGTATTATCCTTTGAAACTTAGAGTTTTCAGGTAAAATAGCAACAGTTTGGCAGCTGCCAACTTGTTGCAAGAGGAGAGGAGCCCAGTGGTGGGTTAGCAGTATTAGGAGTATTACAGCAGTGTCAGGGTCACCTCAGATGTTGGCTATTGTGGGTACCCTTGGTGAAATTTGGGTGGTTGCCATCCTCTGTTTATATAAAGGGAAAAGGAAGTCACTCTGAAAACAACTTCATTAGACTTGAGTCTTTGGGGCTACGGATCTGGTGCCTTTCACAAACAACATGATTTATCCATTCCATTAAAAAAAAATGAAAGAAGTGGAAATAATAAGAATGGAAGGAAAAAGAATACTTTCAAATGCTGCTGTTTAGAAGGAATTTGTAATGTAAAGATAGTGGAACGTTTTTAATTTTCAAAGGCTTTATCTCTTTTTTAATTTTCAAAAAATCTGAAGTCCAAAATGTGACAAAAAGCATTGAAGCATGAATTATTTCATAGGTAACCTGAACCTCTCTTAAGGTTGCTTTAATATTTAGTGTGTCATCCTTTACCCACTGGAGATGCAAAAGGGCATCTGTTCCTCAAGCCAACACCATATGCTAGCATTGAATGTGCATATTGGTTTTTACCCACAAAACAAAGATGAACTAGGAGCAGCTGATATGCTGTGATAACATATTTTTAAATTCTTTAAATATTCTCCAGCTCTCTTGAGATCAAGTGAAAAATAAATTTTAGTTTGGAAAGCTAAGAATACATTATGCTCAGTGTATATCAGTCTGCCTTTTTTTTAATTATCATGATTTTATCTTCCAGTCCTCTCACTGGTGGTGAATGGAAGCCTTAACTAGGCCAGGCTGTGTATTCAGAAATCATACCATAAGTTCCTGCTCCTGGAGTGTTTAGGCATGGAATGCAGCAGGGATGGGATCCTGGGCTGGTCCCAAAGGACAGTGGCTGGGCTGTGCCTGGACTAACCAGACCTGCTCCTCATCAGGCAGCTTTCCTGCTGAGCCACCCCTGCCCATGGACAGCCAGCCTTGCCCTGTGCTGTACCAGCCCAGCCCTGCTCACAGCTAGTCTGGCCTTCTCTGGAGGGGATTTTAAGTACTCATTTAAAATCAGGGCAGCCTAAGAAGGGAGTTCCAGTAGTTACAGTGCTAGTCTGTGATTCAGAAAGCCTGGATTTAATGAAATTCCATGGGCTTATATATGTTTTTCATCTGCAGACAAAACAATCTAATGAGCTGGTCTGGGTAATGACAAGGTGAATATAAATAGCCCCTGTGTTTTAGAATAGCATAACATTATGCACAGTTGCCAACTGGTTGTCACAACCTGTTACCTGCTTTGGTGATGACAGATTTCAGGTTTTGATGTGTTTATGACAGAGAGAGTCTGAAGGTTATGCAGGTCTCACCTCAGTGCCTTTTCAATAAATATTTTTCTTTCATATGTTTTTTTTATTTCCCTGAAGATATCCTTTAAAGCTTTTACGTGTCAAATTAATTTTATTTAATGTATTTGCTTCTAGAATGGTTCCACATAAAATGGGAAGATTAAAGGGTGGGGGGAAGAAAGAAAACAGACAGACAGAAACAAGATGCTTGCACATTGTGCACCTTGAAGTGAAATGAACACGTAATTTGAGGCATCAGGCAAATAAAAGCTGGTTGGGTCCATCTATTTAATTGTGGTTCTATCCAATGAGTTAGAGAGTTGCTGCTTGTTATATATAAGATACTAATTAGGGTGCTTCAACAATGGGGGAAACAACATACGGTATCTTAACTCATAAAGGAGTTTTTTCTTGTCATAAGATTCATTCATTGTTTAGTAAGAATATTTAATTAATGAAAACCAGAATGAATTAATTCAAATTAATTGTAAGGCTCTTCTATGAGCTTATACGTGGCACAGGCAATTGTCCAGAGGTTGCCATCAAAACTTTAAATTTTTTGTGGGTTTTCAGACTTTGACATTTATTTTTTTTCTCAGGATTTCTTCAGTACAGAATTAGCTCTGTCTATGGTGTTCCAAACTCTTAATGCCATTAGATGCATGGATGGAAAAAAAGTGTGTGATGATGTCTGCTGGTGTGAAATTAAGGCCAAGGATTGGGTAAACAGTTCCATAGAAAACAAATGGCCTTTTTTCTAAGGGCAAATGTGATGTAATGGCTTAATTTAATTTCAAAAGTTCTTGTCCCTTTTATGTTTTTCCTAATTGAGGCTTCCTGCCCCACCAGTTGGAAATAGGAGGGGGAGAAAAGTATATAAGTGCACTAACTTTATATCTGGACTTTAGGCCACCATTGATTGCCTGTTCCTAGAATATAGAGCCAGATGCTGTTTTAGGAATCATCATGGTTATGAATGTACTATATTTTTTAAAGTTCTAATGAGGAACATTTGCTGAATTTCTTAGTTTAATGGGGCTGGAGGAACACAGGCTCTTTGTGAGCTCTGTGTGGAACAAAGTGGTAATAAAAGGTTGTTAGTTCAGGAAAGGGTTATGCCCTTTGCATATGACTTTAAGGCAAATAGCTACTCTTCACCTATGTAGACATCCATGACTGAATAAAATTGTCTCCAAATATGATGCGGACTCCTGAGAGTATTGTGGTACAAATAAACAGTTTGTTTTAAGAAATTAATTCTGCCCAGCTGGGGCTTTCCTCTGAAAAGCTGGTGGAATTCTCAGATTTTGACATTTCAAGGCAACAGGCTATCCCTGGTCAGTTTGAGGCTGGCAACTGCAGCTGTCTGGGGCTTTCCAAGAGCTGCTTTATCACCAAGTGTTCTACCTTGTGCCACTCAGAGAAGTTGTTATGGAAATGAAAGATGTTACCAAGATTCATCAGGAGATTTACTGGGCTCTGACTGTATTGAATTTCTCACCTCAGACAGACAGTGACCGATGTACTGACCTTGTCTCATGGGATTTTCTGTAGATTAATGTCTTCTGCCCTTTTTCTCCTGCTTTTGTTCTTCATCCTTCCAGTAAGTCCTGCTAGCTAACTTGTCAGTGCCTGGAGATATTCATGGATGGTAAGCCCTTGAGATTTTTATGATATTTACTATTAATTTACTATTAATGAAATCAAGGGGAAAAAAGGTAACACTATATATTTTTTTAAAGGAAATTTAGGTTGTTTGCAAAATGTCACCATTATTCTTACTAAAAAGAACTGGCACTGTTCTTCTGGCAGCTAAGACTGTCTGCACAAAAATAAAACCTGACTTCTAAACTTGCTTGTAATAAAACAAATGTCCCCAGTTAGTGGCTGCCAATTTTTGCTATTTCTAGAGTGCAAATCAGTTAAATCTTTACATGCTGCAACATCTAAATTACTATCTAAGACCTCAGGCTCTTAATTTAATAGCAACGAGGATTTAGCAAAGACAATTTTCTTTGAACCCTGTGTTTCCCTGTCTTTGTAAATGGTTTTCTTAGAGTGTGGTCTTGCAATTAAGGTATCACTCTCCCTAAAGACTGATCTTTTAGTTTGTAGTTTTAAAGCAGTCTGTTTTCATAAAGTAGAAAATTGCATATAAATACGAAGGCCTTTTTGCATAGCAGGGACGTTGTACAACACTAAGTCTAACAAATGCTTCCTTTGTATAGAATATATGAATATTTTATGTAGGAATGTTCAAACGAGAATGATCTTGATTTTATTAGGCACTGAACAATTAAAAAAATAATTCCAGATTCAATGTAGGGGAAGTGATTTGAATTGTAAAATAGAAGAAGAAAGAAATTCAAGCTAGTGTAAAGTTTGAAGATATTAGGATCTTCTTATTATAAAGTCTAAAATCTTTTAGCAAGCTTCTTGAGTTTATCATGGTAACTGCTCTGCACAGTAGCCCCTGATGGCTGCTGACAGTGCCAATAGGAGTTAACTGGAAAATTAGCTATGAGCCCATTAAACTGAGCTAACATCACTCAGCATTTCCCTTTAGAAAATCTCTTATTTGCATGTTATATTTCCTAAATTCTTTGTGTGTGTGTGTCTACCACAATGTTATGGATAGAAACCCAAGTGGCACTAACACCTTTTGCTGAATGTGTAACAAAAGTAAAGCTGTTTGCATTGTGCTTAACAGCTGTGAAAGGGTGGTGGTGTTCTAGAACTGGGCAACATAAGTATTTCAGTGTGGTGTATTTGGTTTAGAATGACGTCTGTCTATTCATTTTTCCTGTTTTACATTGAGGAACCATTCCTGTCATGTGCATATATTGAATCTGGGAGCATAAGTTCATATTCAGTGGCATGGAAATTAATGCTGACATTATACTGTCCTATCTGGCATCTCTGAATAATTAATGGAAGGAAAAAGAGAATTGTACAACACATCTTCTGTTTGGAATTTCCTAAATTCAAATCTCTACTTCTGAGTATCTCACTGTACGTTCAGTTTCCTCTCACTCTCCTTAGGACTCCTGGTCATGACCACGTAAAATTAAGTATTTTCACATAACCCTACTCTATAGTCAGCAGAGTGAAAGTCTTTTAAATTTAAATGCTTGGGAAATAATTTTGTTTCAACTTGGAGTCACAGAGTAAGTTAAACGGGGAAACTAAAAACCTAAGTTGTCTATGTTGTACAACATTAGTCCATGGAATTGTTCTAAGTTTTACTGTGTAGTGCTGAAACTTGTTATTCAAACCATGTTACCATGCAGGCATGCACATATTCTAATATTTTTTAAAAATATTTTGGTGTCCACATAGAGAGGTGTATGAGTGAGGGCTGCTTTCTGGGCTGACCAGCACTGGTAGGTAGGAGATGAGGATGGAAGAGTGGGGACTGGCTCCTTCCACACAGTGCTCTGATGGCATCAGGTGGGACCTTTCTGGAAGCAGCCCAGCCTGGTGGGAAAACAGGTCTGTGATGTGACAGCGTGTCCCCGGAGCAGAGAGCATGAAGGCTGTGCCTCCTGCTCAGGGCTTTGGGTGGTCAGGATTCAAACTTGCAAGGCTCATCCAGCCCTCAGTGGGAGATTTTTGTCAGCTGCAGTCCAGCCTCAAATCTGGCTGTATTAAAAGGAAACGCTAAATCTCAGCTAAAGAGGGTGGAAAGTAAAGCATCCTCCCACTCTCAGGGGACAGAACTGGAATGGTGATTTGTAAAAAATCCTACAGTGAACTGAAGTTTAGCACATTGCTCTTACTGCAGGGGCACTCAGGGTTTTTTATATGAAACAATATTTTGTTTTAAAAGTTCCCTTAATTTAGCTAGGATAATATTTTCTAAATAAGGGCAGTTAAAGAATTAGAACTAGCAAACTTTTCTTCTGCAGCTCCTGACTTCTCTACTGGGGCCTGTAGCTCCTGACAGCCGTAGTGCCAAAATCATTTTAGTGGTTCTTCATTCAAATGTGTTTGGATTTTCTATTCAGTGAAAAGCGCCATTTCAGCCTTACAATTCAACTGTCAATCTGTGGTGAAAACAAATCTCAGAAATCAAGTATTTCCTGTGTGGCAGGAAAGTACTGGGAGACTACCGTTTGTAGTTTTACCAAATGCATTATATAGTACCAAGGTCTTTAGATAATTTTGTAAGTATAAGCAGTATTCATGGCATAAACAATTATTCTATGAACCACGTATAGTTATTGCTACCAACTCTCTTCTGTAGGAATTAGCACAGAGGTCTGGAACCAAATTTTCAAATATTCTTGGCTTGGATGAAAGGTGATCCCTTTATCTGGTCTTGGTTAGTTACAAGAGCGTGTGTATTGGAGTTTGCTAGGGAGATATATTTAGTTTGTATTCAACCAGCAATCAATTTCACAGCTTCAGATGGTTAAAGAACATGTGAATTCAGTGTTGTTTGTCAAAAATGTGTGCTCTACCATTTTTTCAGGCATGTCTTTGAATATACTGTGATGTTAGACACATGCTTTAAGGGAAATGAAAAATAAGGTTAAGAAGACCTAGTGGTTCATTTTATGTAATTGGAATTCATTTAAGGCTCTTCATTTTTTCAGCCAGCTCTGGTAGAGGTGTACCTTCTTCAGAGGGCACAGTGCCCATTAAATCACCAAGATTTCTACTCCTTGCAAATGAACACATGTGAGCTTTAGAAAGAGAACTGCTCTTTGAAACTGCTGAATAGTCTCAATGCACAGGTTTTAGTGCTGCATGATCTCTTAAAAGGAAATTTTGAGCAGAGTACAAAGTTTTTCCACTTATATTGGATTTCACTCACCAAGAATTTTTATTCAAGACTGTCCAAGCTGCTTATTTCCTAGGGATGGCTTTGAGGAACCGAAAGAAAATCTGTAGTATTAAAAATACAAATATATACAGTTTAAACATTGAATGCTTTAATAAACAAAATAATACTGGAAGGGGAAACTTGATCAAAACTAGAGTAAGAACATTCTAAGAAACAGCACAGTTACACCATTGGTGAAGAACAAATAGTTAACAGCAAAGAAGAACTCTTATCTCAGTTAGATGGTGATAGGAATATTGATAGAATGATATAATAAAAACTCTTGCTTTTAACTGTAGTTTCCACAGAGGTGGCTCAACAAAGTGTAGACATGGAGTTTGATGGATAGAAGAGGCTTATGGGGGGATTATGTTGTGTACAGCACACCCTGTGCTTGTCTGCTGTCAGTCAGTGAGGATAGAGGGAAGATTATTAGCGACCGCCACTTGGACTTTTCTTGCAACCTCTGTCAGTCTCTAGTGGGAAAATCCCTTCAGCTCTGTTCATTGCTGTGTTGTGCCTGCAAAAGCAGAGAGGGGTTATTCTGCCTTTGGTATAGTCATCATGGAACAGCTGGATGATTGGTAGGGTTGGTGATTTCAGACCCTTCTGAATGGACTGGTTTAGGACTCTGAGATAAGACCGATAATGTGCTTATGGATCTCCAGTTTTACTTCCAAGGAAGGCCTATCTAAAAGCATGTTCCTGGTATTACCAGTAGCATGGTCAGTTCTAGTGGTTGTCTTAGCTCATGCCCATTGGTATAATTCAAAGTGTACTGAAAGGATGAAAAAAATTACTTCTGGGTAGCTCAGCAAGTGCTGAACCAGATCTTAGACAGGTCACTTCTGGGTTTTCTGGTTATTTGCAAGAAAAATGTCTAAGTACTTTGGAGGAAAATGATAACTTTAAAAAAAAAAAAAAAAGGTGTAGTTCTGAATTAAATCTATAAAGCCATCTGCAGTTATCCCTGTGGTGAAGCAGATGTGCCAGGTTGTTGTGGTTTAGTTATTAAGTACTGTGAGGCAAATTGAGTTTCTGACTTTTGGAAATGCTTGATTGCAGCACTGACATTCATGCTGACGGGCAGCTCCTCTGACAGCCACCTTCAAACTTTTGCAAGCACTTGCCTGAGTTAAATGCTCCCAGGAGGGTAAGAGCTGGGGCAGAGCTGAGTTGTAGTGCTCCCAGAGGGGCTCCCAGAGGGCAGCCCTGTTAGCAGGGCTGTTGTGATGCACTCCTTGAGCTTAAGCTGCTGTTTGACCTCCTTTCTGCCCTCCTGCACTTTGATTTGCCAAGGCCCTTAGGTTTCAGTGCTTAATGGGGTGACTGCTCTGTGGAATTAGAACATCAGGTATATATTTTTCTGATGTTTTGATTTGAAATGTACTAACCGCTAGGCAATCATCAATATATTGCTTCTGATATCTAGTGAAATGCATATTTAAATCTTGTACTGTCTGTGGAAATTTGAAAAGTAAAGTGAATATTTGACTTTTTCAAAAGTATTACTTCCTCTTCTTAATCTCTGTTGAAATTTGATGCGGTGGTTCTCTTAGTGCAGATTTCACATTTCTAATTAAAGACAGGTAGGTGAAAAAGCTGTTTCATATAGTAGGCTTCATAGTAGCTATATCATCAGATACCTGTGAGTTTGGCTTCTGAAAATATCCATAAGTTCCATAAATATATCAGTAGAACTCTTTTCTGGGTTGATTGGGGTTTTTTCCCAATTTCAATCTTGGTAGTTTCACCTTACATATCATTTCACACCACCATTGAAAGTAAATTTGGGATGGGAGGGAATTGTCAAAGTAAATATCTTCCTTTAGTTGGTAAGACAGGATCCCTGCAAAGGAATTGACCTTTTTCCTGTTGGGTAATTCCTAGAAGGTTTTAATAGGTATCAATATGCACTCCTATAGGCTTGCAGATTGACTGAAGGGGCAATACAGGAAGATTCATATCACTTATGGGTGATAAGTTTTCTTGGCATCTGCCAGCAGGAAGGGCAGCTGTGCTTGCTGTACCACGTTTGGGTTAGCCCCAAGAAGACAGGGCTTTGTTTTTGAAGGAAAGATTGGGATATGATAACTGGAGCAGTAATAGTCCCTCACTAGTGTGGAAGTCACTGTGCTTTCAGCAGTGATGGTGGGAGAGATGATGTATCCAGTCCTGAGAAACCCCAGGCTCTGTGCGGGGAGCAAATGCTGGCAGGGGAACGTGGGAAACTGCTGGTTCTCTGACCACTTCAGCTGTCTCACAAGTAATAGCCTGTGAGTTTGGGTTATATTCTGTAGTGAAGCTGCCCAGATGAATTCAGGTGGTGCTGGAAACTTGGACGGTGGGGAATTGTGCCCTATTTTTAGGGACACAGTGTCTCTATGAAACATGCCGAGATGTTTAGGAAGGGAAGGGAGCTATGTATGTACAAGTACAGCGCTAAATCTTCTCCCTGCTTTAGGGTTGTGTTTACTCCCACTATTATGATGTCAGAACAGCTCACATGTTTGTAACGTATTTATCCTCAGACCCTTCCTCCTAATATAGGAAGGTGCTGTTCTTTGCCATTTTTCTGATAGGGAGGAGAGACTGGGTGTAGACGTATGCCCGAGGGTGTCTATAAAAGTGCTGCAAATTGAATCCAAGCCTCTGGACTCTAAGGTTGATCCATTTAATTGCTGTCACATCTCTTCACCTCTGAGCTATCCCGTGTTGTTGTGAAAACGTAATTGTGCTGAAATGGGTTTGTTTTTCAATTGCTTCCTAAATCTTCTGCATGTACCTGAGCATTGCTGAAGTGCTCACAGTCAAAGAAATGATTCATGTCAAGGTGTGTTATCTGATGCCCTGTTTTCCCTCCTAGATGTTTTTGAGAAGCTAACCTTGAAATGCACATTTTGCACTGAGCTGAGAAATTCTGTTTTGTAAACTTCATAGATTTCTACCAAACTGCAGAACTTCTGACTGATGAAACTCCATTTTTCTGGGATGTAGCATATCTTTACCTGCTTTATCATCCCAATTGTCAATTCAGATTTTGTTTGTTCATACTGACTTATAACAGCGGGGCTGGGGGATGTTTTTTTTTTCAAAATCAGTGTTTTAGCTTGTTACTGTCCTGGAAATGGAGAAAGCTTCTCCAATTAATGTCTGAGCAACCAATCTTCTGCTTGGGTGTGTGGAGCTGCTTTGATATTATAAAAAGAAAAATATTTCCATAGCAACCTATTAAAAACACAGAATGTTTTTGCTGTGTAGTGTTTTTGTTGTTGATGTTGTTACATCCTTACAGTGGAGACTTTTGACTGCTGTAACTGAGCCATAAAAAACAGCTAGTGATAGCACAGCAACATTAGTTTATTTAGGACTTTGTTCTGCATATATACGTTTTTTAAATTAATGTAAACAGTTATTAATGAAATTACATCATGTTTCTAAAACATAAATTTTAAAATATGTGCACGTTTCCCACATTATCCAGCATTTCTTCTGAGTCCTGATAAAGCAAAAGGAGGTTAACCATCACATTCAAACAGCTGGAGGAGCTTCTCTCTGGTTTCCCACAGAAGAAACCTGCTTTAACATTTATTTTCATTAAGGGGTGGTTGTGCACCACTGTACCTGTGCTAGAGTACCTCAGGATCTGGGAGTGAGCTGAAATATTGAGCCTCTGATTTGGCTGCTGATTTGGTGGTTGTAGGTTCCCACTCAAGGCAGCCCCATGCAGCGTTACCTTGCCTGGTGTTCCAGGTCATTTGCTGCAGCAGTCATTATGGGTGGGCAGCAATTACAAGGAAGGCTCTGGACTTTTCCATCATGTGGAATGCTTTGTTATGGTGCCAGATTAAATAAAAGGGAGCGACAAGATTGAGCTTGGCTACATAAACAGAGGAACAGAAAACTGCTGCACTGAGTAGTTTCTTGTTTGTGACCATATCAGTTGGGTGTTCTGCTGCAAGATGGGAAATGTGTTTTGCTTGCCTGATGGGCCTTCAGTTTCAGGCTGCTCAGCCTCTCTTTTTACTAATTTTTGCTCCCAAATTATTATTAATGTCCATTTTTCTGTACTTGAATGTCTGTGTCATGGAGGAACCCAAGAAAACTATTTTGTTTTTTAAACGTCTTTCCTGAGAAATTCAGTATCTGCTCTGAGTTGCCTCTTGTTTGTTTCCATGCTAAAGTCCTTTGTTTCCTGTCTTACACCACTTTACAGTATCCCGTGTGCAGTATCACTGCTCTGACTGGATTTACATCTCCTTGTATCGATGGTTCAGTGGTGGACTTGGCAGTGTTAGGTTGGACTCAATGGTCTTGAAGGTCTTCTCCAACCTAAATGATTCTATGCTATGGGGGACTAAGAAAGAAAAAGAAAAGGCAGCATGTAATTTAAAGGCTCTGTTTGCTTTAAAGGATAGACCAAATCAAATGGCATTTATTTGGCTTAAGGGAATTATTTCTTTGTGTGTTCATCTTATATTTTGCTACTAATAGCAGAACTATCAGAATTGTGCCCCCCAAAGTCGTGCACTTCTCTACTGCACTCTCACCCTTTTCCCATTGTAAAACTTAATATCCTTGCATAAATATTGAAGTAGGGAGTGGTGTCTCAAAAAAAGAGTTGATTGAAGAAGTTGAGGTCTCATTTCACATGTGATGAAGTAAGTGATTAACAAACAAAGGATGAGAGGGCAGGGAGTGTTGCCCAATCCTGTCAATTTGCTGTTGGGCTCATGTGGAGGACTTGCTTATTTAGTTTGAATTGATTTCTTTTTTTTTAAATTTAATTTGGCGCCACTATTTATTGAATGAAAAATGCTAAGGGAAAGTTCAGAACAGCTGGGATCACTGCATGGGAGCGTGACTGCTTTGCACCAAGTTACTGAGCGTAACTGGAAGGTAGTATTAATTTTGGTTGTGCACTCTTCTTCATATTCATAATCTGGTATAAATTGAGATGAATACAGGAATAAAATGTCATTGCTCAGCCATCACGTCACACCACTGGTATCAAGCAGGTGACACCACATGACATCTGTGTCTCTGCTTAGCTTAGGAAGGCCATGGTGAGTGGTGAGGGTGCTCCTGTAGCAGTAGTACTGTGTTGCATGTGGGCTTGGCTGGTGTTTGTATGCTGGTATGACCGACAAGATGCATGTATTAAATAAATTTAGGATGTGTTTGTAGATTCTTACTGAGTTTATATAAAAAAAAAATTATTTGCAAACTGCAGGAATTTGTCATATACAATTTGCTTTCCTTAACCTTGTTGACAGTGCAACTTTAGGCTGAGAGAGGTAGCTCTTGCTGTGGTCTGTGTGTGAACCTCCAGCTTGAGTCAGCTGCTATTAGCTCTTCTGGGACTGGTGTCCAGAGGCATCTTTGAGGAGCTGGCAGGTGTTTCTGCTGCAGCACTGTTATCTCTGTGCAGCGCTGATCCCCGTTTCAAAACAGCTGTGACTCCCAGTAAGCACTCAGGTTAACTTTTCTGAGAGTAAATTGAAATGGCTTGATCCCAAAGGCTGCAGTATATCAAGGGAAAGCTTGAATTCTGGAGCTCAACTGTTAGCTTACCAAGTGGCTGACATGGCCCAGTTTGACATCTGCTGTAGCCAAGGCTCCATCCACAGTTCAGTGCTCATCTCACATGTATTTGTAGAGCTTCTTCCACAGCAGTCCTGCTACCCTCCCACTTCCATTCATTGTGGGCTTCTAAGAGATGTGTTTGCTTATTTCTGAAGGAAAAGTTTACTCTCCTATCTTTTTAATTTCAAGATTTTTGTTTTTTTTTCTTACCAGCTCTTCTCTCATGGTTACTTATTGTTAATGGATCTCCTTTATTTTCCTTTCCAGTGTTGGGCTAAATTGCTACTAATTAACTTATGTAATAACTGGAACATGCCTATGTGGCTGAAACCACAGGTCACACTATAGAAAAATAACTGGATTTGTGCAAACAAATAGAGGCATATTGAGGCAGTCAAAGCTTTGTTCTTCTTGGAATGTAATTTTGCTCACTGTGTTTTGAACACTTTAGTTTTTCAAGGTGATGCTCTCCTTTCCTGCTACCTTTCAAAGTGGTGAAAATGTGTTAAAATTAAGAGGACAATATACGTGCACATTGCTAAAAGTGGAATTGCTTTGTAGATTAAGCAGCTGAACTTCATCCCAAGGGGAAATGCAGGTTTAGTGTGGTTTGATGTGGACAGAAACCAAGTTTCATGGCTTCGTAGTTCAGTTACTACAGCACTTCATTACTGTGACTAGGAACCCTCAGCCTTCTTTGAGTTAAATCCAGCCTTTTCTAGGGCTCAAAGTGATGTGTACTTTTTCTTGTTTTATCTTTACTCTCAGGATTTGCTAATACTCCCACAGCTGCCCTACGTGTCGTTCTGTTTTTCTCAGAGGTGTCCAGGCAATTCCTTTTTTTTTCTTTTTTTTTTTTTTTTCTGTTTTCTAAAGAATTTCAAAGGACCAAAAACAGAACCCCAAAGGTTGGTTCAAGAGATAACAGAAGGGCTGTTTCACATTTGCATCTGTGTTCTGCCACAGACTTTTA
>JAWWMO010000174.1:4745625-4765262 GCA_035047845.1 Dendrocincla fuliginosa | reverse complement strand
TCTGCCACAGACTTTTAAAATCCTTGATCTCTCTGCGTGAATCCCCACCTGTAAAATCTTGCTTGTTTTCATGAGAGAATGCTAAATCCTTATATGCTCTCCTGATGGGACTCACTGGTGTGCCTTTACTGTGGTTAGCTGCTGGCTCTTCTCTCAGTTCTGTGTTTTCACTCTGTCACTCACACACTCCCCTCAAGTCTGATCAGAAGTCTGTTAAATACAGCTCTGGTTGGAAAAGGTTAGTAATGATGTGATGACTAAACAGGGATTTGCTGCAAGCTGCAGGTGAATCTCTGTGGTCATCAAGGGCTGTGTGTGCTATGATCAGTATGGGAGAGCAAGAGTTAATTTATAATTATAAAAGTTTCATATGTGAATACTGATTCACATACGACAAAAAACCCAAGTCTTTTACATTCTCAGGGAGAATACTCAAGAGACCCATCACCAATGTGCTAATGCATTTTGTAAGGGGGAGTGTGTTCCTGCAGCACAGTCTTGGCCCCAGCTGAGAGACGTGCCAGGCTGCTTTGCATGCCTGTCAGTTATTTGAGTGTAACAGATGTGAAACTTAAGGCAGACTGCTGAGGAGCAGTTTCTCTGTCCTGACTAGCATGCTGTGTTAGTTAATAATATCTGTGTCTTCCACAGGTGGGTGAGAACGTGTAGATCATCAGTTGCACTTGGAATTATCACTTGAAATAGCAATGCTGTGTGTTTCAGATAGGTCAAAGGTTGGAGATAGTTGATTTCTGGTTCAGCCTCTATGTTGGGATTGATATACATGATTTTTTTTTTTTTTCACAGATCCTACTTACAAAATGGTGCTCCAGATTTCTCTTACATCAAGCAGAATTTGAATATATGAGTCAATTGTATTTTTTCATAAAACAGTACGAGCATTCCTCTCATAGTGAAAGTAGCTTTTAAACAGTATGTGTGAGAGAACAGCATTATAGATTTAAATATTAATATATATTGAATATCAAAGCTACTTGGCTTGATATTCTATCTTACCCAGTTCTAAAAGGTTTATGCAAAGCTCTTGCCTGTTTTCTGGCAACCAGAGACAGGTAGAGTCCAGCTTCTGGAACAAACAGCACCTTGACAAAGTGAAAGATGGAGAACTTAAGAGATGCTGAGGTTTGGCATATAAAGTCTGGTAGCACGTGCTGCAGTTGAGGTCGATCCTTTCCTCTCTCAGTGGTGTTTAGAGAGGTTCTCTGTGGGGCAGTAGATCTGTGTGTGTAAAAGATGGTGTGCTGGCTAGCAGATCATGATGTCCAAGAGAGTCTAGAGCTTTTCCTTTTGCTCAGCTGCATGCCTCCTGAGGCATTCTAACCAAGGCAAGGTGACTAACCTTTTTTGTTCTGCCTGCTTCTGTGGTCAATCAGTCTGCTTAAAACACTTGTGTGGTTTAAGCTGAATGGACAGTTATTCTAGAATTTCATGACCCCTTCATTTCATTCAACAGAGTAATTGCTGACAGCTCTTGGGGAAGCAGCATGTGTTTTTTCTTTTCCCCATTGTAAGTTTTGGAGGCTTCACTTCCTCGTCATTCATGGTATGTCAGCACAAACCCAAACTATTCTGCATCGTGGCTCACTTTTGGAAACTTTGCCTACACAGTGGGCATCGTTTGTCTCTGTCCTAATTCCCTTTTGACTGTAAATGCAACAGGAACATTTGCAAAGAATAAATCTTTTCAGTGTATTGACAAAGTTTCTTCTATAATTGTGTTAGCTGAGCCAGACAACGGGCTGAAATCCTTTTTGAATTTGGGTTTATGTAACTCTAACCCAATTCCCAGCTAAGCCTTGCAGCCTGAAATGTGTGGCCTGATGCTCTGAGGCTGGGATTGTCCATGGTGCATTTTCATCTTGGTGGTGTCCTGCTTTACAGTCCTTGCCCTGGGGCAATGTTACCTGGAAAAGAAGGAGAAAAGGCTTTTTCTGGGATACGTAGTGATTTCCAAGTGCAACACTTTAGGGTGGCCAAAGGAGCGTGGTCAGCTGCTGGAGCAATCTGGTTGTTGCTCTGTTGTCAGAGCTTGAATAGAGCTAAGGTGACATGGGAAAGCACAGTCCACCCTTTTGCTCTCTTTAGGTTCCTATAGTTACATTCGTTCACTGTTGTGTTGTTTGAAAAATGATGGCGAAAAATAATAGAGCAGTGACATAGGCAAAGTGCTGGAAATTTGTGTTCTGTAAGTTTATCAAAGGTGTGTTAAGGAGGGAATGCACAACCAAGCTGAATGGAAACCATAATTACACCAGCGTTCCTAAACAAAACACACTTTCAGAGAGGACAGTCTTTCCAGGTATGATGAGTGGAAATTTTTAGCTGTGTTGAAATGGATCCTTGAGATTTACATGCATAAGAGGTTTTCTTAGAAATTAAAAGGTCTATGGAGTTAAATGAGATTCTCATAAGAGTTAAACTGGCTGTGCTAGCAGCACCTACAGTCATGATACTGCTCAGGAACAAAATGGAAAAGAAAACTCCATCTGGAGTCTTGAGTAGATTTATTATGTGGCACGTGAATCTGTACTTTGAGGTTGAGGCTGATGATGCTTTTGTGATCAGTATTAGAAAAAATATTTGTGAATTCACATTACAGGCTTATAGGAGGGATGTGTGACTTTTTTTTTCTTGTACATGGTATTTATTATATATTCTGATGAATTATTCTGTGATCCTTCGGACTTGCTGAAAAGCTGACTGCCTCAGATTCTGATTTACGAAAAGAAGTGCTGTAAGCATATTTCCCCAAGATTTACAGTGGTGTTAGGTAAAATACAGCCAGTCTTTGACAGTGCTGAGGAAAGCAAGTCTGTCCTTGTTTTCAGTGTTGCTGGACACTGACAGCAAAATATCAAAGTTTATTATAAAGAGCTGCAGTTGTGTTCTGTAAGCCTGATAGGCTCTCTTTATTGTTTTGATGAAGATTATTGATTTCCATATTCAACCTTTTCTCTGTTTGCAGTTGTTCACACTGTTAATCTAATGTGATGGTGGGAAAAAATGCACTGGAGCTTTTCTTTAAGACTTCTTGGGGCTTAATGTCTTCTACCTGCTGGGCTTTTGCCTAGAAAATGACTGCTTGTTGCACTGCAATTTCATATTAATTTTCTTCATGTGACACACAGATTTATTTATATTTAATATTTAATACACATATATAATGGATATATATAAATTATATGCATATATTCATGATACATATATTAAATTGCATGTATACAGCATTATAACAGATATTAATACTCATATAGACATAGAATGTGTTTTTCAATTTTCTGTACATTTTTGTCATGTATTTCCTCCCATTTTATATATCCATATATACAGTTTCTATAAATAATGACATCTTTTACGTATCTTTACTCTTGAGTTGTTCTGTAGAGAGTATTCATCAAAATTATTATCTATATAGAGTATTTCCCTACAGTAATTTAGTCTGTAGTGTGTAGCCTGCTGGGACTTATTATGTAAATGCCATATTTGTTGGCTAAACCCCATATTTCTCTGAAAGAATGTTTCCTTCATTGCTTTGGGGGGAAAAACCAGCAAGTTCTGACAAGGTCAGTATACACTTCTTTCCTCACCTCTTACCCCCTCCTTCCATTACAGAAAAGGAAAGCAAATTAGCTTCATTGATGGATAAATATGTCCTAATTGCTTCATCTCAGTGAGGACACTGAATGCCCACATGCAGATAATACAAAACACTTGCTGTGGAGATGAAGAAAACCCTTCAGAGGTGGCCCTGAGTTTGAAAATACCTTTGGAGTTCTCATTATAAGGTCTGCTGTTTCATTCCTTGGCAGCAGCCAGCTGGAGACAGAATCACTGCTAGTGAGAAACAGTTAGACAGAGAAGCTACAGCACAAACACCTGAACTGCAGCAGGAGATGCTGATGGTGAAATGGGAGGCTAAGGAAAGTTACTACCTTCCAATATTTTCAAGCTATAAAATATGCCTAATAATAGTGCTTAAGAATATGCTGTAGGTGACAGATGAGTCTTAAAATTGCCCTAATAACATAAAATTACCCGAAACCATCAAGATTTTCCTTTCTGCATTTTATAACAATTTCTTATTATCAGTTTTTAATTGTAGGCTGAGAAGCTTGACAGCATTTGTAACAAGTAAATGCAGGTGGTGTGACTTAAGAATTTTTTGTTGCTTTGTTATGCTCTGGATTCTTTCTTGACTTCTGTATTATTATAAGGATATACACTCTTTTCCCAATGGATCCACCCATAAGGCAAATGGATTCTGTTTGTAAGTTTGCAACTCCATAAAACGTGCCCAACTCCATGAATGCACTTGGTGCAACAAAAATGATGGGTAAATGCCAAGAGGCTTTTTCTTTCTCTGTATGTATATTTTTGTCAGGAGTATGACCTTTGATCACTGGTTCTTGTGCCTGGTGACAGAGCAGCCATGCAGTGTTTGACAAGCAGTGCATTATTGTTGTGGGGTTTGTCATTACCCATCAGCAGTTTGCAAAGCCCAGTGTGTGGTGAGGAGAGCAGCAATCACGGGGCTGAAACAGAGACTCTCTCTCGGAGTATGTACCTGAATGAGTGAGCTGTGATGGATCCAGCTCCCTGCTGCACCTTGTGCCCTGCCAGGATCCCTCATCTCAGGTGCTTGTGCTGCTGAGTGAGACAGGGCAGATGGTGCCTGCAGTTCCCACTCCCAGCAGGCTGCGCCTGAAACAGAGGGGCAAATTCCAGAGCTGTTCACCAGGCTGGCACTCTGTGCTTGCTCAGGGCATCCAGCCCAAGTTTCTGCCAGCAGAAGGAAACAAATCCACGTGGGGGTTTTGCCTGAGGCTTCAAAATTCAGCTTGAGTTGCTGCTTTGGCAAGCTTGGGGAGGGAGCCAGGGCTGTCCATTTGTAAGGAAGGTGAGGGAGGGAGGAAGGAAGGATGAAAGCTTAGTGCAGAGTTTGGTTTATTTATTCACTGCTTCTGGTCATGGGTGGGGGTAAGCAAAGGGATACGAAGGCATTCTCTTTTGGAAATACAGACAGACTTCAAGTTATCAATATTATCTATAATTCACTCATCTTTTTTGTTTTTAAGATTCTCCTTGCTGTCATTTACCCTCTGATTGTGTGAGGTATTGTAGAGCTTTAGTAAGACTCTTTTGAGAGCTTTATTGTTGTCATTTTCTTCATTTAGAAACCAAATCTTCTGGTTTTATTAGCCAGTTAGCTGTTCATAAACTGATATTGCTTAGTTTGATTGTGTGACTTTTGCTTGCTTTCCAAAGGCAGAAAACATCTCCTTTTATTTTTTAAAATATTTGTTTTTCCTTTAAAGTGTTACAGAAAGATTGTATAGCAGAGGGTAGACTTGAGATCTGAAGTGGAACCAGTTTTTTCCTTGTGTGGTTGCTTGCACTTATTTCAGACAGGTGTATGGACAATCTTCAGAATAGGAAGAGAGTTAAAAACTGGCCACTTATTTATTTAAAAATATGCTAAAAATGCCATGTGTGACAGCAGATTATATACTCACTTTTATGCCACTGGAAATAAATGTTCAGTATGAAACTAGAGTGGGACTGAAGAAAAACAGCAGCACATTGAGTTTGGGAGACAAATCAGACAAGTTCTCTTTTCTTTTCAGACCTTGGATGATTAAGGTTTTGGGAAATGTTTTGTGAGGAATCTGCTCCAAGAGATTACTTGTACACATATCTGAGAGTTTAGAAAGGTGGGGGGAATATGATTTATTTTTTGTTGAACTTGAGATTGAGAGCTTAATCCCCCTCTGGTATGCAACTCTTGTTTCATTTTACCTAGAGAATAGGGTCAGTAACACCAATTTCAGGAACATTTTGTCATTTTACATTAACATAAAGCTGTTGGAGTCTAATTCTATTTGATAATATGCAAGTGATATGGCACAGATGGGATTTGAAGAATCATAAGACCCAGAAATGTCAGAAAATTTTGAAAATATTCACAAGAAAAATCTGTTCAGAAATCTGAAAGCTATATGAGAGAACAGTTCTACATTGTAAGTCAAATTTAGAGCTGATGTGAATTGTAACTTCATGAAGACAGGTGAGATTAAGTGAGTCCTTGATTTTGCCCTGGTGTGTAAGAATTTAAGGAAGTTGACAACATCTCTGACTTTCCAAGAATATCACCAGAATGAGTAGAGATGTGGCATCAACAGTGTTATCCAAGTAACTAAATTTAGACTTGTGTTATTTTGTTATTTTCAATTTTTTAGTATATTATGATGGAAACCAAGACATGCAGCAAGAAGATATTTTTTTCCCTTAACCACTGAAAATACAGTTTTTCTGTGATGTGCTTTTGAGAGAGATGATTTTCTTCTGTCAATTGTCTTTTAACGTTCTGATCAGAGGCAAAACAGTGTTGTTCTCTAGCTAATTTTTGTGCCTATTTCTTGAGATCTAACAATGCTAAGCCAAAGTGAGATCTGAGGAAACACTAGACCTGGACTTTTCTGTGAGCAGTAAAGGAAACTGTAGAATATTGACTTTAGAAATGCTGTGAACACAAGGCTATGGAAAGAAAATCAATCTTCATTTGAAGTCAGTGGCAGCAAACCCCACCCTGTGTTACAGTGATGCCCTATTACTGTGCCAATTTCATTGCCTTCTCTGCATTAGCATGAATTATAAAGTGAATTAGCGGTGGCTCAGGTCTTAAGTTTCCCTTACAGACAGGAATAGGAGAGTCCTTTTGATGGATTTACTGTATTCCATCAGGCTGAAGGCAAAATGGAGCAACAAGAGACATGGAAGAGAGAAGCAAACAGGAGAAAAATCAGGATGTTGCTGGGAAGAGGAACATTTGGTTAATAAGAAAAACTAAACTTGGACTTTATTATGTAGATGATATTTGTTAATATGGAATAAGTGAAGCTGTTGTGCATGAAGAAATTACCTTTCTGAAAAAGTGAGTTTTAAGAAAGGCCTAAAAATGTGAGTCATGTAGCCACACATCAGAGGTAAAATGCCTTCTGCATTGCTGGTCTTTCTGCTGTTCACTTTAGGTCTAGGGCTGCTTTGAGAGAATTAAGATTACTAACATGCCATTACCCTCAGCTGCTCTCCTGTCTAATTTCCTCCCATTTCCACTAACGGTGCCTGCTGTGTGGAGCCCTCTGCAAACATCAGTGACACCTCCTGCCCTGGACAATTTACACTGCAACAAGCAAATCATAGTATGCAAATGAAAGAAGCAAGTGGAGGGGCAAGGGGGCAGAAAGGAAAGCAGACAAGGTTAGAGGGCACTTTATGATTGACCTGGCAGGGTGCACAGGTCCTTTGAACAATCCTCTTAACCCACAGAACACATCCTTAGCTGTCACTTCAGATGGTGACAGAGTGAGGCCACTTGAGGTTTGTCATGTTGCCACGAATCTTCATTAGATGTGAAAGTGAATTTGAATCAAATGTTGTTTGATAGCAGGTTCTGTGAAATGTTTGACTTCCACCTGGGTTGTGCCTGTTGTAGGCAGTCATCTGGTGCTCCTTGTAGTGTTTCTATCCAGTCTGTTGTCCTGTTTTACCACCTTTTATTACCTGGTAGTACCGGATCAGACAAAAGGTGTTCTGCCTTGAGCAGCATCCATAAACAACAAGAACAAGGCAAGCATGCATGACAATGCCTTCCATTTTCTTCTGAGACTTCAAACATTTTCAGCCCACAAACTTACTGAGAGAAGTGTGGTTTCTGAGTTTAATAGGTTTGCCATGCCCCAAAGTTTACAACCATTCCCTTCCCTGTGTTGCAATCTACAACTTAACCACAGTGGACAATCCCCTCCAAAGCTAAGCAGTAGCATAACATTCCTTCTGCCAGGTCTTTTTTTTGGAATTGTTGACATTTTGCACAAATTTGGTAGCCTGGCTAACAGGCAATAAAAATACACGTCACTGATCTTGTTCACATTAACTTGTGAAAATATTTAATGTAGTAGCCGTTTTATTTAGGCTTTTTTTGGTCACTGTTTCATCCCTGTGTTATGTAAATCTGGTCTGTATCTAGTCATGTTTTGTTCAAAGAGGCACTAATTTAAATGAATTTCTTAATATCACATCTTTATTTATATAACTAATGCTAGCATTGTTAGCTAAGGATGGCATGCAAGGGAGCGTGACTCACTCTTCAGCGTGGCTTTCTTGAGGATGCTTTATTTTACATAAAAATGATATTCTTATTTCAATGACTCTTGAATACACACTAGGTACTCTGAATTTCTGTCAGAACTGTGTGTTTCAAATGTCTCTAAAGGCTGGGAGTGAAGAATAAATGAAGTTAAGCTACAGTCTCTCCTTGGTGTTGTTAGAATTTTATTTCAAATGTCTTTTTTTATGGCTTTGGTTTTTATTATTCTTTGTTTCTCAAAATTGCATTTCTTCACATACCATTTTCAAATAACCAGCACTCTGCCACAAAGGTTGAAAATATATTTGCTAAAAAGTAGAACAGCCAACAAACTAACAAAAATATTTGAATTTTTTTTTCTTTTCTGAGATTTCAGTACAGATGAGGAGATAAGGCTCCTAAAAGGTTTCCTGTAGGGAAAATGAGTGCTTGCCCAGAAGGCATAGCCTGCTTGAGATTTTGCTGTGTAATGCTCTCGTACATATTTAATTTAAATGTACATTAAATTTTACAAAAGATGGCAAAAAAAAAAAAGGTGTCATTAACAAGTAGTGTGATTGAGAAGTCAGGGTTATCTGCAGCAGAATGCTGGTGATGTCACCCCATTTGCTTCAGGCTGTTTTTAATAATGTGCTGCCCCTCATCCCTGGGAAAAAGGTGGAAGCCTGGAAGCACTGCCTGTGTAATTCTGTATAATTGTGGGGCTCAGAGACTGCAGTGCAGGCTTTGCATTCAGAGATGGTGGCTCGCTGCTCGCGTTGCAATGCCATTCCTGCTCTGATCCTGCCTGCTGGGGACCTGCTGGCAGTCCACATGGGAACCTGTGCAGGAAGGCACTGCTGATGCTGGTCCATAGATTTGTTAGCCCGAGAGGAAAGCATGTCACAGCTCTTTGGAAGAAACAAACATTATCGTGGCACTCTGATGCCTGTCATTTGAGACCCCCAGATGAGGTAAATGAAATGCTGGAACACGTGGAGCATTAAAAAATGTACAAACCCTTATACTGAACCCCCTCAAACAAACTTCTCAGTGAAAACCACGACTCTTCTCCCGGGATGGTCTGTCTAAGCTACAGCAGCAACTCTGCAGAAAGTAGCTTCTCAGAGATGATTGAAATAAAGGCGTTTGAGTAATTAGCTTTGATCTCAGCCTGCATCAGTCTAGTAAAATGTTTAATGATTTCCATTTTGAGACAGAGCTGAGAGCTTTTGCTGACTTGAAGTGTATGAGTAGCTCTGGAGCGAGGCTGCTATTGAAGAGGGTTTTTTGACTGAGGCCTGGAAGACAATGAACAAATAACATTTAGCTGGGTAACTGCTGCTCTTTGGTCCTGCTAATGATCCTTATGGCATATGTAGTTTCCTTCATGCCTTTTCCCTCTGTTTTAAAGAGGCATAAGAATAAATTTAGAATAAATTTTCTGAAAAATGCTAATTGCATCAGTGTGCTCAATAGCTTGTGTTACTTTAAAACCAGCTTGGTTTGATAATGCAGAATTATTAGAACAGTTTTGTATTGTTGAAACCTTTCTCAAATCTGTAAAGTCAAAATAAATAAGATCTGGTATGATTTCAACATATGCCTTTCTTTTTCTCTCTGTATTAAGTTATCCTTTCCTGTTATTTCTTGTCAGTGATTTGGGAGAAGTGTTAGAAGTGGACAAATCAGCTTAGAGTAATTGTCACTAAGCAAAAGCAGCTTGTAACATGAAGTGTCAGTCAAATATCTATTTTTTTTCATCTGTTCAAAATTTTTGTTCCTTTTCTAGTTTAACACATTACATGAAATGCAAACAGGGAAACAGAGCAGTCAGATCACTTGCTGGTGAGGTATGTGAGAAGGACATCCTGGGCAGGATGACCTCTGCAACATGCTCATAAACTCTGGAAGGTGGGGCACTCTTGTTGTTATTCACAGCAGAGGCTGATGGACTAGATTGTTTTTTATTAAGGTCCTAGAAAATGTGCTTGAGTGGGGGCTCAAGAGGGTTTTCAGCACTTATTTATGAAGCTTTTTACAGTATAACTAATTTTTAGCTTATAAAAGCAGAGTGCATCATTTCTGCATTAATGTTAAGTGTTTAGATCTAGAGTAAAATCAGGATTAAACTGATCTCAAGGCCCCAGAAAAAGTCAGCTGAAGTGTTATGAGGAAACGCACTTTTTCTAGCTTGAATGTATGCTTTGTCTCCTTGTTTCTCTGCCATGTCAAGTGTTTACAATTAGCAGAATGCTCTGTTGAATCACAGTCTGGTTTTGGGCTCCTATTCATTTTGTTAGGTGACATCCTAGGTTGTGGCCCATTGATTGAAGTCCTCTGGGAGTGCCAATAGGGGTGTTCCTGCAGAAGTTTGCGTTGAGAAGTTTATGCAGAGATGTGTTGGAAGAAAGGAAGAAAGCTGTGTTGGCATAAAAAGTACCCAAATCCTTACTGAAGTGTTTTAGCTTTGCTGTAAGACAGGGTAAGACCAACAAAGACAGGAACAATATGTTGGGCAGGCTGAGACCAGGCCAGTGCTAGATGTCTGCACTCCAAGAAGGATTTATGAAAAAGTGGTGCTTGGTAGATGGAGGAAAGAAAGGTAATTTCTGGACAAGTGCTAAGTACCTGCTCTGAATGTAGAGGAAATCATGAGAAAAGGCAAAAGAAGAGATTTATGGAAGTACTAAGAGGTTTGGAGGTGTCCAGGGAGCAAAAGCATCAAAGCTAAAAAGCATCCTACTCTTTTCTACACTTTCAGCATCTCTTGTAAGTATAGAAAATGCATTCACTACTAAGGATGGCACTCAGGTAACCTCAGGTGACCAGTTAGTAATAATTTAAATGCTGGTAAGTGGATTGTAGCCACTTCTATTCTTTACAGCATCACCAATTGCAGGGAGGTGACTCCAGCAAATGGAAGGGGATGTGAGCAGTGGAGAGTCTGTTCTTCCACCCATAACAGCAGCACAGTATGGTGTACTTTTAATGTAAAGGCTCAGTAATCAGACATCTTCCTGGGAGGAACTCACTTGCAGTTCCCTGGATATGTTGCAGGTCCAGGAGGTGCTCTGCTCTGATCAGCAGTTACTGATATACTCCTGCATAAAGGTACCTTTCTTAACAAAACTGGCCAGTTAGACCTAAAATGTTGTAATGATATTTCCTGGTGGTCTGTGGTACAGAGACCGAGGAGAAATAGTTCAAATTCAGAGTCAAAAGGTGACCCTGCAGTGGCATGGCAAGGCAGACTGCTCATGCAATTGTAGCAGTATTGTGGGTGTATTTAAATTAGTGCATTGATACTAAACAAAAGGGCAATTCGACTGTTCTGTGTTGGTTTGTTTTATGATTTTCTCGGAGCACCTCTGGTAGTAGAAACCGTGCTCTTCTGAATTTAATCAGGCAGCCATGCCAAACTTACTTGGATTGAGACATTTACAAAGGCAATTAGTCAACCTCTGAAAGTCTGAGGCTAAAACTAATATTTTAAGCAATCCTCCAACTGATTGACATTTCTTGCTGCTTATTACTCTTATTCATAAGTGAGGTTTAAAAAGCCCTATATGTATGATACTTGAGAATAATTTTTAAAATCACAGTCATATCTGCCTTCTGGTAAAGCATCTTCTGGAGGTTGCCTTGGGAACTGCACTGGACTTGATATGGAACTGGTGGAGTAGGGGTCGTTAAAGCATTTGCAATGAAAGCTACGTGTGAGTGACATACCTGTTAGTTAAAGCAAAGGCTGGTAATGCTGAGTTAAGTCTTGCTTTTTCACTCTTTGTGCTTAGCGCTCTCTGAGATGAGTTAGTCCCTTGTTTATATTAGATCTATTTGAGGACTGATCTTTATTTGGCTTCTAAATGTCACCATGCACCAACTGTAGGCGCAGTTTGATGCTCTAGAAATTGTTTATGGACTAAGAAGTCTTCTCCTAGCTATGTTACATTTTTACTTCAAAGCTCCTGGGGGTTCACCTCTTTAGCAGAGGAACTGGTTGTCTCTGAGGCATTTGTGGGCACACACCAGTCCATGGCCTTGACCCTCTTTAGAGAGCTTTTGCCCTTCTTGGAAGAATAAAATAATAATGCAGCATTAATGTTACTATAATACTTTTGTTGCTAATTGAAAGATCCAGAGGTATTTCTTATTGCTCCTCTGAGCAGAAGGGGTCACTGATCTGGAGCAACAAAGTACTAGAGATAAAAAAGCATACTATGAGACTATAAAGTTTCTGGGGGTGTTTCTTGAAGTCCATTATTGTTGCAGCTGACCATGTTGCCTGTCCTCAGTTACTGAAACTCTGCCTCTGTGCTTTGTTTTCCTTTGGTTTGGTTTTATTTTTTCCTTTGGGGAGAGCCGATTTGATCTGCTTCTCTGAGTGCAGATAATCTTTTCCGTTTGCTTGACAGAACATAGTCTGAGGCGTGATAAAATAACGTGGGCTACACGCTCTCTGACTGGAAGGCTAAATGTTCTGGAGCTTGTAGTGTTTTGCAGCGTCTGCTACATTTGCAGTTGACAGTCTTGCATTTCCAGCAGTTGTTTTTGCAGTGTTCAGTGTGTGCGTTGCCAGTGGTGAGAAGCCTGGAACTGAGAGCCAGCAACACACAGACAATGTGCTACAACTTGGAAGGTGCCTGAATGGGATCATGAATAGGATGTCTCTGCAGAATGGCTCGTTATTTTCTGCAAGTTTAACTGTAAATGACAAGCTTGTGGGCTGTTTTTTTTGACTTCTTGTCACCTTCATCTCAACACCTTTTTTATCCCTTCCTCTTCCTTTACCAATTCTATACACTAGGGAAGTGGCAGATGTTAGTGATGTAGCTGGTAGGGGATGTGGGAAAGAAGACATCTACTTAACCTTTAGCTTTTTTGCACGTCTTCAAATTCAATTACTAAGCACATTAAGGTTTCCCATTTGAAGAATAGCTGCCTAATATATAAGCAGATGACAGAGATCTATTTTTGCCTTTTATTTGATTCATCTTCTTACTGAGACCAAGTTGAATTTTGTTAAATGTGCCTAGTTTTCAGGGGAGTAGTGAAGAGAGGAAACTGATACTTTAGATTTGGCATATGGATTAAACCTGTTATTTCATGTCTCATATTTGTGTCTTATTTTTGGCTCTTAGCATGAAACAAGTAGGCCTCTCTCTGAACTGCCCTTCAAAAGCATATTTTCCCTGGCAGCACCACAGCAGTCCAGAGAACCAATAGATCTAGAGAGTAATATGCAGGTAGAAGTTTATAGAGGTAAAGAGTCTGAGATTGCATTACTAAAGATTTTAATAAACTGTTCTTCAGAAAGTCTCCTCGGGATTTTTTTTGTAATTCTTTCAATTTAGTCTCTTCTTTAATAAATTATAAACAGTCTTAGATTTAGGTTGGGCTGAGTACATAGTAGAGTTACCATTGTACAAGCAGGGCTGATGAATTTAGTGTGCATAGCTAGGTTTGCTCATTTGATAATGCACCCTCAATTGCCCTCCCATAAATGCTCTTAAACACAGATACGGTGATCACATCTCGCAGGTCAAGCCATCTGCATTTATTTCCCCCATTTCACACAGTCTTTCATAAATGCACATATTCTCTTTTGTTTTGGGTGTACTACAGAATTAATTCATAGAGGGGCTGCAATGGAGGCTTTGAATTTCAGCTAGTCTCAAATGGCCTTTTTCAAGTCAGTAGAGATTCCTGTCCCTGGTGTGTATGTAACTCTCCTGTTCCTCTGGCCTATTCACATTTTGTCCTTAGCAGATCTCTTTGCTTCCTTTAACACTTTACAGAACTCGACTCTCTGATTTTATTACTTTGTTTTGCATTCTCTGTGAGCTGTTGTCAGCTCAGTGGCTGAGACATCCAATGTGGTACTTAGGGTAACAGTGCTATGAGAATGAGGACTCTACAGAAAACCTACTTTGTTGTAAGACAACTGGGTATGTGTAGGGGAAGGTGCATCCTAAGTTTTGTGATATGCAGTTGAATTATAATAGGTGTAATGACCCTTAAAGTTATGCTCCTATTTATTTCAGAACTTACACCAAATTGTCAGAGCTTTTTTTTTTAACTTGTGTCCCTCTTCTCCTCTTGCTTTTCAGAAGATGTGTTGCTAATGAGTACTCCTTTCAGCAGCTTAGTCCTGTGCTTGTCTTGGGGGTTTCTGATGCCAGTGGGGTTGCTCACATGATGAACATTTTCTCCTTATTCACAAGGAGCCTACAGTCTGGAAAGATGCCTGGCAGGGTTGGAATGCCAAAGGAAAAAAAAAAAAAAGGTCTAAAATCATATCCTGACTCCCATTAAAAGCAAGTCATCAAAAGAGTTCTTTACAATTAGTTTCCCTTGACAGCTCTTCACATGAAAAAAAAAAATCTCAAGATTCCTACGCTCTGAACCAAATCGTAGTATAATTATTCCCATGGGATACCACTGAAAGGAATATGAATGCATAGATAAAACTTAAAAGCAAAATCTCTCTCTATGTTTTTGGTCTGCAACTGAGGAAAGTGAGGGCAATTTAGTTCACCTAAAGAGGGTTTAAACACAGTCTTAATCTGGTTTTTGATGCTCATCTTATTTCCTGTTGCAAAACAGTCCTGAGACCCGATTCATTTATAGCCACAACTAATGAGCGGACTGGAATTCTTCACATGTGCTCAAGAGAGCCCTGAGGGCTCTTCTTTGCCTTCTGTCCCCAAGCTCAGTAGGAAAAAGCCACAGATGAAGGTGGTGAGATGGGCACCCCTTCAAGTTGCATGACATTTTGTGTTGTAGTAACTTTGACTCCTTTTGATGGTGTGAGATAGTTCACAAAGAACATCTTCCTCCTTCCAGGAGAAACACACACATGTAGATATAGAACAGACCTGAGCCCTGTCTGGGTCACGAGACCACCATGGATTGATGTGTGGTTTGCAGTACTGCTCTTGTTTCTACTAGTGAATACTGCCTGTAGAGGAGGTAAACGTGACAAATTGAGGTCTTTTTATATTAAAAGAGTGTTTGACAGCACATGTGGAACAAGCACCTCTGAGTTGTTCCCACTGAGAACAATTAGTAAAGTTTCCACTTTGTTGTTTGTTTGTTTGTGAGATGTGGATGGGAGCAGGGGTGTTGCTGAGTTTCTTTTGAACATGCACCTTCACTAGGCCAATGTAGTACAAGCCTGGGCTCCTGCCAACAGGCAGGCAGGCTGGAAGTAAAGATAATGCCCTTCTACATTCTTATAAGTGTTTGTATTTTGAATCTGGGAAAGAAATGCCACTCCTCGATTAGCCTGTGTGCTCGCTCACCTTGTCTGCAGCTGCTCCCGAGGATCTGTCTCTGGTTTTAACATGCACAAATAGGGAAAGAGGTTACGGCTCTTGCTACATATGAATGATATTTATAGAGGTTCCCCAGACACTTCCTATAGAAAAGGAATGCTGCCGAAAGGAAGATATTTATGAAGCAGTTTCAGGAGGCTCATTAACTTCCAGAACATGGATGAACTTCAGGTAAAATAAACATTTAAAGGGCAGCCTTGCATTTTAAGGGACAGGTGGCAAGAATAATTTGTATCTGCAGTTATATTTATAAACATGGCATTTAGGAAACATCAGATGCTGTAGAAAAGGTTGTCACTATTTGGTTGCTTACTGAAGAGGAGGAAAAAATGTTAGTAAGGAAAATATGTGAAAATAAGAGATATGCAATTTCAAACCTAGGGAGCAGAAACAGATTGTTTCCAAGGTTACATGAAAACCAACAATAAAAGGAACATTTTTTTTTTCTCTATTTGCCTAGGTTTTTATCTTAATTTTCTCATACTTAGAATGGGAAAAGCTTCAAGCAGAGAGGAATATTTTTGAATTATTAGGAAGAAGTTCTGGTGTGTCTCAGTGCCAGTGTTAGCTGTGCAGTGGGAACATCCATATCTGGGCAAACTGAAGAACAAACTAGTGATACTGGGTTGCTTTTTACAATTTTTTGCTCAGTCTAGTTCTGCATCGTTATATGCGTGACTTTAAAAGGGTTACTGCGTTCATACCTTTGCATGGGTTGCAAATTGTTTCTTGTAGAAAGAGAAATCCTCAATTGTTAACACTGATGTCTTTGACTGAAGTTGACAAGTGGCTATTGGCAAAGGCCAGCAGTCTGATTTGCCAAGAGAGGTGGGTCTTTAATTCTGCCTTGTGTGTCCCCCAGTATAAATGCTCAGTGATCAAAATCTAGTTACCAGTTTTATTGAAGAAATATTGGTCCATAGAGAATTCAGCTTGTTTTCTCTTTCCAGCACAGGCATTGGCTTTGGAATGCTAGCAGGGAAAAATAAATCAAAGTCAGGCTTTTCATCTAATCTTGTTTTCTCTTAATACACGCTGTCAGGCCTGTGGCACACAAACAGCCACATGTTTGCTATGCAAGGTATTGTTTGTGAAGCTTTTTTCTTCAGGGGGAAGCTATGACATCAAGGTTGATTTTTGTCAAATGTTTTTGTTTGCCTGTTGATGTTACAGATTACCAAGGGTCTCGACGACGTGACTAATAATGTCTCTTGAAGTCAGAGACTTGAAGTCTATTTTTTAATTGAAAAAAATACCAGGCTAAAGGCTAACCTTATCATCCTTTGCCAGAGGATTTAAATGAGTGAGGAGTAATTGCATGTACATTAGATATGAAGCAAGATGCAACTGTTTGAACCTTAGACTAAGAAAATTCAGACAGCAGACTAATTTTTAATGATCAAAGTGAATGACACAAGTATTTTTTTTTAATTTAAATTTAGTCCTTAGTGATTTTTTTTTTCTTACTTAAAGGCTACACAGTTGAATCACTGAGTTTGATGCAGAATTTACAGGGACAAACCTGATCTGAATTAAACTTTGGAAAGACTTGTGTAAGAGACATTGGAAGTTACTGGGGTGAGTGCAAACCTTGGGTGAGGTCAGAGAGCTCCTGTGTGGGAGCTGCAGCATCATGAGCAGCGGGGCCTTCTGGCCTTAGCCTGTACATATGAAGAACTCCTAAAATTTTCCTTCGAGCATGATATTGAAGTGCAATGTATTGCAGGTACAAGATTTTTTGGGCCAGTATAAGGTCATTAGTTTTATTGTACCAAATAAGCTGTTAAAACCATACCATAAATTAAAGGCACTGGTTTTTTTTGTCCTTCCTTGAAAAAGTTGAATGAGTAAATTCACTTGTGGTGAATTTAATGTTTAGCTAGGCACTAGAATGGCTCCAGTGCAGTGAGTTTTGTTGATCATAATAGTCTTGAAAAGTAAATAGTTTATAAAAGCAAAAACGTTCAAGGAAATTACAGAAGCCATAATGGCTTTGAGAGGCATGCCTTTGCATCCAGCTATGCTTTTTTTTTCTTTCTATTCCAACAAATTTAAAATGTCCTGTTAATAAATTTCTGCAATACTTTTTTTCCTCCTGCAATCCAGCCCATCGTTAATGAGTGTTTGTCCAGTCAGAGCAGCAGCAGCTCCTGATAACACATCTGAAGCACTGTTTTCTACCTCCAGATCATTTTGCCTAAGACATGAATGAGTCTCTTTGGTGGTTTATGTATGAAAGCAAAATTGTAAGCCACAAAAGACAACTGAGGAAATAGAAGCAGACTTGCCTGGCTTTTGGAGTGGAGAAATGGGAACTAGCCATTCTTGGTGTCACTGTGTGACTGTGCATAAGTCACTGTCTCTTTTTGCCCCACTACCTCCCCCAGTTTCTGACTGCGTAAGAGAAGTGACTGATGTCTCTGAATTTGTGAATTGCTACAAACCTCAGTGCTATACAAGGGTGATAGAGGTTGTGGATAAGCATCCATTAACCCAAACTTTTTGATGAGGAGACACAGAAGGGCTGACTGTGCAGCGAGACCTTTCTTATCATGGACCGTGGAAGTTGAGATTTGTAAACTCTCTATTCCTTGATGCAATCCCTGGACCCTTTTTCTCTTCTTACATGCTCAGGGTTCTCTCAGCTCTCTTCTTACTGAATCCCATCTGCTGAAGTAAAATCATGTATTTCCTCTCTTTTTGGGAGAAGATTATCCAGACCACTGACATGTTAAGTGTCTCTGGAAGATGGAGTGGTTACAGCATTCACCAGCTATGGTATTCAGAAGTTATCCTGTCACCTCAGCTGACACTGAATATCTTGTTTGATCATGGGTCCTAATTCCTCAGGGCTGGCAGCTAAGTGAGCTGGATCTCTCTGCCTACACTTAGCTGTCCATCTTAAACAACTCTGATGGTGTCCAGAGTCATGGCTACTACTGATTTTTCACAGAGCTACCATTTAATCTAAGAAGTTGAGGGTGGGGAGGGGCACAAGTAAATTAGTTGTGCTTAAGTGTCTTCTGGCAAACATGAGAGACATGATGCTCTTAGAGGACTTTCCAGACAAGATTTTTAGGATTTGATTGTTTCCTAATTTACTCTAGGGGAATTGGATGATGTAAGACAGGAATATATTGTACACTGCACTCTCAAAAATGACTGATTATGGAACATAAGACCAAAAAGAGCTTGTACATTCTGATTTTTTTCCCCAGTTTTTGCTTTCTCATGACCTGCATCTTACCTTGCTTTGTGTGCTATTAGCACATGCTTTATATTCCTTATAACAGCAAATTCAGTTTGCTGCAGGGAGTCATGGATATTATAGTAACAAATAGGAATAGGTAATAGACTTCGGAGGTTAGTGTAGAGAATTGGCCTCACTCCACAAGCCACCCACTCATTTATGTGTTGACTGCTGTAATACTTATATGAATGCTCTGTAAGAATATTTCCTAGTCCATTCTTTAGTCCATATGAGAAGGAGATCTTCAGACTTGGAGGTGAAATCCAAGGAAAGTTAGTGTATTAATTAGCTTCATGCACACATATAAATTGGAGTATAAGGATTGCTAACCTTAAACTTTTAATTTTAAGACCTTTCTGTTCTCTGTGAATTAGAAAATTAAATGCACAAAGATGAATGCAAATCCATTATTGAAATAACATGGATACAGGGCAGCCATATGAGTGCCTCATGAGACACCAGCTTCCTGTGAGAGGCACAAGGAAGTACAAAGGGTCACTAAGCAGCAATATGGTGCTAAAGCTCTTCAGCCATTCCCCACTTCTAGGCCTATTCTGTTTCTCAGGGTATTAACAAACGTTCAGTGGGGTTTCTTGCTCGGGCCATTGGTATTGGGAAGCAAAATAAAAGGAGTTAGCACCTTGATGTAGTCCCTTTTGTTCATTACTGGGTGCTGATCCACAGGCATTGGAGACAGACACAAGGCTTGCCAATTACTGCAGCTAGTTCTTTGAACTGTTCCTGCTCTTGTTTTCAACATTATTAAGTACTTAATGAGGTTAATGGTTTTTGACATGAAGAAGTGGAAAGCCACATAAGAGCATGGTGTGAATTAAGAGGGAAAAAGAAAAAATACTAAGATTCCAAGGATATTTGCTGATTGTCTGGCAGTTGGCCTTGG
>JAWWMO010000174.1:4732081-4742967 GCA_035047845.1 Dendrocincla fuliginosa | reverse complement strand
GGTGTGAATTAAGAGGGAAAAAGAAAAAATACTAAGATTCCAAGGATATTTGCTGATTGTCTGGCAGTTGGCCTTGGGGGATTTATTCTGTCTCATCCAGACACAGACTGTGAAGCAGTTTGTTGTGTCTGCAGAGAGAACTATCAGTTAAAAAATATATCTTCAAATTGAGAGTTTGTTGTGAGCAGATTTGGTCAGCCGTCATATTACATATGGAGTCATTAACTCTCACTTCCTTTGAACAAGTGTGTAAGTCAAGCAGAATCCTCTGGCAAAATTGATTGTTTCCCCACTCATCACCAGTGCTTTAATAGTTCATCTTTTGCCCCTCTGAACTCTTCTGTGGATGGGTCTCTGCAGCTCTGTGGACAGAGATTTGCCCACTGGCTTCCTGACTGGTGCTCTGAGAAAAGAATGCACCACATTCTTCTGATCTGGCACAAGATGTCCTTCAAGCAAGGTTGGGTTTTTTTCTGTGTGGTTTTTTTTTTTTTTTTTTTGGCTTGGTTTTTTGTTTTGTTTTTGTTTATTTGTTTGGGGTTTTGTTTGTTTCCTTTCATTTTGCTTATTTTCATTTTGAAATGCTGATATTTGCCTAGTGGTTTAGCTTCCAGTTTGTTCCAGGAGTTGTCTGTGGCTTCAAAATCATGGCATGGTCAAAACAAAACTCAACCTGTTCACGGTCTGTGAACCACTTAATAAATAGAGGATATTTTGCAATGCTAAATAATACTTACTTACCATGAAAAGAGCAGACCTAATAGTTTCTGAAAAAGTACTGATGCAGCTTTGCCTCCCTTATATGCTGAAATATATTTAGTGTTCCTTTCTGTTACACTAATGAATAGCTTTTAGCTTTTTCATTTGTAGTTGGATTGTACTAGTTTTATCTGGGTGTAAGCCTGACAGTATTGCTGTTTTACAGGCAAAAGTATGCAGAAATTTCCACATGTTATTGGAATAGGTGACTTGGGAGAATCTTCTTCTCTGTATAAACAGGCTGTCTGTTTTGTTCCTACAAAGTGCTGTGCATGGGTGTTATGGCTTTGCTGATATGCCTGTCTTCTGTGGAGTGCTCAAACTGGAGTTTGGTGCTGGTGTGCAGAAGATTCTTTGTCATGTCCTTGAAGCATCAGAGCCTGTTTAAACCTGCCAGCAGAGAGATTCCTGGTGTGGACATCGGCTGTGCTGCCTGGAAGGTAGATCAGGAGGCAGGACTGCTTGTGAGGGCTGTAGCTGGCAGAGCACACTGAGATGGCACCTTTGTGGAGCAGAGCAGCAGTAGGACACTGCTTTAAGAAGGGATGAAGAAGGTTCTTCATAGGTGGTGTGCTAATAGAATTGAAGAGGAAGGATTCTATCCTTTATTAGAAGTTGACATGGTGGCTTTCTCTGTGTCATCTCTTGCTGGAAAAATACAGCAGTGCTGGATGGCTTAGGACTTCCAGTTCACAAACTCAAAAATTGCCCTGAACACCTTGACTCCTCCAGCTGTTCATGTGAGAGCCTTCTCAGTCTGGGGTCACTTACCACTTGGCAGATTTACCAGGGATGTGCAGCAAAGAGGATAAGGCTGTCCAGTCCACACTCCTGCTGCCCCGTTGCCTTTCGCTCCTTTGGATCGTGTTGTTTTATTTTCTGAGATGGTGGCTGCCATTAGCAGAGGCAGTAACTCATTGAATGTAGGAGTTACTTACAGTACAGCTGTGCTGCTTTGCTGGTGCCATCTGCCATCTGTGGGTAAGAGCCAGCTTCCTGCAGGCAGCACATGGCAAGAGAAACTTCCCTTAAGACACCCAAACATCCATGCACGGAGCATGCACACCTCATCAAATGAAAGAGCAAAGGAAATGGTGAGCTGTGGGGAATCGCTTAGTTGAGATCTGTGTCTTCACTCTACAATGCTAGGACCTGAAATAATTACGTCTAATTGAGGTGGAATCATCACAAGCAACCCTGCTGGCCAATTTTAATTTCCTCTCTTTTAGGTGAACGACCTAATTCAGCCTGGTGAGGTACAGCCAGCCACGTCTGCCAGGGCAGAGCTAGAAAAGTGAAATTATGAATTGCTGTCTAAATAAGATCACCCTCTTAATTGCAGCTGGCCTCAATTCACATTTGATGGGTGTATTTTTGCATTATTGCTTAATCAAAAAGCGACTGGAACCAAATATTTTTGTGGCTATATCTGTGCCCTGGATCTCTCCTGGTGTTTGCTATATTGCCCGTGTCAAGTAAGGCTTTCCAGCTGCATTAAATGGGGGTGTTGCTGCCAGGGCCCGCTGTGGGGCTTGCCTGTGCGGGCAGGCAGAGCTGGGCTGGTGGGTGCCATTTCCTGGGCCAGTGAAGCTGATGCTGATGTGAAAGCACCTGCTGATGAGTTCAGCCACTCAGCTTATGGTGCCCTGTGCGCTGCGTGGTGAAAATCTTATTAGAATCCCAGGGAAGCTGGTGGGAATCACACCTTACATCAGGCTCAGAGGAAGGCTGGGGGTTGTTACATGCTTATTTTACTGTAGTATAGAAGATTGTGTTCCAGAGGGTAGATCTCAAAGACTTCCTGAGCTATGCAAATCAAAGGAGGTGTTTAGGTCTAATGTACCTAGCAAATAAAAACTTGATTGGTTTAATAAATGGGAAAATAATGGGAAAATAATTTTGCCCAAGGTTATGTTTAAGAAAAAGCCAGTGCATGTTTTTAATAAAACTGTTGTCAAGTCTTGCTTTAATTGCTTTCCTATTTAAAAAGAAAATAAATTATTTTAAGAAAATCATATCTCCTTTTGCATAGTTAGTGAGGGTACTGGGACTTTTCTTCCTAATTTGGCAGTGCTTTCTTGGCTTCTTGTATCAGCCAGTATTTGCTGAGTTGAATTGAAATAGGTATGAAAGTTTTCTCTAAAAACAGCTGATTGATGATCTTTCCTCTAAATACTGTTTATTTGAATGCACTTTAGCTTCTTGGCAGTAACATTTACATTGGCCACTTTCCTCTTATTTTGGAGTTAATCTGCCCCACCCACAGTGTGCAGAAGGACCACAGTCCCTGGTCTGAAGAACTGTTGTATGCTCCTGCACTATTGTCCTTTTCCAAAATACTGCAGTTGCAGAGTTTTCCCAGGGGACTGAGAGCCTGTTTGTGGAAGGAGGTCAGCACAGAAAGTAGTGGCAGTTCAACTGGAGGCCAGTCAGGTACATTGCAGACAAAGGCTGCTTCTCTTCCTGAGCATAAGTGTCTTTGCTGTTGCTGGAGGCAGCGTGCTGGAGCTGAGCGACAGAATTCCTGTCTGAGATGTAATTCCTTTAGGCTTTGTTTGTAATATTGAATCATAATCTTGGCACTTGTGTGACAGCAGCGTCAGTTTACAGTGATGATTTAGGCCATTAAAAAATGGCAGCTATTTGCCATCTGTCATTTTTATCAGCCCAGAACCCCTATGCAACTTAGTGTTGGTTGGTTGAGCAGACTTTCTCTTAATATTTTTTGCAATAACAGGCAACTTTCTGTTCCATTTCAGTTTCTGGATTTTTTCCTGTGGATGTGGTTCTTGTCACTTTTGTGAGGAAAAAATGAAAAAAGAAAAGTTAAAAAAAGGTATACAGTGAGCATGTGAGCTGTGTTGATGACTTATAGGGACTGTTCACCTTCCAAAGCAAATGCCTGTTGCTTTTCCAAGAGGGTGGAAAAGGGGAGGGATGAGACTCCTGTTTCCAGAAGCTGTTCAGTTGCAGAACCTTGCTGTCCTGGTTGACAGTAAGATGCCCATTCATATACAATTTGTGTGGGATGGGGACTATTGAGGTGGCTTGCAACCAAGCCATTCCAGGATGGTAATTCAGCTGTTAGGGAGAAGCTATTGCAAATCTGAAAACAGCTTAAGGGTGTCAGACCACAGACTGGTTGAGTCCCTTAGTTCAGTGAGCTGGCTTAGATGTAGAGAATACCCATTTCTGAAGAACTCTCTCTTAGTGTTACAAGCCAACCTACTCTTCCTGGAGTTCTGTACCCTTTCCTTTTTTTTGCACTGCCATGTCAGTAATGTGATTACCATGGCTCAGGATTAAGGAAAGAAGCAGAGCTGAATGAATCTCTGTCAAAAAGTCAACCATGACACACAACACCCTGGGATAAGTGGGAGATGGGCTCAGCTGACTTTGAAGTTGTGGCTCAGATGCTTTTCAAAGAAACCTTGTTGTCAGATGGACACCCAGTAACATCCTTCAAATAGAAACAGCAGTCCGGCATACTCAAAGTAGAGTTTGATGTCACGTAAAGGCTGTGGGGATGTCAGCAAGCAGAAATGGATAGAAGAAGCAGTTATGAGAATAGAGATAATTGGAGTCATGTTTCAACATAGTGGATCTAATTAAGGTGTGGCTGTATTTATGCATATCAGGTTTTTAGAAAGCAATGTATTATTCAGTCTACAAGGGATTCAGTGTGCAGGGCTGAGCAGTGTTAGCTGTTCTTCAGTTGCCTGAAGCCTGGCATTGCTTAGCCTGGTGGTCTCTGAGTAGCATCAACTAAAATAGAATTGCTGTGCTGGGTAACTTTTATAATAGATTTCTGTGAGAAACAGGAAGGAACAAACATTCTGCTTAACAAAAAAACTTGCTTAGTTGCCTGAACACAAGGGATAAAGTACTGTTTTTCATGCAAAAAACATTGTGGTATGTCAGCATGTTGGCACTGATAGTGAATAAGCTGTTTTAAATATACGCCCCAGAAATAGAAAATAAGCTAAGCTATGATATTTAAGTCTGCAAACCTGTCTTAAATGGATGAAAAAGGAGACAAAATGACACCATGTAGTCAGAACTTTGAACTCTAATGAGTGGTGAATAAAGAGTGATCATGGACTTTTTCTGTAGGCAGCTGTTAAGCAAATCAGTTTTTTAACACTTCCAAAAAATTTTGATGAGCAAAGCAATACACTGTGTTGACAAGACTTGCAAGGTCAACCCTATGCATGACTAAATGCATTGATATGTTTTAATGGTATTTCTGAGGTTGATGATGCAATACCTGCCTTCATTACTGATCTCCCAAAGCCGAGTGAAGGCATTATTACAGAAATTGAATCATTCTCTAACAGCACATAGGTAATGTATGGGTGGTGTATTTGGATGGCTCTTTGGTAGAGAGAACACCAAACAGTGCAAGTTCGTGGAAATGATTGTAAAAATTTTGTAGATTTAAAAGCCCATTTCTCCTGTGTCTGACTGCTTACCAAGCAAGCATAAATGTCTTTCTGTAATCAACCTTGCTGAAAGCAGGAGGCTTAAAGTTGTGGGTGGAATTAATTCTGTAATATTTGTATAATGTGTTAGTGCTCTCAAGAATGAAAATAGCAACTAGGGAAAGTGGCCTTGATCTATCTCCTGTAAAAACTTTTTCTTTTCCAAAATGAAAGCTATGAGTAGCTTGTAGCTTTTGATCTTTTCTCCCTTGTTGGTTAGTTTGGTTTTGGTTCCTGATACACATCACTGTCTCTCTTCCTCTAAAAGCACACAGATTCTGAAATATCAATCATGCTTTGGATCTGCAATGCCACTAGCAGCATCAAGCCATTTACACAGAGAGAGGACTCCTTTTCCTTGGATTTTAGCTATTGTATTTAATTGTGCTTTAGAGGATAGATCAGGATGGTGTCCAACGTGCCACAGGTGCATGCACATGAATTTAGTCATGGTATGTGCTTCTTGGGAAATCAAAGGAATTGCCCTGTAGGTAACAACATCTGTGATTTTGCACTCTACAACTGAGGTTTATCAATGGGCTGTAAACCACAAATTGCACAGTCCTGCTTTTTCAACAAGCCCACTCCTCAGGCAGCATCTGAGAAATATTGAGAAAAAACAAAATTTGAAAGTATGATAGTGTAGGTAACTTTTATTTGAACTGTTTTAATGTGTATATTGACATGAACAAAACCAAAGTGATTGTTTTTAAGAGCATACTCCATTTTTATGAGAGTGGGTACTCCATTGCTCTTGTTTTGGGCGGTGTAGAAATGTATTCCTGTTTCACAGGCAATGCAAAACTGTTGGAATATTTATGCTATGACTCAAATCCTCAGTGTTCTTGGTGAATGACACCTGGGCAAATTTCCTGAACAACTTCAAGAGGGACATTAAGCCTTGTTGAAAGAAATTATGTTTGTTGAAATTGTGAAATGCCCTAGGAGTGGCTGTCTGCAAATTGTGTTGTTTTGTTTCAAGTAAAAGCCGCCACTGAAATACAATAATTGCACATTTTTAATTAGAGCTTTTTTCCTGCGTTTCAGCTAATACTGCAAATACATTCTAATGGGCTTAGTGCATATGATTCAGTCTACTCAGACAGAACTGAATGGCACACATGGTGATGAGAACTTAGTGTGAAAACTTTTGAGACGAGTCTTTTGTTTTTGCATATCCGAGGCACTTAAGCTGATTGTAAGAGTTAAATACTTGAGATTGTATCTATGTATTGCTAATGACATTGTATGACTGAGGCCTTAATTTGTCAGTGAGTGACTTTCTTTCCACGGGAATGAGTTTTCAGAGCATATTAATTTGAGGCTTATAACTCCATTAATTTTTAATCCTTAAACTGAGGTCTAGGTAAAGGGATTTGACGTAGCTGGGAAGAGATTGTCTTTTCAGTGACATAGAGTATCTTCCTGCATCACTGGTGCCTTCAGTATTTTAGAGAGGTTTAGTTATCAGGTACATAGATCTTTAAGACACCATAAGCTACTATTGTATTAAGAAAGTGTGTGCTTTATATGTCTCTTGTCAGAGTAGCCATAGTTTTAATGTGGGGTGTGAGTGTGGATTCCTCTTGGTTCTCCTGTGTGCGTTTCAAAACAAGGACTTGCTGTGAGATGCTGCAGTACGAGTTGGGTTGCTGTTGGTAGGGTTTTCTTTGTTTGTTTTGTTTTCCTTTTCTGAAGCAAAGTTATCTCAAGCCCTGTGTTTTTTGCTGATTCTGATTCCTGGTAGATCTCATTATCAGCCATCAAACCAGTCTTCCACTGGGAAAGAATTCTGCCTGTCCGATAAATCTGAGAATAAATAAAAATAAACTTGTGCTTTACCTCTTTACTCTCTCCAACAGTTGGCTTTTCATTGGAAAGGTAATCCATAAAATCAAGAGTAGCAGAAGTGAAAATTATTTTGGAAGGAAAAGCAGATGTTTTCAAAGGACCACATTTAGAGAGAAAGTGTTTTTACAAATGCTGCTGTAAAATGATTATGAACAAATACCAAGAAGATTTTTCCTTTATCATAGTGACATGCATTCTCAGTAAACACCAGCAGGGACAGCATTATCCAATGAAATTAATATGCTGAAGTTCACACTGGGCATTGACTTAGGTTCTCCTCTAGTTATGAAGAGATTTTTCGGTTTCAAAGTTGATCTTCAATTCTTACTAGATGCATTCATGTGGAATCATCCTCCCTTCATGAAATAGAATTATTAAAAAGTGACTAGGTTAATAATGCAAATTTAAGAATCTTGCCTTGCAAATGTTCCTAATAAAAAGAATAGAAAACTCTTAAATAGTGCACTTAGTTGGCAAAGAATTTGGCATCAGAATTTAATGTTGTTGTGGAGTGCAGTCATCTGAAAGTAAAATGTATGAAACAATAAAATACAAATACAATGAATGTTGGGGTTTTTTTGAGAAGTCAGACAACTTAAGAAAATTGGAAATCTTTTAATTAATTTTTTGCAAAACTGCTCATTAAAATTTGTAAGTGCTTAACTAAACAAAACCTTAATTGAAAGTGTCAGAAGTGATCCATGGCTGCATTACAATTTTCTTCTTTATGCATCATTTCCTTTGCCATTTAGTTGGATAGCAACCACTTTTCTGACCTATCAGTTAAGACAGAAAATGTTCACCCTGGTTTCTTTGTGCTCTTCAAGGAGAGGAATTAAAAGATGCTTAGGTTGAAAACAATACGAGTTTATTAACTATTTTTTTTTTTTCTCAACCAAAATCAGTGTTCTGAACAGGTGGCCACAGGACAGTTTCATGAGTGCAAAGGGCTTTATTCCATGTGTGCTCTTTGTATCCATGAGTCTGATTTATTATTTGAAAACATTTCTGTAAAAGTTATTCCTGGCAATGGCTTTGTTAAATTCAGATGTAGAATGGATGATACAAAAATCCTTAACTGGCATGGATAAAGATAGCAAACCAAACAACTGGTATTGTTTCTAATTCATTTTAGCTGGTGTGTCTTGCTATTATCACATAGCTTTTTGTGTGCAGGATAAATATTTCTCAAAAAAACGTTAATGGGTACATATTTTTGATGGACATGCTACTCACTTTGTGAATTTATGAAGAAAGAGTCAGTTATAAAACTCATTTTGAATAAATACATATAAAACCTTTATACTGTAAATTATTTGCTACCTATTTAGAGTAGGTTCTCACCAGGCTGTCTGTGTGGTTTTACAGAACGAGGTGGAATGATTCTGCAGCAGTCACACAGCCCAAAGAGGAGGGCTTTTCCCCAAGGCATCCCACCCTGAGAGCACTGATGGAAGCTCTCAGAATGTGTATGTAGAATATAAGAAGCTGTTAAGCAATCCAGTTTATTGAATACATTAATGGAATGTTCCAGGCCTCGATGCCTTCCACTGAATTATGGTATATCTTATAAATGTCTTGCAGCCTATCTGGCAACAGCAGGGCAAAGATGCTTTTAGCAATTTCCAATGGAATACGAGCTCTTGTGTGCCTTAGAGGCAGGCAGGCAGGCTTGCCCTGTGCTCACCTGAGCTACTTTGCCCTGTAATGGTTTAAATTAGGTCTGAAAAGTTCTTTGAGATGTTATCAGGAAAGACAACCCCTCATAGCCCAGGAGAGGAAATATCTCTGTTGTATCCTCACCCTGCTCCACTTATCAAAGTGTCTTCAATGACTCATTCAGATATAAGAGTATTTGAAAGGGAAGTCACCTGAGCCTTGGCCCCAAGTAATCTTCCTTGGGGCAATGTAAGATTCATCTGTCTTTTGAAGTTGACAGTTCTATCAATTTACATCTTCTGTTTTACAGACTCTTTATGATTTGAAGAGGAAAATTCATGGTCATCTTTTGCAGAAAAAACCCCAAACCTTTCTAGTTGTGTCTACAGTGAGAGATAAAGAATAAGTTTTGAAAAATATAATAATGGGAAACGAAGCTAGCAGGAAAGATTCCATTATGCTGTTTTTTCTGGTAACTGTGGAAATTGGAGGTTTGAACCTGAATGGAACGGGCAGGAATTCCAGCCCTTTTAACCCCAGTGGTTCCTCAGGTGTCTGTTCTTGTCAATTACTATAATTGCTGTATTCTCAATACATAGTTTTGTGAAAATAATGGAGAGACTTAATACAATGAACAGGTCTGTTGTTGGCTGATAAATGCCATGCCTCTGTTTCTTAAGCAGTCTTACATTGTCCACAGAAATGGTCCTGTACCAAGGGTATTTCTGAGAAATGAACCACAGTAAACACTAGATCCATATCTCTTTGCATATTGTGACTCTTAGAACAAATGTCATCTGGACTAAAAATAAATCCCAGCTGGAACGTGGGATCGGAGGAACTTGGACCCTGGAGAAAACTGAATATAGAAAAGCATTGTGTAGTTGGATTTGTTTCTGGTGGAGGCTGATGAGTGCAGAAAAAAAAGAAAGCTGAGATCAGTAATTTCACATTCTGGCATGGAGGTGCATGTAGTAAAGCCCCTGAGGTATGAAGAGTGGGGCATGTGGAGTTCCATGAAGAAACCAATAGTTCTCTCTGTTTGCCTCAGAGCAAAAAACCTCTTACATGTAACCCAAGCTGAAACTGGAAATGGAAGCATATTGCAGGAATATAAATTAGGGTTTATGTCTGTTTTTAGTGGCACTTAATGGAAAGCTGTTTATACAAATCAAACAGCACCTTTGTGTGTGTGACTGCCCTTCCCTGCAGCTTTTTGGCTGCGTGCATTTCTTAGTTCATGGAGGCAAGGAAGGGTTCACTGACCTGCCGCCTCTGAAAGGTGCTTGCTGTTCATTCAGCTACAGCTTGGGATTTCCACAATGAGATTTATTCATGAAAGTTCTTCAGTGGGTTTGTATTTAAGAAGTAGGTAAGTGTTCCCCTGGAAAACAAGAGGTGTTTTACATTTGCATCCTGAAGAGGTTGTTACTAAACTTATCTTTGGAAGCACAGAATGTTACACACAGAAAGGCACAAAAGCAAGACACTGTTGGCTTGTGTTGAATTCAAACATAGCAAAGTGACATAGAAATTCAGTAAGATGTACTTGGCTTGGAAATCCATCTTATTTATGCTGTCAGTTCTGCTCCTTCTGAGGTGGTGAGCTGCGCTCAGTGCTTCTCCCCCTGCCTCCCGTGAAGGCATTAATCTGCAGGAACTCAACAATGTCTTGTGATCCCGTGCTGGCTGTTTTCGGTGCCGTGTGGTGGGAGTCACTGCAGGCAGGTCACACAGATCAATGTAATCTGCCTTGATCTGCAACGCCACAGCACACACCACAGATTAGTTCCTCACTCACTGATTACAGCTGACCTCCTTTCCTGACGTGCCCTTGCATTTTGACTTACAAAGAATGTGAGGCACAACCAAGCATTGTATTCATGACCCTCTTTAATACCTGTCATGCTTTCACCTTTTGGCAGAGACTCACGAAGAAAGAGATCTTGTGCAAAACTGGAAAGAGATCATGTGATACTCTGCTTATTTAGCTTTGTTACTAAGGCTCTCATCGATAAATACCTCACTATTACCAATAGTCTTTCCCTCTTATTAAAGCGTAGAGTAACAAAGGTGCTACTACATTGTAATTCGATGTAGTAACTTATTACTGTAACAAACCACACTAATAGCTCT
>JAWWMO010000174.1:4691417-4724747 GCA_035047845.1 Dendrocincla fuliginosa | reverse complement strand
AGGTGAGAGATCTGGCTAAAGGGGCTGAGTGAGAGCAGACACAGCGAGGCACTGCTGCAGTGGGAGCAGGGAGGAACGATGCAGTTAGGGAGACATAAGGAAGCTGGGAACCTTTAGGTGATGGAAATCTGCCATGGACAAATGAATAAATGGTCAAAATGGCAACATGTCACTATGCAAAACTTCTTTTTTACATTCATGCTCTGGTTTCAGAAAACTAGTTACAGAGTCTCTCAGAGGAAGAAAGGGGCTGCTTTGCATTTCAGAAATATCACATTAATGTTGGTTGTGTATGGTACTAAAAGATGAAAATGGCTTTTGGAAGGAGTATAGTTAAATTTAATTTCTTTACAACTTAGAGCCAAATTTACTGTTAGCGTAAGCCTGTTGTATGCCAAAATGAAATATTATGATTGATAAGTACAGATTATGAAGCTTAACATTTCTTAGTCAAATATCTGAATCACAAGTTGACCAAAAAAGGTATGATTTTAAAATACTGAGTTTCCATGATGCATTTCAAGTTGCGACCTCTCTCTGTTACACGTTTTAGGACTTGCAGATTTGGTCTGCAGTCAGAGTCATAGAAATTTTATTTAATAAGGAAAGCTGGAGTTGTCATTACTTTAACCGTGACTAAAAGGAACATTACTAAGAAAGCTCACAATAAACCAACAACACGGGTTTTCCTATGTATCATACATTGCATGCATGTGAAGGGCTACATATGCTTCATTTCCAGCTTGGGATGGAAGCTGACCCCAAGGAATACATCAGCTGTCACATTTCACTCTTCATTCACTGTCATTTGCCATTTGAGGGGGTCACATTAGCTGTAGACTTACTGGGAATTAGGCTGGTGCTGGTGCTGGAGCAGGGCCAGTTTGCAACAGCTGAGAATCTACAAGTGTGGTTGTCCACTTTGTAACCTGCGTTAACAAAGGGTCATCTGTTGGGATGGGGTGGTTTGACAGCCCTCTGATGGGGTCAGACCCTCTGTTTCAGGCTCTTTCTCTCTTTGGCTTCTCTGGAAATCCACTGTAGATCAAATTAACTGGCTGTCATTACTTTTTGACATCTAGAAGAACAAAAAAACACTGAACATTGAAGGGAATTGCCTCTGTGGCTTAATTCTGTTGACAGTTATCAATAACATAATTAGGTGTTAAGTAAAAAGTCTTCTGGAATCATTTGTATGCTTCCAGTTCGAGTGAGTCAACTAAATTCTCCTTTTTGTTATACTTCAGTGAATTCAAAGTGCTTTGCACTGAGCCCTGCCACAAACCTCTGTGAAGTGCCCTCCCTGAGAGAGTTCTGACTCCAGTTGAAAATAAACTGAACATTTCCCCTGGAGTAAAAAGATTCTCACTTGGAGTGTAAAAGTCCTTTCTCTCAGAACCCTCCCAACCCTCCTAGTTATGTGTTGGTGCTTTGCCTTGCCCACGTCACGGGGTTGCTTCAGTGAGAAATTCTACCCTGACAAGTTATTACCTCACCCCATTTGAGAGAGCCATCAATCAGCAGCGTCCCCTGACCCTTTCCTATCGAGTCTCACGATGCACTTGTGCCAGAAGATTTAGCTGGGAGAGCTGTCAGTCTTCACTCCCTTTGTAGTGACTGCTGCTGGGGAGGTTACAAACTACAGCTGACTGGAACGACACAGTTTGGTTTTGTGTGTTGAGAGAAAAACAGTGGTGAAATTTTGTGGAAGATGCCTAGGAATTATTTTTTTCCCCTGCCCTTCCTTCTTGATTCATCTTGCCTGTGGGAAGGAGTGTAAGCAAGTGGCGTGCATGATAATTAAGTGTCAGATATGGAACCAACTCCTGGTCCCTGGAAAATCTCGAGTATCAAAGGAAAAGTAGAAATCTGAGTTTAACTCTGAGGCAGAGCTCCACTGAAGGGCTGCAGATTTATTGAGTGTTAAATGTCAGTACCAATGTAATAAAGGTGGTACCCAGTACATGCTGAGAACTTTTTTGAAGAAAAAAACCCTTTTCAATAAGTTATCAACCTGTCTGGAGTTGTGAATTGTTATTAAAACCCGAAAAGACAAAAACCAACCGACAGGTGGGGAGGAAATGGAAACATCTTCTGAAGTGTTCAGCTTTCCAAGGCGTTTCTGCAAGCTTGTTCCTCTGTCAGTTACTGGGGAGTGTTGATCTGTTTTGGTAATGGCTTGTACTGGCTTGGGAAGGGGCATATCATAAAGCTGTCGTGTTTCACAGGTGTTTTTTTCCTTGACCAGAGAGGTCTGGGCGAAGCACAGCTGGAGTGGAGTACAAGACTCTTTATATGATGTGTCTTTATTAAGCAAAACTGTCCCGTTTGAAGTGTGCTCAAAGCACTGCTCCACAATATAGTCTAAGAAGAACATGGCAGAAAATCCTGTGTGTTCTCCTGGGGATGGAAAGTTACTTAAATGTCATGCTTTAGACACTGAGAAGTTTTAAAAAGTGTGTATGTAATAACTAGGAAGGTACTTTAAGAAGTGAGGGTGGGGAGCACACAGTTGTGCTGTGAGTAGCACTGGCATCCCACCCGGGTCCATCAAACCCCCCTGTGCTGTTCCCCTGAGGCTGAATGAATGAGGATAGATTTTCAGTGGTCTAAGACCCAGCTCGAGGCAGGGGACTTGGGGACAGGATGGAGCTGACAGATGCCATGGCTGGGTCGTGGTCAATATTGGAGGAATTCATTTGTTAGAAGGGCTTGCTGCCCATTACCATCTGTGGCTGTCAAGAAGCAGAGCCAGAGTTTCTGTTCCTGCAAGGCAAGGAATCTAATTGAAGTTGTTCTTCAGTGTGTGAAATCAAAAAACGCTGTAAAATTTATAACCTCCTTTACTCACAACCGGCTTTTCATTTTGTAAACTCTCTGGGATGATGGTAGTCTTTTTTGAGTTTCTTTTTTTTTTTTGTTATTCTATTTGATCTGCCTAAAACTGCAGCTGACAATGCTTTAAACAACCTGGCATTTACAAAACATGTATAAATACACATTATCTCAGCTAAAAATTTGATTAGTGTGGTGAGTACTCTTGGTTTTTTCTGAAAAGCTGTTAAATGTTGCTTTGGCAGCCTGGCAGGGTCCAACAGGCTGAGAAGAGAGCTGGTAGGTAGGTACAGCTGCCTTATGCTTCAGGCTCTTTCAGTTGCTCTATCTCATTTACTCTCTTTCAGCATTTCTTCTCTATTTCTGGTCCCAGACTAGTTTTTCAACATAAATAACAGGAGCAAGAAAAAGCTAAATTTAAAAAAATCCCTCTTCTAGATCATATTTAAAGAGATTATTTATTTAAAGGGTTTAAGTGTATTGTCTTAATGCCATGAGCTAATTATTAGTCAGTTCAGCAGCAACTGCAGGCTTCATTTTTGGAAGGCTTTGTCTACTGCTTGAGGCTGATGACATTTCTGTTTTGATCACTTGCAATGTGGGACTCACATGCCAGACTTACCTGTAGTTTTAGAAAATAGATCTTGAACAGAAAAAGGAACTTTTTTCCTTTACCTGAGCACCTGCTGTTTTTACCACCAAAGAACCACAAACTTAAGTATCAGAGAAATATAGAGGCTTTCTATTAGAAGGGAGAAACAGAACAGTATCTAATACCCTGGTGTGATGAGGTTAATAAATGTAAAGATGCAAATGTTTTGCTGAAGATGAAATTGGGCAAGAAACTGAGACAACCTGCTGCTATTGCTTGAACTGGAAAATCAATGTCTTTGTTTTGCTGTGGGGAATACTGGATGAGGCTGTGCATTTCCAGCTCCCAGTGGGTGTCATTAGGAGCACAAGTATAGCTGAGCTGTATAGAGCTAGCTAGCATGTATGTTTGATGAAGAGAAACTAAGAACATCTGTCCTGATACTTGAGACTGTAAGAGAGCATTGGAATCTGTTGTTCCTTAGAGCATTTGCCAAAATGCATTCCTGACCAAGCCACTGAACAGTGAGGATTTAATAATGCCACAGCTAATGAGTGAGCTCAGCTTTGTGTGTGGAAGTGGAAATGTTTTGGTATAGCACTAAACTTGAATTTATTGTTATGAATGGATTATGGTTGAAAGGATTAAAACTGCATACAACTCAGCACATTTGACTTAGACAAGTTGCATTCATGTCAATTAGTGTTCTCTGAAAACAAGGCTGCTCATTAAATACTTGTGTCAGGACCTCATGCTGCTGTGCTTGCTGTTGTTGCTCCCTCTAGGAGGATTACCAAGCTATCAAAACACCTCAGAATCACTGTGGGTATTTGGTTGACCTTCAAAATGCTTTGGAAGAGATAATAGTTTATCTGTCTGCATCAGCTGCTTCTTCCACCTGCCTGCCACACTGACATGTATTTGTGGCACAGCTTCACAAACCAGGTGCATCTGGTGGAAGGTAACTTCATTCTGCTGTCACTGTTTCTCAGCTTGTCAGTCTTTTTTAGTTGGCCAGTACCTTCTTGAAAGCAATTTGTTACAGGTTTTGTTTGCTGGCAATAGTGATGGCTTTGCAAAAATGTAAGCAGGTAATAAAATATGGATCATTTCCTGTCTTCTGATTCAGTACAAGTAATAAATTTTTAAAAATTTGTGCAAGTAAGCACAATTGATAGCTAGTCCTATAAAATCCATCCCCAGTGCTCCTGACACTGCTTTTTATGCAACCCTGGGTCTTGTTCAGCATGTCTTGTGGGATTTGGCAGAGTATTTTAACAAGCTGCACTGTCTTCAGAATGGTACCCTGAAAGTCTTGTTCGTGTTTGAAGACGAGATGTTCTGGCAAATTGGACAGAACTCGTTTCCTGGCATCACATTGCACCTGTCCTTGTAGACATGGTACCCTGGAAATTAAGGCACTCTTGTTCCTGGAAGGAGGAGCAGCAGATGGCAGGGATCTGCACAGGAGCTGAAAGAAAAACCTAGCCCACAGCTGTTTTCTCTGGTGGCTCTGCTGGGGGATACAGCAGTTGCAGGAGGCAGAGCCTGAAGGCAAAGAGTAGCCAATGTGTCTCTCTCCCTTCATTTAACGCACTGAGTCTTGGCCTCTCTTGGACCTAAAATGATCTCTTTAAGCTGGAATAGTCTGAGGGTCCCTTTGTACTGGGAGCAAAGGATTTATCTTCTTCCTGTATTGGTTTTGTGAAATATCCTCCGACCCTCTCCACATAAATCAGAGCCACTGTGTTTTTGAATGGTGTACAAAGCAAGCACAGGTATCAAAATAAGGTCCTGATCTCTTTGGGGAAAACCAGGTATCATTCCAAAAGAGACTGGAAACTTGGCAAGAGAATCAAAAAAAGACCCCTGAGAAAGCCAGCCTGTGTGCCCAGAGAGGAGTGCTGCAGAGCAGTGTTTGTGAAGAGATGAGCTTCAGGTGGAGGACAAAAGTTCAGGTGGGAGGATAAGGAACTTTTAAACAAATATTGTGACTGTAAAGCATATCCGCTTTTGAGAAAGATTTTTTTTTTTTTTTCAAATTCTGCAGGAAAGTAACAGCGTAACTTGTTTAATGGAGCTTAGTTTATGTCAAACCTTCAATACACTGTGAAACTTTTCCACAATAGGTATCAACTTTCCAAGATTAGTGTCCATCAAGTAAAATTTTCAAGTCAGAGTTGGGCTTGAGTAATATAAATTAATAGTAATACTCTTTGGAAAGACTATTGTCATGAATTGTCATCAGGATAGGTAATAAATATGATAAAGGTTTTTAACTGCACATCAAGAACATCGCAAAGCTGTAGAGAGATTTCTATTGACAAAGACTTTAAAAAGAAGTAAAGCTTAATTGCAATTGGAGAGTATGTGCTAATTAGTAAGCTGATGTGTCAGCATCATCACCGAGCTTCTCAGTATGGGGGGACTGTTGTTTCACAAGTTGCTTTATGGGCTCTTAAAAAGAAGCATAAATAGAATAATCAAACTCGTGGAAAATGCTTTTAGTACTTTTATTTTTTTTTATGGATCACTTTAATGTTTGCAAGGTTCAGAATAGGTAATTGCCCTTGATAACTACTAAAATCAGGTGATCTTTTGTGTGCTGGGGAGTGCTGTGTACATCTGGTAGTCCGACCCTGCAGCTAAAATCTCTGGCTCTTGTATGCTTTGCATCACTGCTAGCCATTGACATAAAAATCATTATCAGCACTGTGTCACCAGAGAGCATTCTTGACTTAAAAGCTATTTCTTCTGAGTTGCCAGTAGGTTCTACAGGCTGGTTGCCCTCGTTAAGTAATGAGCATGGTGGCTGTTAGGAATGCAAACGGCTTTCCTGACTTGGAGACAGAAGTCTCAAAGCTCATCTAAATTCTCAGTCAATAGTTTCTCCTTGCCTGTTCATGAAGACTTGTGTTTATTAACAGAGCAGTTCAGTATTTAATTTCACAGAAAGAGTAATGATCTTTCCAAAAGTTTTTGAATGTTCATCCCAGTAATTAATCCCCTCTAAGAGTAAGCTAAATGCTTGCATGAATATATTGGCTTTGGTGAATTTGAACTGATTAGAAAAATGTTTTCATTGTAGAAATTGTGGGAATGTTCCACTTAAGTCTACCCTTAACTATGCCAAATTACATTTTTAAAATGTAGGTAGCAAAACTTTCTGAAATATTCGAATACCATAATTGATTATGATATACCGAATCAGTCAAGCATAAATTAATGTGTATTTAAATTGGTATATAATAGGCCTTCAATACATGTACCCATAAAATTGGAGATTTTTTTTCTGTTTTTTAGTAATAAATCCATTCTTTTCCTGTGGCTCTCATCCAAATGGTTGTGTTTTTTTCCCACAGTGCCTTTAGGTACAGTAGTTTCTTTGCATAGAACAAGCTCTCTGATCCCCTTCTACCTGATGCTCCCTTTCTTTTTTTTTTTTTTTTTACACATTCAGAACTAGCTGCTGTTCAGTGTTGATGGAAATGTAAGTCACCACAAAATTAGCATTCAGCAGGTCGTGGCAGTCTGTGGGATGCTGTAAAGACAACCAGATAGTCTACACTTTTCTACCCAATTCTGCAGAATTTTTGCAAAATCACTTTCTGTAAGGTAAATATAGGTATGGATGGGCTCTGGAACAGGGACTTATGGCTTATGGCTGTCCTGTCAGGAGCACGGAGTTGGCTTGATGATCCTTATGGACCTCTTCTGACTTGAGACAAGATGCTTTGTGATTCTGTGAAATATTTTGTACCAAAAAAAAATAAGTCTAGGACTGCAGTAGGAAAAGAAATCCAAGTCAATTCTGCAGTAAGTACTGAATCTAAAATAAACTGTGAAAAGGTTTGGGTGTCAAACTTACTCGTTTGAATGGAACCTAGAGATCCATGTGGCCCTGATGGGTTTGGGTTTGCTGTTGAGATGAAAATTGGGGGGTCAGGTGGTTCTTTGGGATAAGAGAGAAATTGCAGACAGATTTGGGGTTTTTTTTAATCAGCTACAGTGTAATTTGCTTTCTGGATCTGAGGGAATAAATTCTTAGATATGACTTTGTGTAAATAGGCATTAATCTTAAAAATAATGCAGAGTGGCCTCCCTGACCTTGGAAACAGTCCTGACTTTGCCTGGATTTATCATGGAGAATCAACAGCAATTGCAAATGCCCTTGTGGGGCCCTCATTCCCCCAGTGCTAGTTTTTCACAAAGTCTCACAGGATAAATATTTCAGCTTATTACAGGGACTTGTTTGGAAGCTACTGAGGAAGAAGAGGGAGGGAAAATGAGGTGGGGGCAGAAAATTCAGCCTGATTGTCTGGTTGAGGAAACCATATGTGTTTTCAATCTCAGTTAACTGTGCTTACACTGTTGACTTTAGATAAAGACTGTTTTTATTTAATAGTTAGAGTGTGATGGTTTTAGATCCAAATACAGAACTACTTCCCTTACAGGGAAAGGCATTCTTTTAAATATTTGAAAAGATGAGAAGAAAAAGCTCCAACAACTTAACCTATGTGGTTGTTTTTAAATAATGCACATGTTGTCTAACATAAAGTATTTTTAAAAGCTACACAGAAACCTGTTTATGATGGTTGGAAAAATCCACCTGAACATTTTGGGTGTTGCTTGTTCCTACCCTGCTGTTTCAATTCTAATAACGCTTTTCCTCCCCCCTGACCAGCTGGAAGTGGCTCAGATGGAAGGTGGGAAGAACAGGATCATAGCAAGTGGATGCTAACAGGTTCTGAAATATGATCATTACCAGCTGCTTGAGATTCAGTGGCTGTAATATGATAATGAACTATTAAATTATGCAGTTACAAATCACTGAAAGAGGAATGGCATCAAATGGAATTATGTGACAAATATGACAAAATCTCATTCCTCATTCTCCTGTTCTTTTCTAATGGGAAATATTAAATAAAAAAATTGAATTCTGTGTTTGTAAATGGAAATTCTTTGAGGAAGCTTGCATAAATCCAAGTTACTTTATTTATTCTAGTCAAATGTCACTAGAAGACAAACGGCTGATCATGTTACAGGTAGACCTTAGAAATCCAGTTAAGAGTCAGGAACACATGTCCATCCAACAGCCAGTCCCAATGAAACAAAGGTTTGGGTTATACTTTAGTCTCCAGCACTATTTTCTTCCATCAGGATGTCTTGTTACAACTTGGGAAGATGTGTTATATCATTTGGTTAATTGTGTAGTCTGAATATACTTTATATAAAGCTGTTCATTTAACTGATGCTCATGAGAGAATAAGTCCTTTTCTTTGCATGTTAAAATAATGTTGGAATTACTGTTTCAATATCCCTTGATGTTTTATCTGCTCCATTAAGGAGTGTTTGCTTCAAAGGTGTTGTTTAGAAATCAGTTCTTTTTTAAATGAAAAATTAGCAAGGGCTGAGTTGGTGCCCAGTAGGAAGATCTGAGAGTCCTTGCTGAAAACACAGGAAGGAACAACACTGTGGTATGTGGAGTGGCCTTTTTCTCCGTGTAAAAACAGATTTATATTGGCTTTTTTTGCCTTGCATAATTTACTACTTTCCACACAGTAGCTCTGCTTTGCTGGTTGGTGTGTTGGAGGGAATGTAATGAAAGTGCTTCCTCTTCTTGCTCTTACCTGTTCTCTGCTTCCACCATTCCCTACATTGGCAGTAACATATTGTAAGAAACATATTAAGAGATAGCCTAATCCTTAGGGTTATGCTGAGAAGAATGGTACCAATAGGAAAAGAATGTTTAAAAAAAGTTACTGTAATGGTTTATAGAAGATGGTTTTTCTTAAGGGTTGGAACCTCTAAGCATCAATGTGTGATTGCTGCCAGAGAAAAATACCTTTAATAAGAAGCTCATCTGAGGCTATTGAGCATATTTAAATTAGATTTTTCCCCCCCCCAAACATGTGAAAAAAGGGCTCTTTTTACGAGACAGGTTTTAGCTTTGGTTAAAAGTACGTCTTTGCTCCAGTTGCAACACTTTGTGAAAAGCTGCAAGCCTTCTTTACACCAGGAGTATTTGAAGGAAGATTGTGGCAGTGTTTCTCCTGTAGCATAAGTAGTGCTGCTTGCCAAAGGGTAAGTTCTGGCTGCTGGTATGACTCTGTAAGTAGCATCTCACTTTAGATGTATCACTTGTATATTTACTAATTTTATGTTTTAAAATCCCATAAAGCATTTCATGCAAATCTTTGAATGAGATCCTCAAAATATAATCTAAGATAAAACAGTGTAAAAATTTCAAGACAGATTTTTATATTATGCATGTTATAAGACTAAAATTTAAGTATCTTTTCAGTAGCATTTCAGAAAAGTTTTTAATGGTCTAGCTTTACAAGAACAAATCATAGCACTTAATAGACTTTTTGTGATGAAGATTTTTCCCTTTGTCAATAGAGAAAAATAGTGAAACAAAAAAAAAGTCAGATATTGTTTAGTAGTGGACTTGGCACTGCTGGTTTAAGGCTTGGACTTGATGACCTTAAAGGTCTTTTTCAACCCAAGCTATTCTATGGTTAACAAAGTGCTGTATATACGGAAAATATATGTATTGCACAGTATGTTGAGAATAAATGTCAAGATTTCTATTTAAAATAGATTTTATTTAAGTAATTGTCAAAAACTGCCATTTAGAAATTGTCCCAACATGGCTCTGAGGCTTGCTGGACATCATCTCTCAAAGAAACGATAGACATGAAACTCAGCTATTTGGAATACTGGCATTTAAATTCAAACACTGTGTTCTGGTATTATAAATTCAAAAAAATGTGCAGGTATGTTTGACCCAAACAGAAGGATGAGACCAGTGGATTCCTCAGGTATTTTCATGTATTGTCCATGCAGAAGGACAAAGGAGTGTAAGCAAATCAATTGTTCACAGAATCAAATTTTTACCAGGCTGTGTGACAACAAATATCTGAGTCCGTGTGACATCTTGTGGGGAACGTAGTGCTACTGAAATACCAAATATTCCTCAGAAACCAAGCTCCAAAGAGGTTTGAACAATCTAGTTACACCCAAAACAAACCCTCTGTTACTAGTTAAGGAAATGGAATTGTAGCAGACATCTGCTCCTTGTAATACCAGGGACGTTGGGGGCTGGTGGCTTGGAAACAGCGACACCAACATCAGGATGAACTTCTTGGGGACAGGGACAGTGAGTAATTGAAGATGGTTGGTGATGCAGACTGGCTGCTGATCTAGAGGAATTTGTGGAAAATGACTGATCTTAACATCTTTGCTAATGAGAGGAAAGAGGGTTTTTCTTGGTTTTATAGGCATTTCAGTCATGGCTGGTACTGAGCAGCTCTGAAGGGTAGCTTTGTTTTAATGCTCCTGCAAGGCAAGGGAAGCAGTTCTGTGAGATCCACGGGGAAAACATTCTGGCTGCTTTGTGAGTGCTCAGTTGTGCAAAGATAATCAAGGAATTATTTTAGGCAGAAAACTAAATCCTCTTTTTCCTTTGCCACTGCTGAGGGATACTCTGAGAGAGAAAAATACCGCTAGTCCCCAGTGCAACCACCATCCTCCACAGGAGGCCAAAGGATGTGCATGTGCTTGTGGACAGTTTGGCTCCTAAATTTCAGCATTTTCTCCTTTTTCTCCTTGTCTGAGGCAAGGCTATCTTGGGAATAGCTCTTTGCATTGCAGGCTAGGCACTTTTTTAAGATGAAGATGTTTTAGTACCTAACTCACCCAGTATTACAGAACTGTAACTTTGCATGCCCCATAGGTTGTTAAGAGAGCAGGAAAGCAGGCCTGACAAAAAAATACAGAGAATGCATCATGAACAGACATAGAGAGTTCTGTTTATGAAGATTGTGTAAAATTAGACTGGAGCATATACAGAAAAATACCAGTGTCAAATCTATTGACTGTAGATGAGGCTGAGGACCTAAATTAATGGAAATCTGTTACCTGTGGTTCCGTTGCTTAGAGCATTGGAGAACCTGGTGGTAAATGAAGCCAAAAAGGTCATCCTGGAAAAACAGATGTCAGTTCCTCCACAGCTTGCTGGGTCTTTGGCAGGAACGTGCATAAACAAAGAAGAGTTATCAGAGCAAATGTATGAAGGGACAGACCCTTCTGTAACAGCATTCATTGGAGAAGAAACCACACAAGAATGTGCTCAGCTCTCTGCTTCTCATTAACCTACTCTCATGTAAATTCTATGAGATGAGCAAGGTCTCATCAGCATTTCCATGCATGTATTTTTAAACTCCTGCATTGGCACAGGTGCAGCTGCAGAGAGATGTGACAACAGTCAGAAACACTCCTCTGATGAACCTTTTAGCGGGATGCTGTTGCAAAACTGGGACGGAGTCAAACTAATTTTCTTGGTATTGATCTCTATTTCTTCCAGCAGTTTTTGGGTAAGCATTGGCAAGCTCACTGACCCTGGGTGGTAGCACACCAAAATCTTGCTATCTGGGAGCAGTAAGCTCTTAAAAAGGAGATTCTATATTTTTCTGGTAAATGATCTTAACATGCAAAAGTGAACTTGGAGTGAAGTTTCCAACTCTCTTGTGCACCTGCTGACCTCTTTCACACAATGGTCATGGACTAAACACAGAGAGAGATGCCACATGTGCATTTTAGTCAGATGGGCAGAGAAGCACGTTCATTATGATGTCCCAGCCAAATTGTGGCTCTGCTCATGGAGTAAGCCATGCCCTCCTCAGCAGGCTTCCCAAATCCTCTTCCCATGTGACACAAAGAAACACATCATTAGGAAATTTTTCCAGCTAAGCTTTGGAGTTGTTGATTAGGACTGGGCAATGAGCTTTAGTTCTCCTGCCAGAGAAATTACCTCTTGCTTTTCTAATTTGCTTCAATTTTTCTTAGAATTATTTCTTTTCATTGGATGAAAATATCCCAGATTCCATTTTCCAGGCAAGAAATTTAGTTCTCTGTCATTGCCTCGAGCTAGGATTTTTTTACAAAATTCCTGGAGTCTTTACTGATTTTTATCAATCTATACCAACTATATTTACCTGTTGAAGTATTAAAGGGCAGCTGTTCTCCAGGAATGAAGATTAATTGGAAACAAACTGCTAAGATCTTTGATTTGCTGTTAGAGAAAATTGCTTCCACTGTGGCTGTAGCAAATCCTTGGTTTCATTGATGAACAGCTATTCCAAAGGGACAGCAGCTCCTCTCGAGTCTTCTGTTCCGGGCTGGCTGCGTCTAGAACTTCTTCCTTCACTCCTACTCTGAAGTTAATATCCTAACTCTTTTGGTAAAAAGATTTGTTCATTCTTTTTCAAATAGACTTTAATTAGCCCATCCCACCCTAGTGACTCATCAGTAATTAATTCAGAAACCCTGTGGGTTTCAAACACCTGCTGGGCAGGCAGAGCAAATGAACAAACCACTGTGCATTTTGGACATAACCTCGGGATTAATGAAATGTGTTATCATGCTCAGCAATTCCTAAAAGCATTATGGAAATTCAAAACTGAATGCCTCCCAATTCTCTGGTGTTTTATCAGAGTATATTCTTCTGCTGTCTATCCTAAACAGTCTCTACTGAAAGTAATGATAATAAATAATAAAATCCCTGATTGTCTGTTATTAAAGGTATTCTACAAAGTTGATGACAGTCAAATTTAATTATCCATATTTTTTTAGGCATTTTGCTGATGTTTGCTAACACTCCTGGATAATTCTCTTTCTATTTAGCACAGCTAGGATTAGTAACCACCTGTCTGGGATTATGGGTATATGAGATATCTGCTAAATGCACTCCTCTGTTTAATGCAGACTGTAGGATCTGGGTCTGGTTTTGCTCTCTTTTACAGTGAAACAGAAGAATTAGTAGAAAATACTTCTGTGCAGCTACATGAATGGCAGCTTTTGGATTTAAACAACTTTCACTCCTGTCCATTTTAATATAGCTGAGATAATCCTTCCAAGCTCTTTTCTATTGTATGGGATTTTTTTTGCTGGAAAACACAAGGGGATGTGAAACGTAAGGGTGTTTATCAAAACTTTGAAAAGACTTTCCAAAGGAGCAACAACATGAAGTTAAAAATGCATTTGCTGCTGGGTTCAGTCTTCTCCTGTATAAAGCATGCTGTAAGCATGCTTAATTTAAGTTACAGCAGTCATAACATTGTGCATTTCTTCAACTACACATCCAGCTGTGATTTTTGTTGGTGTTTCTACAGTAAGTAGGTCTGGACCATGTTGGTGATAAGCATCATTTGAAGAACAGGCTTTCTGCAGGAGTACTGTGGCTAACTCAGTAAATAAGAGTATTTCAGTTATTATTTCAGTTGTTGAGGTGACTCAGTGAGATGCTTTGGGAGATGCAGTTCAGTAGACACAGTAATCCTTTGCCCTGGCTCAAATTGGGGTGCGGTGCCGGTGAGCACCATGGAAAAGACTGGAACTGTTCTTAACAAAGAGTCTTGATTTTATCTTAGACAAAAAGAACTGTTGTTAACCTTTAATGAACAGTGGTATTTCCCTTCAGGATGTGTGATGCACGGTGTCATTAGAAAAAATTAGAAAAATAGAGAATTTGTGTACCATTTCAAAATACCTGCCCATTAAGGGATGGGGCTTTTTTCCCCTCATCCTTTTCACTTTGTGGGTTTACCAGAAGCTGATCATGAAATGTGGGGTGAGGACAGGAAGAAAACAAATATGTCTGAATTTTAGCAAAGGATAACTTTGTTTTATGTTGCAAGAAAGTAATAAATTAAAAACTGTAGTAGATATTTCTACTTCTGTGTTGATTTAGCACAATAGGTTCATTTGTGAATTTCAGACCTTTTCAATAAAGCTCCTCACACTAAAAGTCATACAGATCTGTAGGGAAATCTGTAGTTCTATGATGAGGAATTACTAACTAAATTGCCCAATGTATCTTGCATAATAAATTGAATTTTCCTTTATTTTTCTTTATTTTCCTATTTTGGCAGCAATTCCAGTTTTTCTTTGCTTCCTCATATTTTTCCTCTTGCTTTTTATTTCGATGTAAAAACTGAATTTCTAGCTATAAGTTTGATTCATTCTGTAATCTAGCTGTATTTCTATGTGGAGTTTTTTTGTTTGCTTTGTTGGGTTTATGTTTGCTTGTTTTTGTTACAATTCTGACTGGGCTGTGATGACTTTAAAAAAAACAAGACCCCAAAACCCAAAGCAGAAATAACCAGCCACCTCTGTATGTCTTTCCTTTCTAATGTGAATGGTAGTTGAATTTGTCAGTCATTTTGCAGCAAACAGCACCTGTTTTAGAAGCTCCTTCTATGTTCTAAGCTTTTAGATTTGTCTCAACACTAATAATGGTGTGACTGCCCCTTTTCCAGCCCCACAATGATCATTTATGGCTTTGTAACTCTTCTGTCCATAGAACTGCACAGTATCTCTTCTGAGGAGTCAAGCTGAGGAGTTGTAAAGAACAGTATAAACCAAACATGGTTTTATCTCTTCAAAGTGCTTAACAAATATTAAGTAATTGTTCTTTGCAGTGAGTGACACTTGGTGTCCAGTTCTTGCCTCACTTGCCATCAAAGTCCTTGGGCAATCACATGCTTTGGTGAGAACCGAGTCCATCTTTTTCCTCTTGTCATCAGGAATAAAAATGCTCAGGGAGTTTCCCACTCTTGTTCTTTCTTCATTAAAGTCTGATCTTTAGGGAAATCTCGTGACTTTCATGGCAGAGAACATCAGGGAGATACTGTCTTCCATAGTGAATTTCTTTTAATGTATTTATCAGATTTTTGAAATATTTGTGTAAACTCGGCAAAACTGACAATGCTGCTACAGGAGCAGAACCCCACAGGGTTGGCATTGCTCAGATGCTTTCATTCTTCACACAGCTGAAGCAGGGAGAGTCAACTTGATGCAGATTAAATAAAAATATTCTGCTTTTTGAAGTGGCAAAGGCAATGCAGAATGTTGTAAGTTTAAAGGCATTTTATCTGCAGTTCCTAAATTAAGACGGAAGAGGAAAGGTCTCAGGTAACAGATATTTCTCAGAGTGCCTAGTTGTTGGGCATTCATACAGCTGAGAACAGTCACAAACCAAGGCATTGGCTGGGGGTAATCACGGATTTCCTCTTTGCCTGCTGTTTATGCAGACTGCTGGTTGTCTGCAGGATTTGTTTTCTTCTTTCAGCATGTTTTTGACTTAATATCTCATTTCCAAAATTAGGTTAAAAGTATCTTCTTGCAGAATTTACCCAAATACCTATTAAACATTAGAACTTAATTTGATTGCATTTTCTTTAATTTTTCTTACTGTTTCAAGGAGAATTCTTGACACCTCAGTAGTCTCAGTTTATTATTGATATTAATATTAGCACAAATCATCTACTTGCTATCAAAGATTGGAGAGTGCTTTTAATTGTCATTCATGGATTTTTTGCAGAGAGAAAAACCTGTATTATGCTTAGTTTTCTTTCTCTTCTTTTTTTTTTTTTTTTTTTTAATTGCAGTGTAGTTTGCAAGTCTTTTAAATGTGCTCACTCCCTGCTGCTGCATTTGTGTCTGTGTCTTGTGCTTTAAGCATGAAAAGAGCAGTGGCAAATGGGCACGGAAGGTGCTTTTACAGAAGTGCACTGTGGCTCTTCTTCAAAACAGCCCTGGTGTTCTTCACATTCCTTCAGGTTTCATTTAAAACTGAAGCTCATCTGTCTCTTGGGGGAACTTAGGAAAAGTTTTGCAAGTGTGAACTAGCTCCAGGCATGTCAAATTACATCTGCAAGTGTTTAGAAAAGTCCTTTTTTAGCAGGGGCCGTGTCAAGCACAGGCCCACTGATGGAAGCGTCTGTGCACACCTTGGTGGAAGGGGAGGAACAGCTTACAGCGTTTGTGGTGATGTTGGAAGCACTTCTGGAAAGCGGGAAGGGTGGCTCGAGTGAGGGAACTGCTGCTCTCGAAAACTTTTGTTTTGGGAAGAAGTGGCCAAAACAAAATTCCTCAGAGGACTGAATGGAAATTTTTGGAGTAGAACTAATCTGAGGGAACTCGGCACAGCCCGGTAAGCAGAGAAAATCCCATTTTATGTGATTACTGAAAGAGGAAGCCTATTTTTGGTGCCTTGGTGACAGTAGAAGAGAGCTGGTTTCTGTTTCCTCGCGTGAACTTTACTTCTGGTGTGACTACTCAGTTTTGTATAAAAGCAGAAGCCCTATATACATGAGTAATTAGCGTGACAGCCTGACAGCTCCTGGCAAAACTGTTTTCAAAATAGTCAATTGCTTTTGGTGTTTACTTCAGGTGACATAGATTTGGGTTTATGATATAAAACACGCTGAGCTTTTAAATCCTCTTAGCTGCACAGATGCAGACTCCACTAATCCCAAAGAAAAATGTGGTCTGATATTCATTAAATGCAGATGAGCTCCCTTTTTTAGTAGGCCCATTAACAGAAGCCTAAATTTAGGAACATGTGCAGTTACAATAAGTGGAAGATTCTGAATCTTTTTATCCTCCCTCTTGCACTGTAACTCACTGTGCTGTGTCTGACCCTAAGCCCTGATGTGCAGCCTGATTTATTCTGTTGCCTTTGCAGAGTGCTCTTTATATGTAGATTTTATTGACTGTACATCTGTACCCTTCAAGCTTGCCTTGCAAACCTTTCCATACTTGTTAGGAACTGAGGAATGCTTTTGCCTTGTATATTGAAGTATTTATTCAGCTCTGATGACAGGAGAATGTAATGAGCAGGTATGTGCAATTATTTTGTGCTGGGAGGAATTAGCTGAGTGCCAGATGGGGAGAGGAGAGGCTGGAAGTCAGCCTGGAATGGCCACTTCTGTCCCTGCCTCCCTGTCCCCCTAGTCCCATGAGCCCAGATGGAGGATCTGTGGACTTGCTACTGCTGCTTCTCACCAAACCCATATAACTAAAAAAATCCCACACAGGTTTTGTTGCTGTTGTACTCCATGAGGGATCCATGAAACATGTTAGACCAGTGTCATAATTGGCACAAAAATCTGCAGAGATCAGAGATGATGAACATAAACTGATTTAGCGCTTTCAGGCAGTTTTTGGCAGATTAGTACTGTGTTATTAGACTCTTCCAAAATTCTTTTGAATGTTGCCTGCAGAGTAAGTTTAAATAGTACCTTAAGTAGAGAATTATTTGCAATGAGAAAAATAATTTTGCAGTTTAAAATATATTTCTTGTCATGAAGACAATGCTAATTCTTTAAGTTATAGTCAGTAAATAATAATTCTGACTACCTTTTATTCTGAAGGTCTGTAGTAAAGCAATTTAGTGTTGCTTTAAATGAATCTCTGCTTTCTTAAAATGCACTTTCCAAGTAGGAGGAATACAGAGGGTCTTGCTTTGGACAAGATTAAAAATGTGGGTTTTAGAAAATATGAAGATTTGGAATTTGGTGCTCCTTAGTCTTCAATATCCTCATAGTGTAGTTTTTGAAAGTCAGCCTTTTACTGGTTTGAGAAGACAAAATTGGTCTCTGTCAAAATATTGATGTCAATGAATACAGAAAGCCTTAAAAGTGCAATATGGGTACCTGTCAAAGAGCTCTATGTCTTCATCTGAGAGGAAATTGATTCTATCTGGAAATATGTATTTCCTTCGATAATCTCATTGCAGTAAGTTAGAAGCTTTTACCCTGGTTCCAGGGTATCCAGCCTTGTAGGAACTTTATGTTAACTTTCCCAGAATGATGCAGGGTCCTGTCTAGCCTGATTCATATCCATGGCACAGTTATGGCTAGAGGGGAATTTAATAGGCTGGTAGTGAGAACATATCTAGGCCAGGATTTATAGTGTTTTCAGATCAGAATAGGCTCGTTTGGAGTGTGTACAGAAGAAATATAGAGCCCTTACCAAGACCCCATTCCTATAAAGTGTTGTTTGCGTGCACCCACATAATATAGTTTAGCATTGGCTTGATGACACAGTAAGAATTTCATTTTTCTCCTATACATTTTCGTACCCTTAGGAAATAACCACGGTAATAGAATTCGCTGGTTAATTAGCAGTTTATAAGTTTCGTGCTTGTAGTTCTGAGAGCTCTTTGGCAAGTTCCTAAGAAGCCTCAAACCCCTCGGATTTCTCTCCAGAAGCAAATTTTCCTGTTTCTTATGCTGCCCTCTAGCGCTGAGCACATTTTGAGAGTCAAACCTCTTTCTTCCCGTGTAAAGTAACTTTGGTACCACAACTTTCTGGCATCTGTTAGGTTATCAAAGTCTGCCATGGCAGAAAACATCCCTCTTCTCTACATGAATGTCTGTCCTTGTTGGGTGGACATACACATATATTACGTAGAACAGGCAGAGTTTTGTCCAAGTGAGATAAATATGTAGCTGTCAAAACCCCAAAGCTGCCTTTGTTTGCAGCCTGACATCTTCAGTGAAATGAAGTTCAGGTCTTGCAGTGTTGTGTACCAGTGACCTGTGCCCTTCTGGGACCAGTGGCATGCCCCCAGTGTCCTCCTTGGGAGAAGCATCTGGATCTCTTCCTATTGCACTGTTGCAAGTGCCCCCCCGATCCTGAGCAAAGCGAAGCCAAGTCTTAGGCTGCCTCTTCAGCAGGAGAGCTGCCTTCTGACGTTGCCATGAGTTGGATTGTCACTGCAAGTCTCACATTCTGTTGCTGCTCTGCCTGCATTACTTGAAATGCCAAGTGGCTGCAGCCAGGCTGATCATCTGCTGTAAAGAACCACAGTTGTGGTCATTGGCTTTCACTGCGTACATGTGAGCATCCCCTTTTCAGTCTCTTGCAATATATTAATTAATCTGTTATTTCAAGTCTGAGAAGAGATGATATTAAGAACTTCTTAATTTGAAATCAAAGATCTCATGGATCTGTCTATCCCCAATATCTGATATTTTTTATAAGAAGTCCCAGAAAGGAAATGACAAATCAGCCTGTGGCACAATTAATCCCTTTAGGAAAGTGTCGTTGATAAATAGTTGACTTTCTGTGGTCTTGTCTAGTGATCAGTTAATGGGAAGCTCTAGGTAATGTGAGTAGAGGCAGGAATGCTGCAGAGACACGTGGCAGCCCTGCCCTGGGGAGCTGTTCTGGCTCCCTGTGTGGTGCCTGTGTGTACTTGGTTGGAATGTCGTTCTGGCAATACCCAGACAGGTCTGTCCCAGGCTTCCCAAAAGGCACAGAGCGTTGGGATGGCCCATTCGTTGGGATGGCCAAAAATAGAGAAAAAACCTCACAGAGCAGTTTGGTGTGGAAGTAAATCTGGGTAAAGATTCCAAACACCTCTCTCTGGGTCTTAGTTTAGATCTACTTGTGTCATTCATGTAGGGAAAATACAGTCTGACGTTTGTTTCTAGAATTTGCACGAGACTTCAGGGAGAGACGAGGCTTCTGCTAAGCAGTAGAAACAGACTGAATTTTCACCCTAATATGTACAATAATCATAGGTTTATTTACCAGAAAGAAAAAAATCAAATTTCTCCAAGAGAATTTGGAGGTTTTTTTAGAAACAAAAGAAAATAAATGTTAATAGCATGCTAGTAGCTTACAATTATGCATGTGTATTGGCTGCTTTAAAATTCAACAGAGATAATATATCAATTAATATTATAAAAATTGTTTTTCAAGTTCTAAAAAATGTCAAAAATCTGTTGAGTTTTTGACATTTCCTTCTATATGTGCTGTCATATGCGGTTTAATCTCAAAGTTTCATCTGATTGCTTGCTATTCATAGCGTTATCATGACTTCCTGGCAGCTTGTCAGGAGAGGATCACCCTTTTTTTTCCTTTTGGTTGTTTTTTCCCCCCCATTGCCAGTGTGTCTGATCTGTCCAGTGTTTGCACTAACTACAAAGTGTGCTGGGATATGCACAGACTGGATATTGAGTTGAATCCTCTCAGGGGGGTTGTGTGTTTTGTATGTAGTTTGGATCAGGTTTATTTTTTTTTGAGATTAGGGCTTTGCTACTCTGTCATCTGTACAGACAGAGTCTGACAGGCTCTGTCAGTCTCTCTGAGGAACCCTGGCAACTTCACTATGACTTACTGAGCTGTAAGTAAGCAGTAACAGCAGAATTTAACCCACTTAGATATTTCATTTTTTCTTCTTAGTTGCATTTCTACCGAAGTCATTTCTTTGGGAACAAAGCTAGACTGACAAGGGGAATTAACGTAACTTGAATATTCAAAACAGTAAAGTTCTGTTATCAGCACAAAGCAATATTGATGTTGACACCTCGTCAGCAGTATTGTGATTTTTGGGAGGTGAGAGAATATGTAAAATAACTTTTCTGAGAGAAGGTCTGTCACAGTTAGTGTAACTTTCAATTTTTATCTTCTGAATATACTTTTCTCTATGGCTGATGCAGTGGTACAACTTGGTGAGTTGCTTCTGCCATTGCTTGTCAGTGTTTCATCACACTGTGCAAAACAGGAGGTGATGTTTTCATTTCAGAGATTCATTCATCTGGTACAGGATTTATAGCGTTGTCCCAAAGGGGAGCAGCCTTCAAGACAGGAATTGTCAAAGTGTAATTTTTAAGGATGCTGGTAAGGTCTTTGCATGAATTACAATAGATTTTGGAAGTGGGATCTTCCTGTTTGTTTCTTGCTGTGTGACAAAGTTTAGGTAAAGTTTTCAGTCTTCTAAAGACAATATCCAGGCTCTCTGACTCGGTGCAAGTCTGGGATTCTTACCTGTTGCATGGAATTGCCTCTGGCGAGAGGGTATAGGGAGTATAGATTGCCTAACAAATGAAGGGCACCTACGGAGGAAGAGGATGGAAACGATCCCTCCTTCCATGAAAAGCTGAAAGGTTATTGCCTGCAGGAAATAGAATATAGATTTTTAGAGTGCTGTGAGGCAGAGTCTCCTCCAGAGAGCTGAGGTTTATTTTGTCTTTAATGATAGTCTACTTAGATGCACATCATTAGTCCACCTTGTAAATTAAGGCACGGCTACTGCATCACCTCAGTAATCATGGGCTGCTCCTTCCTTTCTGCGCTGGGAAATCAACATGTCAGGCACTGCAGAGCTTGGAAGGGCACCTCATCAAAGCCTTTCTGCTGACGTTCTGCCATCATTTCCACCTCACTTTTCTTTTTGTGAGCAACCTATTACACCCGAGTGTGTATAGTTTAGCACAGTTATTGATGCCTTCTGCATGTCTTTAGCTGACCCAGGGCTGTTTTTGCAGATAGGATGTTTTTGCTCACTTACTGTCTATACCTTCTTGTTACTGGCACTCAATGAAACCAGCAGATAAGGTTGCACTGTGGATTTTGTAAAGCAGTTCTGTTTCCATGGAAGGCATTTTCACAGTGGTAAGGCTTTGATATGAAACCCTGCTGCTTTTGTGAATAGACCTGCAGTCAAATAAGGGGTACCAGAATTAAACTTCCAGTTTAGTAAGAACAAACAGCATGTCTTAATCTGCCTCTGCAACTATTTTTGCAGCCGTTTTCTGACTAGATCCTTTCTCTCAATCGTGAACCTGTTCATGGTAACCTTTCTTAGGAAAAAAAGTTGAAATCCAGATTAAGCTGAAAAAAATGGGTATTTTTTAAATGATCTTCAGAGGGTTTTATGGCGATTAAACCCTAGTTATTAATTAAATGATTGTGTTAAATGGCAATAAGTTAAGTACTTGCATTCTTCAGAGGTTGTACAACCAAGTGGCAGCCAAACAGACAACAAAAAGCCTGTCTTATTATTTCAGTAATGTCTTCTGATTTAATGTCTTTGACTAATTTTGTTTAATGAGCAATAGAAAGAGAATTTCTGTCTTGGAGGCTGGTCAGTGAGATCAGCTGAAGCAATTGATTTATATTAAGATTAATTGCATAACTAGAAAGTATGAACTAAAGACACGCAGATGCTTTTGGAAAACAAACTGTGAGGGTTTTTTGACTCGGGTGAGTGTGAGACCAACTTCCTCCTGATGCCATGAGCAGACAGGTCTCTGGAGGGGACACTTCCTCAGCCCAGGTGTATGGTCAGTTGCCTCCTGTGTTTTATCTCTCTGGTACTAATCAATTTAATGGCAAGGTGTAAGTCTGCCAAGAGTTAACACCAAGCTCATGGTATGTAAAGTTAATGTGGGGAAGGTCTCAGCCCAACATTTGCAGTGATGTGCTGCAGATAGCAAGCTTCCTTCCCACAGGAAAGATGGAACTGATCTTTCCTTTTTAGAGCATATAAATGTGCCTACCTTTGTATTGCTTCAGGCAGTACTACTCATGGGTCACCTTTGAGCCTTCGCTTCCCATGATCATTCAGTGATTGTAGAAGCAAGGGGTAAGAAGTGGCTGTGAGACTGCAGGCCAAGACCTGCTTGCAGAGACTAAGGCATGAAATACACTTGTTGACTAGTCAAAAGGCAGCTGATGGTCTGATAATAAACTTGCTTTTTTCTTGTGAAAGATTGCTGAATAAAATTGCTTCATCAAAGGGTTTTCAGCCAAATACAGGGAAGAGAGACTTTTCCATTGATTGCAATTGTAATTGAAAATCATTGCTAATGCTTTTCTTCCTGTAGAATAATCTATTGAAATAACATGTTTGCTTAGCATACAAAAAATGACTGCATTTGGCAAGTGTTCTAGTAAGAGCTTGTAAATTAAATTCACAGATATCTGTTGCTGCAAAATCTTAGCCTTGCAGATACAAACTGGATTTTCAACCAGAAAGAGATTCAGAGATCACTTTAGGAAATACTCTTGCCTACAAACCATTAGATAAAATTCAATAGATGGCCATGTGAGTGTGATTCTCTGGAGGGGATTGTATCTGGGATGGCTCTTCCACCATGAAAAATTATCTTTGGCACTTCCCACGGTTACCAATGCATATTCATGCACTAGTCTTACTGTGAGCCCTCGTTTTGCTCAGGTGTCTTAATGCATGTGAAGGGATCCTTGTGCCAGAAGAGTAATAATAAAAACAAAAGTTAAAACCATCAGGAGAAGCGTGCTTGATTTGAAGAAGTGCAGATTAATGCAACACACAGCAGGTTGAACAAATACTTGCATAGTTTTCTTGATTGGCACAAAAGTACATATTCTTGATAAGCAGTGAGCTACGGTAATTTCTACTGGGCAGGGCCAGGAACATACCTGATCTGAACATCTCTTAAGATGTGAGGAGAGTCTGTGAAATTATTTGTGCAAATTCAAGTTGGTTTTGTGGAGAGCAAACAACAGAGACAATTCCTGGATTCAGGCTGGGAGAGAGTCCTTTGACAAGTAAGAAACACTACATACTTAGGGAGGTTGGAACGTAGTGCAGGGAAGCTGCTGTCATTAGTTTCCTGTCAGTATTGTCAGGGGAAAAAGGAGAACATCTTGAGCGAATCAAACAGTTTAGTCTTCTCCATTTATGTTTCTGATTTTTGGCTTCTTTTCAGTAAGAGATCAAAGGATGCTTCCTGGCATTCTTTGGGAGTCAGGATTCTGATGGCATGTACTACTAGTACATAAACTGTTGTCTTTAGGTGTTTCCATGAAGCTTAAGCCACCTTTCAGGCCTGTAGGTGATTGTGGGCACTGAGAAGGACTTTGGACACCATTGAAGCTTCTCCCTATTGGACACATTGAGAAAGACTTTACAAAGATTTATTTTCATAAGCCCCTGTGTGATCAGGCATTTATGGTTTGTGGGTACAGCTCTTTAGAAGTGAAAGTTTTTCATTAATTTGGTTAGTTGCTAATGACTATGGTGCCAGTTGCTAAATAGTTAAAATTTCCAGAAAATGAAGGTATTTTTCCTTTGTGAGGCTCTAACTTAGGTGGACAATTTGGGGTCAAGGAAGGCAGTTGGTCTTTCTTCACTGTTGCACTGTAGATTGCCAAGTGTTTGCAGAGAGAAGGGGTTCTCTGGGTTAGACCCTGGGGTCAGCTGGTGCAGACCAAAGGTCTGGCTCGAGGGTGGGATGGTGCTGTCCCAGGGACCCTCACAGGTCACCCTGAACAGACCTGAGCACTTGAACATTGAGAATGAATGCTGTGACTTCGTTGTACCAGGGCTCTTAAATGAAGCTCCAGGTATATTTTTCCCCCTCTCTTCTCTCTTTGTCATAACAGAGATGTGGCCTTGCAGAATGAAAACCTTTTATTAGGACACAAATATTACACGTTGGTCCCGTGCACCTAAGTATAGACTAAAAATTCAAATAGGCTTGATTGGTAAACTGGATGGTAAAGTTATTGCATGATTGAAACAAGTTTGCTATTTAAATATGGATGCTAAATGCTGTGAATTTTTTCTCTGTTGAATCTGTAGTTTCAAAGAAGTTATTTTACAAGTGGACTTTTGCAGCCATTTAACGTGTTCTCTACAGACTCTTCTCTGTCTTCATTTTTCCCCTTCAAACCTTTAACCTTTTTCACCAAGGTATTACAGGCTGAAATTAAATAGTTTAAATTAAAAAAAATATCTTTTTATATAAAAGCAAAATAACATTCTTGCCTGATAAGAATCCCTCTGAAATTTAATTCACTTAGATTTATCAGTCCAGGCCTTTAGTCAGATTGTGATGAAAAAGAATTGTTTCTACATAACTTTATTTTGAATATTAAATGTTGAGCCTTGGGTGCTAATAGTTAGATACCCAAGAGATATGTGAGGGCATGTCAAGGGGAGACGTCCAGGTTGCTCTGTGCGGTGCTCTCCCTAAAGTTATGCTTTCTAAAGTAAAATACCCTGGAGCTCATGGAATGAAAGCCTAAAACTGTTCCTTTTTGTCTTTGTCTCTGGCAGAAGCCCCCCCAAAGCTGGAAGACAATCCTGCCGAAGCGTTCACCGACTCCTCTCTCTTTGCTCACTGGGGGCAGGACCTCAGTCCCGAGAACCGGCGCGTGGCGCTGAAGCAATTCCAGTATTACGGGTACAACGCGTACCTGAGCGACCGCCTGCCCCTGGACCGGCCCCTGCCCGACCTGCGGCCCAACGGGTGAGTGCTTCAGTCCACCCTGCCCTTGGAGGACCCAAACTCTGCGGTCTGGGGGCCCTTCTGCACCTGCAAGTGTCACGTTGTGCCATCCCGTTGTGCCATCATGTCATAGACGGGTTCCATGCGATTGCCAGAATGAGTAATTTCATATATTATCAGATATATGAAGGCTGTAAGTTTTAAATGCCCCAAAGTAAGAAATCCTGCTGTTGAAATGCCACTAAGCATTCATTAAAAGTTCTCCTTAATCTCGCCTACATTTTAAATTAGATAGCAAGCGTTTTATTGCTAAAAGAAGGAGCTTTTAATGTTAAATTTCAGTTTTATCAGAAAACCTGACTGAGACAGGAAGGAAATAAGAACTGCTCTCTGAATTGCCTGGTTAAGATCAGTGGGCAGGTGAAACTGTTGAGCTTTCCTGGGGAAATACGTCTGATCCCTGGGACAAACAGCAGCTCTGGAGATGGGAAAACTGTTCCTTTGCAGCTCATTAAAATAAATCATTAAAGTAAACATGCTGGGTGCTTACTGAAATAAGTGAGCTTAGTCACTTATTTTAACCAAATATTTTAATAACTAAAGCAGTAAGCAGTGTACTTTGCTGTACATTAAATTTTTTGGTTATAAGGCAAATATATGAGCACCATCCCAGGCAGCACTTTAGCAGTATTTACACTATATATTATTATAGATTGCATTTGAGAAATATTTCTGTTGCAGATTTGCAGAAATATCGACTTTAGGAAATCAAAGTCCATGCAATTACATTTGTGTTTTGGTTAAATCAGTTTAGCATTGGCTGTAGGGACAATTTTTCTCCTTTTTTTTTTTTTTTTATTTTTAATTATAAACTAACCTAGAGGAAAAAGAAATCTGTCACTAGCAAGACATCACTGATAGAAATGTTTCTTTTCTTATATCTCTTTTGAAATGACTCTTCTGAATGATTTAAATTTTTTATAACTAGGAGATTTAAAAATTCAAAAGACGGAGAAAATTAATGTTGCTGTGACTGAAAGAAATAAATTAAGGTTAGGCTTTTCAAAGAAACTCCAGTTAGAAATGAATCATGATCCTAATTTCTGTGAAATGTCTGATCCTTAGCTGTCTGTCTGCCAGAAACATGTTAGACATCACAGTATGTTTATGGGCACATAGGTACAGAATAATGGCTGACACTGAAATGCAGTAAATTGTGATAGTGAGGGAAATGAAGTGTGCTGTCAGGTAGTATGCAAACTATCTGCTGTATCTACAGCACCCCGTGGAGTGCAGAGCTACAGGGCGTTCTGGAAGTCACGTTGCTGAAAAAAGAATTCTCACTGGCAATAGACAAGCTCTCATTTCTGTGAGAGCACATGCATGACTGTCGGGAGGGAAAACCCCCTACTCTGAGTATGGTTTCCACTGTAAAAATGAGTTTTTAGGATTTGTAGCACCTGGTTTTAAGCCAATTGCCCTCGCTTCCTGAGTCTATATAGATGTATTTAAATTCTCCATGGGCAGATAGGAGGCTCAAGCAGCACGGCATGAAAGCCAAGGACAGCTTGATCCGAAGGGAGCACGCAGCAAGTGTGGCATGGAGACTGAGTCAGTCAGCTCTGCTGGACCTTAGTCCTGGTACTGCTGTTCTGACTACAAATGAAGGAAAGCACGGGTATGAGAGAGCCACCCTGCTAGCCCTGGACAGACAGCCCAGGCCTAACCAAGACCTTTAGCCTGGGTTTAGCAGTGGTGCTGCAAGAGTCAGTGTGACAGTGGAATCCTGGCAGAGGCTTGTGGGTGGGTAGATAAAGGAGTGGAGTTCACACAGTTGTGTCTGGGCTCAATTGTGGTCTATTATCTATATTCATAACCTAGCAGAATTTGGGAAGACAACAGAAATATATGTGTAACTGAAACCTGGTGTAATTCATACGTGCTTAGCCCCAGTTGAGACTAGGAGAATGAAGAGATCAGCAAAGTGTGGTGTATTAGCCCCTGTTATGTCATACTGGTAAGATTCAGCCTTGACCTTCTTTCTGCCTGCAGTACTCTGAGAATTCACATCAACATGTCCTAGCAGGGCAGCACAGTGTTCTTTACAAGGTTCTGTGGTGAGAAAGGCCACTCCAGATATGTAATGACTCCATGTCATAGCACAGAGTGTTTTCTAGGGTTGGTGGTGTTAACATTTAATGCCATGAAAAACCAGAGGACAGTCAGAGATTGCTGAGCCACAGCACGTACGGAGGAGAGAGCAGAAATGGAAGCTTGCCCAGCCCTGCCATGTGTGTGGCACGCAGAGGTTGGAGACTGCCTTTAGTAGTTAGGGCAGTGCACTCTGCCCCAGCCTCCGAACTCTGGCTTCTCTGGAAAAAGGGGATCAGCAGTCAGATGGAAACATCCAGCAGATGTGGCCGTGTTCACACCTTGCAGTGCAACTTAACATTTTAGGTACTGCAGAGTGCCCTCGGTGCACTCATGAGCCTTGTGTCTACTTCTGAATTTGATTACTTTTCACTGCGAGTATTTGTGCTGGCGCAGGGGAGTCCCCAGCACATTCCAATCTCTTATAATATCATTTGTGATAAATAACTCCCCTGGATGCCTCAGCCTCCTCAAGTAATCACCACATCCTGAAGTGGGCTCTGTTTTTGCAGTACTTAGTGGCAGTGCAGGCATTATTGTGGAGTATTGCTTGCACTGCCTCTTCCAGGGCCTCTATTTATTTTGTGCTGCTGAAATTGGGTGCTCTGCTGTTTACCACGCTTATTTGCATCTGTTAGCCAATAACATAACACATCACAAGCTAACAAAGAGCTTCTGGCTCTAATGAGCTTGGAAGCGTTGAGGAAGGCAATGTTGCCCTTGCTGTGTGCAGGAACAGGATAATATTCCTGTGTTAGTTATAATTCTGTTGTGCTCGTTACCTTAAGTAGGGCAGACACTACCCACAAAGGTGGTTGTGAGTGAAATGTGAATGAAACAAGCTCACACAGAAATCCATTATTAAAAGTTAGGATGTTTAGGGATCCTAAAGCTGTCTACCAAACTCCTTTGGAGTGGATGCACTTAGGATTCTTCTTCATTGGCTTGGAAATGCTTGTTGCCTGATCCAGTGTGCTGAAGCACACGTGGGAGAGAGAGATAACATTCTTCTTTGCTTATGTGATGAGCGAGGGAGCAGTGGTGGGAAGAGTGCAGCAGGACTCCAGCAGAGGATCTGTTTTCAAAGAGTTTTGCTCCTGCATAGTCTGTGATATGAAGGAGCCTGACCAGTAGATGCAAACCAACTCTTTCAGTCAGCATAACCGACTGAAAGGAAGCAGAGAAGTAAAAGAAGCAAAGGCAGGAAGGGTGGAAGGGAAAAGAAGCACTTAAAGCTCAGATGCTTTTTCTTTGGAGATTGTCAAATAGTATGGTATAGCATGTGTCTTGCAGCAGATTTGCCCTTTTCCTGGCTGAGTCAGTGCTGTTTGGCATGTAGACTAGTGCAGGAGAGGTCCTGTTTCCTGTGCAGAAAGAAGCTTTGGCTATTTTATAAGTACTTCTTGTTTCAAACAGTTCACCAGTCCCAAATTGTGTTACTTAGTGGCTCATTTTGGCAAGGGACAATAGTAAAAACCTAGAAAAGCAGCAAAATTATGTTTCTGGTAAAGTGGGCACAAACAGAGCAGGGAAGAGGCCCCTTGAATGCAGATGTGACTACAAGGGTGAAAAAATCAAGCACTGGCTGGTTGAGGAGAGTGTGATGTGGTTTAGGACAAAAGTTGTTTATGTGTGTGCATCTGTCCAAAATGTCCATCACTGGTGGTTCATGTCGTGGTGGGAAAGGAACTCCTGGCTGTAACATGAAAGACTTCTATAAAGTTTTTGCTGTATTAAAACTGATGCAAGAAAAACATATGATTTCAAATTGTGAGGTTCAGGCTGGGTATTTGCATGTTAGCTCTGCTTCTCCCCAAAAGCCAGCTCCTACAGACTTGTGTTCCATAAACATTTGCACCCACATGTCCCTGTGAAATAGTTCTGTTTTGCTGGACTTATGTTAGCAATGGATATGGCTCCATGTTAATTTCTGACCAAGTTCTTTTGTTGCTACTGGTGAAAGAGAGCATAAATAGTGCACGTTGTATTTGATGCTTCAAAGAAGCTGCTTAAAAAGAGCACAAAACCTGTTATGTTGCCTATTGTATTGTTTTGCACAGAAGTCCTAAAATTCCAAAAGTATTTAGGCTTCTTGTTAAATACCTAGTGTTTAATTCTGTCATGTTTCCTGCTCTGTTTTACTTACCTCTCTACTTCTGATTCTTCTTTCTCTTGTCTGACCTTTGCCTGCCTTCAGGCTGTCTCACAGCAGTGTGTGTACTGCCTGCCCAGCCCCTGAGATTCTGATTTGAACTTCACTTTGGCCTGTCTGGATGCACCTCCTCAAATGGCTGCTCTAGAATTGTTTAATAGCATTGCCAGTGACACCAAATCTGCTGCAGTATTAGATTAAGTTAGCAGTGATATATGCTTGAACAAGAAAAAAAGCCCTTTTTATGTTGTTTGATGCCAGCCTTGTTAGCACAGCTCGGTTAACATTAAAATACTGATAATAGCAAAAGAATAAATGAAATATGACCACAACATTAAATTATAAACATAAATACATAAATAGTTGAGCTGCAGTTCTTACAAGACTCAGTTCTTTTGCCAGAGTTTTAGGGCTGTTTATTTCATTTATGCCAGAATGTTTGGGTTTTTTTTTTTATTCCCATACATCTTGAACTTCTGTTTGACATATTGGCTGTTGACAAAATGTTACAAGTTCTTCAAGAAAGTTCAATTCTGTTTCTACTTGTGCTTCTGAGAAACTCCTACTCTATTGGAACTAAAGCTCCCTCCCCCATATGTTCTTAAACAACACTTTAAACCCAATTGTTTTAGTAATATGCTTATTGCATCTTGTGTTTGGGGTTTTTAAAGTGGAATATATGCTATAATTTAGTGATTAGAACAAAAAACATGTTCTCTTGCCATTGTTGCCTGTGATACCCATGTAACTCTTGGTGAAAAGTTCTCAAAAATTGCAGAAAATAATTTGTGTTCATAATTTAAATATCTCTTTGTAAAAGGCTTCAGAGATAAGTTATTAATGCAGGAAATCATTCTCATTGTTCTTACTGCATAGTTATACCAATTTTAACGTGGCTGGCTATATTGCCTTCTCACACTGCGTATGTTCTAGAGGAGCCTAGTTGTCTCATGACAAATAATGGCAAGAAGATTCCCAGTGTGTGCTGTCCTCCGTTTCCCAGCTTTGTGCTCCAAACAGAATGCTGGGAGTTTCTCTAAGTTTCTGGTAGCCATGACAACTGCTCCGTTAGTGTTATCAACCCAATGGCATTGAGGGGGATAGCTTGCCAGCGGTAATATTTTAGCTCCGTTGCACTGATATTCGTTATTGTAGTTGGAATTTGTGTTTTAGAATGGGCCATAATGCTGCAATACGCCCTGTGCCTGGTGGGTTTGCTTGTTTAGTGAAAGGCTCCCTGTGTGGAGGGGCAGGGCAGTCCAAGGCAGAGCTGTCATTGACACTTGTCCGTCGCTGGTTGCCACGCAACCGTTCCCTTCCTGGAGCTTAATGGAGCTCACATTTTGATCCCTATGATGTCCTCTCTTTTCCCCCTTCAGCATATTTTATACACATGTGCACACACCCTTTCTCTGGAGATAGTTTTTGTTCATTCCTATAATTGTGGAATTTTGTTCTTTGTAAAACTTGGCATGAAGATGATGATGGACATACTTGTGAAATTGCACAAGTGCTCTGCGTTCTGGGCGTGATCTGGGTGGGGTTAATTCTCATTTGGTTAAAGAAAAGAAGGTAGTTTTTATTGCCATCTTTGATATGAAAAACAATGTCGACAGGAACACGCATTTTTCAAAAATTACAAAAACATTGAAAAATAAGTGGATTTGAGCTGGAAGTAAAGATGATGAATGAGTCTGGATGCAAAAAAAAGAAAACATGAACTCAATTTAGGAATGTAACCTCATTGAAAAGGAGTCCATTTGAAAAGGCTAAGGAAATTATACACAACGGGAGCCTAATTCTATTCTCTTGTGTCAGATGTAGTTGTCTTTTAAAGTAATATGGTGCTGCCAAAAGGGAGTCAAACAATATTCAGACAATAAATGCTTTGCTCTTCTCTGCACAAGTTGCCAGCAGTATAAAATCTTAGCCAGTGTGATATAAATTGAAAATAGGTAAGATGTAAATGAACACAGATAGGAAAACCAGTACAAATAACTTCTTTCAATGGTTGGAAGACGCATCAGAAGCAGAAATTTTGTTTGAACATTTCAGTTTATGTGTGGTTTTACAGCAGGGCAGCAGTGTATTTGGGGGCTGGCTTTGTCATCTGGAACATTTTTGGAATATAATTTGTCACTAATTTCTTGCAGTAATGTATTTTATATATATCTCAACCTCAGATTAGTTGAAAAAACCCACCAGTATTTAAGGCAGCAAGTTCTTTGAACTATTCTCAGTGAATTTTCATTGCCATTCAGTATATTTTTCAAAATCATTCTATTGCTCTATATCTTAGCGGTGCCATATCTTACCATATTTGCTAAAAGCTTCATTTTTATCTTCTTTGTACACTGTTATGGCTGAGGATAACAAATATTGCTGTGCCTAAGCTAGACAGCTAAAAGACAGATTGGCTGTAGGTTTGTTTGCTGGACCATTTTATATCTCTGCATTTTGGCTGCAAGCAAATCACTAAAATAACAGGCTTTGTCCGTTCTTTACAGGGTAATACTGAAAATTATTTCAGCATATTTAAACCTGTTAACTAGTTCTTAGTCTGTTTGAAGCCCGATTGTCAAAACTTGGGTGAAATTTCAATTATTACATCAAACAGAACTGTGCTAGCTTTATAAAGGCGTGCAGGAGACTAGAATTCTGGTAGTAATCTCATGCAAATTTGAACACCTGACTTCCATCTAAGTGGTGTGTCCACTAACTAATAGCATCCAGTTTGGACATGGTACTTTTTTTGGCAATGCAGGATGGCATGGACATGCACACACACCACGTGCCATGAACAGCTCTGTTCTTTAAGGAGCTGTGAGTGTCAGTATTTCAGAATTGTAATGTGATCATAAGTACAGGGGCCTCCCAGCCTCTCTGACCCTGAAAAACCCGCACTGGAAATGTATTTTTCAGATGCCACTTAACCCTGGTGGCCCCTAACATTGACATTTGCCAAAGATTCACCTCAGATCTGACAGCGCTGAACCCAAGTCAGTTTGTGCCTGCTTCAACTACTCAGGCATCTGGGCAGTGTTTTTAAGCAGGGCTTTCAGAGATTACTGAAACACAGGTTGTAGAGTCTCCATCCTTGGAGTCATCCAAAGGCTGCCTGGAGAAGGTTCCTGGGCAGCTGGCTCTAGGTGTTTGAGCAGAGGGGTTGGGACAGGATGACCTCCAGAGGGCCATTCCAACCTCACCCATGCTATGATTCTGTATTGCCTCCCAATAAATTGCCCTGACACCTGACTTGCAGCCTCTGTGAAGGTGCCTTTACTCCAGGTGCCTTTACTCCTTCAGCCTAAGTGGCATTTTTAAAAAGGAAGCAATAATTATTAGCTTGGAAAATAAAGCAAAAAGTGATCACAAGAGTTTCTGTGCCATTATAATGCAGAAGACTGGACGTAGCCATAAAGAGTGAGGTTTAAAGTTAAAAATGCATGACCATCCATTGGAACAGGTGCTGCAATACAGGTCTTTCCTCCAAGGAATTTGCCCCAAACAGGAGACTTGATATCACTCCAACTTACTGTATGTCGAATTGCTCCACAGAAAGTGGAGTGAGCCTGAAAAGGGGAACAGAAGATGATCACACCAAGCTGGCAGGTAGTTAGCGCTCTGGGGAGATCAGAGAAGATTGAACTCTATAGTCCTTCTGTCCTGGTTGAAGGTTTTAGGTCCTGAACTCCTGTCTGAAAGAGAAAACCAGTGCTGCTGCCTTGCACTAGTTGTCTTCT
>JAWWMO010000174.1:4645563-4688315 GCA_035047845.1 Dendrocincla fuliginosa | reverse complement strand
TCCTTCAGGTGCAGAAACCTTACATTTCCTGACAGTCTTCCTGAGGTCAGCATTGTTTTCATCTTTGTCAACGAAGCCCTCTCGGTGATTCTGCGCTCCATCCACTCAGCCATTGACCGCACTCCTGCTCACCTGCTCAAGGAGATCATTTTAGTTGATGATAACAGTAGTAATGGTAAGAGCTTTTGGTTCTTCTCCCTCCTCGTCCCGAGGTTGGATCATACATGACAAACCTTGAATTCTGACTCCTGCTCATCCCATTGGCATTTTAAATGTTATGAGTGTATTTTCTCCCTTCTTCATCCCACAGTCTTTCTGAGCTGTCTTTCAAACATGCTCAAGTGGGGTGTGTTAAAAAGTGTGTACAAAGATAGAATAACTCTATGCTTACGCTGTTCGGTTGGCAGAATTTTGAATGTAACAGTAGATCAGAGACCTAAGACCTAAGAAATGTTACTCCTCGTACTTCAGAGTGTCTTCAAGATCACATGGTTTCTGTGCTTTTCCAGTTGCTGCTGTATGATTGCATGTGTGTACTCGCTTTCTCTTCTGTATAAAACATCTTTCTGTGTTTCTTAGACATCTCCTTTAGATTTCCCGTTCTCTTCTCCTCATTAGCAGCATTTACCTTGCTGTTTTTCTGCTGTCTCCACTGAGGTTTTGCTGTCCATGACCTGAAGGATTGCAGTGCCCATGTTTGATGGCTCAGTACTTGTCTGGGTGTTTGTCAGTGAGGCCATGCTGGGCACTATTTACAAGTCTTATTTCCTGGCAACTTAAGTGATGAAATTTTAATAAGCACAGGATGCTGAACTTAAAGAAAAATTCTGCTGTGCTGGGAGGTTAATTCTGAACTGCTAAAATACAAGGAGGATCTGAATTTATCCTGTTGAAAGAAAATGCTGAACAAAGGGCTTCTCTTATCCTTGCCATCATTGGTTCTGTTATCTAGTTCCCTGTAGCTACAGCCTGTGACTTGCTGCTGATATAAATGTCTCTCGGATTTGTACAGAGAAGAAACTTACTGAGAAGCAAGCAAATAAGTTCCCCACCCCAGGCTATGCACGTCATCCTCTCCTCTTCTGCTGCCTATCAATGAAGGGAAAAGTATAATCCTGACTCTTTAAAGTGCACACAAAACTCAACAACTTGATGTAGGCTTATGTCAAATCTAATTCCAGGGAACAATACTGTTTAGAGTGACCTGAGCCTGACGTGCACTCACACACATACATGTGCCTCAGACATTGTGAGCTGAGATAGAACTTTGATTTGTTACAGGGCATAGATCAGTCACTTGACATGTCATTTTACTGGGGTACCCTTACTAGCCTCCAGTTTCATCCTATCCCTCATGCAGTACATAGAATACAGTTTGATAGGAAAGAACACAATGTTTGACTGGTGGACTCGGACACTGCAATTTGCTTGTGGAAATTCATTCCTGAATGTTTCAAACAGGAACTCAATGAATCTGAGTGGGTGTTGGTGCTGCAGGGCCTGAGGTCACTGGACACAGAGGAGCTGGCCATAAGGCAGATGGAGAAGAAGAAGAATAATCTAGTTGGGGAAAAAAATGTTTTGTAAAGTTTGAGTCTGATTTTCTATAATTTACAGGCTGTTATTCCAGTGGGCACATTGCAGAGCAATATCACAAACATCAGTGTTTCTGAGAGCCCGTCATCACTGTGATGAGCCCCTAACAAATACACTTTGCACTGAGCTCTACAGACCTGTCAAAATTATTCTTTTTCATTATTTTTTTACCTCAAATAGAAATCACAGGAACTACTTAATCTTTCAGAAAAACTTGTTCAGCCCCATTTTTTATTAGTAGCAGTATTGGTACTGTACAGTATCATATTTTTATGATTGGCAGGGCCTTTTATTCAGGCTTGCCTTCCTTACCCTCCAGTGCCTTAAATCCTTAGGCTCCTGGCCCCAAGCAGGGACACAGAAATGGAGAGGAAGGTAGCCTTTCCTTTGGCTCTCTTGGCTTTGTGTTACATGTCAATTTATACAAAATCTCACACTGTGCAGAGTGATAGTTAGTCTCCTAGAAAAATTCAGCTCTCTCCAGGATTTTATGCTACTCCTCTAACCCCTTCTCTGGCATCTCTTCCTTGCAGTAGTAAATTAGATTTCTACAGTCCTCTTTATCCCATAATGTATGCTGAAGACCTGGTAATAGGCATCCATTTGGAGCGGATGGAGCTTTGGTAGGATCAGGAGCGATTGTAAGGATGATTGATGGGCTTTTCTATTATTAGTCTAAATCTTGAAATATTTATTTTACAATTTACTTTTGCTTTTACAGTATTCTATTTTCTTTTTTTTTTTAGTGCCTCCAAGCGTTGCTGAGACGAATTCTTTATATTTAGTGTCATTCTCTGTTTTTGTTAGCAGCTCTTTAGCTTGCAAGTGTTGCTGCTTGTAAGAAAAGTGGGTTACTCTGGCTTTCCCTGGGATGTTACCTGAGGGGGCAAATACTTGCTTTGTGCTTGCAGCTGGCTCCAGTCTCTGCCTCTTGCAGGGACCTGTCAGAATCCTAATTATAAGTGCTATGTTTAATTTCAGGCTTTCGCCAGGGATGGCAACTCCTATAACTCCGTGTAAGATTTCTTTCTGTGATGCCACAGCCATGGGTTTCACAGGCAGGAAACATCCCACTGTGGGAAGTGACTAGAAAGAAAAAGTGAGAGCAGAGACAGGCAGAGTGAAAATGAGCAGGTTTTAATTTTGAGTCTCTTGGGGTGATGGGTGGATTCACAGAGCAGAGTGGTTCCAAATAAAAGCAGACACGGTACTTGGCACCAGAGAAGAGAAGCAGAATTTCCTGCTCCTGAGGGAATGTGATATACTGGGAAACTGCTGTAAATTCTTGCTGTGGGCCAAATTCTGAACCTAGCAATGAACACTGGGCTCATCACTAGTTTCTGTAGACCTGTGTTTTGGAAAAGAGCAGTGGAAGAACTAGTTGTCTTTTAAAATTGCAGAAGGCTGAAACCGTAAATTCAAGTGCACAGCCAAAGTCCATATACTTGTCTCGAACAATATATGCTGGAGTATTTTATTTCATGTTCTTCAAGGTATGTCAGGCAAATTATCTGTGACTTTCTCTAAACCTCAGTGCACTTTTCAATTTCCCAATTATGTTTCAGGAGACCTCAGTTAATCTCTTAGTGAGATTTGCCTCTTTTTAAATAAATGTTTGGAGTTAGGAAATGGTGAAGATTACAGTGGGTGCCACTTAAAAGTAGAAAATAGATTTTTCCTGGTCCTAAAATTTTTATCTTTTATTTAATAGAGTCACTTGCATAGCTTAATGCATGCATTTCACCATACCATCTTTTCTAGTGCGATACTGATAAGCATTACACTGAATTGTTTCATGTATGCTGTTAGGTACATTAGTATTAAAATTTAATTGAAGGATAAAAAAAGGTGCATTTCAGTGGCTGCCTGTGTACTGTGTGATGAGAATAAAAGTTTTCTTAACAGAACAGGCCAAATACCAGTGTTTTCCATTTGTGTCTCATTCAGGTCTCAGTCACGTTGGTGACTAAGCAAGATTTCAGGTATCTCAGTGTAGTGTTAAGTGCTGTCTGTCAGATCAGAATCTTTGCTATTCTCCTCAGGAGCACTGTTTGCTTTTCAGAGATAATGTACCCCTAAGTTTATGATTTCCCAAAAAAAATAATTATACCTCAGAGATGTGTTTAGGAGAAGCATTGCCTGAGCTGGAGACTGCTGGCATAGTGGTTTGTTCACTGCCTGGCCTCTTGCATCCTGCCCTCTGGGGACAGGGTGGTGACCTTCTGTGCCACTGCAGTCCTCTCTTGGCTTTTTTGGCTTGCATTGAGCCCTGCTGCATTAAGAAGCTCCTCTTGAAGGTATTTTAAGATGATTTGAAATCCTCTAAAAAAGCTCCTTGTGAGCCATGATGTGTTCAGCTTCATGGGGAGGCAGTAGGCATTAACACATCCAGAGTATGCCTTGCAAAGTTTAATACTAGAGCAGTAATTTTCATCCTTTCTGACATCTTTTTTTCATATTAAAGTTAATAATGTTGCAGTAGAGGTTCAGATTTTGCAAGGTTTCTTCCTTTTTCTTTGGATCATTACTCATGAAAGAAACATTCTCACATGTTCAGGGCAACAGTTCTCATTTTGTCCTGAGATTTCCATGAATACAGCTATTGAAATGCAGCAATAATGCTGGATATCACAGGATGCTAATTTTATGAATTGCAGTGTTGAAGAGAATTGGCACAGACTGGTAGAAAGTGGGTCAGGTGCAACTACATCACCTGAGAGAGATTTGCAAGGGTGTCCTCAAAACCCCGACTAGAAAGAAACTTTTCAAAAAGCATCCAGAGCTTTTCATTAAAAAGGTGTATTTCTTCTTTGGTGATTTTTAAGAGATATTAGAGAATAGAAGGTTGTTTTTTTTTTTCTTTACAAAGAAGTAATGAATAAACCACAAAAATACTGTTCAAATGCACTCTAGATTTCATATCACAGCATAATTTGAAGGTGGCTTACTTGTAGACCAGACAGCTATGAAAAAATATCTCCTAGGGAAAAAAATTAGGTCTTGCTGCCTTTCTGTTTGGCTTCTTGTTCTTCCCTCACCTGAATGCCTGGAAAACGCCAAGACAAATGAAAACATTCGAAAACAAGGAAGTAGCCAAACTTTATTCAAACCTACATTCACTTTGGGGCCATGGTTTATATGTTGTGAAGGTCTTAGTTTATCTCCCCATTGCTTAAAGGTCTTGATGCTGAAATCATTATGGCACAGTCTTTACACAGGCAAGCTTTCAGTAGTGTTGGCAGGGATTGACAAGAAAAGAGTGCTGTGAAATGCTGGTTGGGAATTAGATGCTAAAAGGCCTTATATTTACGTAGAGACCAGAAAATCTGTCTCCATTGTAGGTTTGAGTACAATGCTGGCTGTTGTAACAAACTCTGCATTTTACTTGCATGGCAACATTTAGCAGTGCAGCTTGAATTCATGAAGACAATTCTTTGAGCATATATTTACTGCTGCATGTTCTGTGCTGCTGCTGGGGCTGCAGTGAGGTGTGCCAGCCCCTGGAAATACGTCAGGAGAAAATAACCAGAGGCAAAACATCATCTGCTGGCCACGTGTTCCAGCCGTCAGCACTGGTTAGCAGAGTGAGGAATGCTGGGTTTATTCTGAGGTGTGAGAGAGTGGCCTGGCCTTGCAGTTCAAAACTCTCATGGGAAAAAATATATACCACTAATGTAAACAGACTGGGATTTTTGGGAGGACACTGCATCCTGAGGATGATGTCCTAGAGGGGCTGCAGGCTGTTCTCTCTTCTTAGTTATTAGTTCTCATGACAGGGTATTTGATTCCTACTTTAAAGGAGAAAGGTTGTGGAGAAGGATATCAAAATGAAGTGAGAAACAGAGCAGAAAAAAGAAGGGCATTGCTCATGAAGAAGGCCATCTGTACCAATTATTCTTGCCTCTCTTTTGTTTTGATTTATCACTCTTCACATCTTTTTCTCCTCCTGTCTTCATTCCTTCTTTTTTTCTCATCCAGGCACGGTATAGCTCCTTGGTCTTTATTCCTCCAGTCCACTTTCCTTTTCCTCCTTTCAGCCTGGCAGTCTGTCCTTTCCAAATGTTCACTTCCTCACTCCCATTCCATACACCTCATCCTTTAGATGAGCTTGTGTCCTTCAGCTGGGGTCTCCATTTTGCATGTTCCCAAATTCCAGTGTACCTGTGCCTCTTACCTTCTTCTCCCTCCCAGTATTTGCTGCACTTTCTCACAAACTATTCCCCCTTTTTCACCATTTCAGCACTCAGGTTCCCCCTGCCTTTAGCCACAGTAATTAAACTCCTGCCTGACTCATCCCTCCCCACCTCCCTCCTCCACCCCCCAGCTGTATTCTGTTCTTGCCTCTGTGGCAATATTTTTATCATTCTCTTGTTTTTTGCCTTTTTCTCTCTGATGCCTCCTTTTCAAATGTTTTTTCCATTATCTTTTTTGCTTTCATTGAAGAATAATTATGCAGGATCCTTTTTGACCACCTTTTCTAACTCTCCTGTGTCTGAACTCCATAATCCATCCACCTCCAATGCTGACTTGCATTTCATCAGATGTGAGGGCAGGGATAGCATCCCTTGCTGGAGGCAAGGCTCTGGTTTCTGTAGCATGGTAATTAGAGCTGTGTGAAAGCTCTGTGATAACCAGCATGCAGTTTTACAATGGGAACGATCACATTCTACCTTATATAGCTCCTGTGGAAGGTCCTTAGCCTTCATTTTCTGGACAGTTAGGAAAGTTCCAGTGCTGGAAGGGAAGTGGGACTGCAGAACTACAGCAGTTGAGTGTGGCTCTTCCAGTGAATCCCAGGGAAATCACTCCCCTCTTGGATCATTTGCCTCTGTGGAAGCATGTGCTTAGAAGGTGTTGGCAGTGACAAAGTGGCCTTTCAAAGGAGCAGTTATTTTATTCCTCTGCAATACAGCATGGTTCAATCTGTTTGCATGGCTGGAAAAGCAACATTTCAATGTGTGTGTAAGCTGATAGCATAACCTCTGTCCACATCAGGGGCAGCTGTAGGAACAGAGCTTTTATTTCAGTCTCCTGATACCAGACTTTGATTCAAGCATTCAGATAATACTGTGAACTGAATCTTCCCGATCTAGGAGTGGTTGAAAGTTAATGGATGGTCGGCTTATCTTTCATTCTCTTGGGGATGGCCTTGTGCAGGGCCAGGAGTAGGACTCAAGCATCCTTGTGGGTCCCTTGATCTCAGCGTATTCTGTGATTCCATCTGTGAATTTAACTCATTCAGGGCTAATACACTTGCAGTGTTGCAGCCCAAGAAATACCTTTTTCTATGTCGGATTCAGTACAGCAAGTCCAAGAGGACTGGGTTTTTTTCAGTGATTTTCTTTTATCTTGAATCCCAGTGTACCGAGTTGTATATTTCTATTTCACATATGTTGTGTACCCTAAATAACAAGTGATGCAATGCACAGTCAGTCTGGTCTTGTTCTTCAGTCCCATGCCTGTTTTGCCATCCTCTGATGGCACAGTCCTTGCCATGAGCACACTCATATATGCCATCATGTTACTGGTCATAGCAAAGCCCAGCACAGCTGAGGTTTCTAGGTGATGGTAAATAGCTGCAAATTGGCACTTTGGGTTATTTTGAAAGAATGATTTGGGTCAACTTACAGAAAATAGCATCACCTGTGTCAGGTGTGATTCAGAAACCATATGTGGCCCACACTTAAAGATTGTCATCACGTTTAGTTAGAACAGGTTTGTTTTCAGCTCCTCTGGTAGCAATGGGGAATTCACCCTGTGTGCTTTGGAGATGCTCTGGACTAATGGCCTCCTGACTGTGAGAATGCCAGTGCATAAATACTGCCCTGATCCACTTCTCAGGACCAGCACTGTGGTTGTATTCTTAATCGCTAGAGATCTCTGAGAATTTCCTTGATAGAAAAACCTCCTTTTTTAATTCCCATTTTTCCCTCTCTCACATTTGTGGATTATTTTGCCTTCAGAAATGCTTGAACAGTTTTCACTGATAATGTTCTCAAACATGTCACCAAATTTAAGTAGCAGCCCCATGTATAGATTTGATGCAGTGACAAACATTCGTGTAGAATTCATGAGAAATATGGCAATGCCTGTTGATGTCAGTAGGAAGGTCTGGTTTGATCAGGTTATTTCCTTTTGACATCTTTTCCCATGAAGTGTTTGATAGAAATTGTATTTGAGATATTCCAGTAATGTAAGCTGCTATGAGCCTGAATGACTTCTTAAAGGATTTCTTTCTCTTTCCTTATCAAGAGAGTGGTGCTTATAATTGAAAGAGTTCAACAGGGTGTGGGAAAATACTCTGTAGTGTCAGGCAAAGGAGTTAAAAGATTGTGTCCTGTAGAAAGTTAAATACAAATTGACTTTTAAATGAACTTTATTAGAATTTACTTTTTCTTCCAGAGCCAAGCATGCTTTTCTTAAAAAGAAAAAAGAATAAGATAATTTCCATAAAATTAATGCTGAGTTCTTAACTTAAACTGGTGATAAAACTTCCTGCCGGAGCTGATAATTTCAAACACTTCAACTTCTTTGTGACAGAACCTGAAAATTCTTTATATGCTGAAGGATCCGAGGCATGATAAGAGGTTTGCCCAAGGAAGTATTTAAGAGTGTTCAGGAGTATAACCAAATGATAAAAATCAGTTAGCAAAATATTTGACTAAATTATAGATTGTTCCATGATCACCCAAAAGGCGTACACAAAGCCACATTTACAGGCATTGCTAGATGTTTTAAAAGCATTGTGGAGCCTACTGTAAGTCTAAAGTTCAAGTACAGAACTTTTTATCAAAGGATATTTGAATTCTTGTTGTGAATAAAAGAATCAATTCACGTTGGCCTTTCTTCTCCCATGCTTTTCTGTAGGTGTGCTTGGCACTGAGTTTTTGAAAGTGTTCTCAAAGTACATTGCATGTCCAAATTTGAGCTTACTTGACTTCACTTGTTCCCTGCTATTATTTTCTGGGGCTGTTACTGAAATGGTGTTCTTTCCTTTCACACTGGAAAATTAACCTATTTAGAACAGTATGCTTCAAGTGGCAGCCTGGGAAGCTTTGGGGAAGCTCGATTTAAATCTATGGAAAATGTGAGGAAAATAGACATAAAGGCTAAAATTTTCATTTACGGTGATGCAATTAACAAGGGGAAAATGAGAACTTAAAGGTTGAGCTGTGAGAGAGTGAAAATTCCTGTTTGCTATTCCTCACCCAGTTTATTTGGAAAAGATGTTTTGTTTTTGTTGGGCCTTTATAACCAGAGTCATTGTTAACACAACTTACTGCAAGTCTGTTGTGAGAGTCTTGACATATACATGTCCATATGGACAGAGATACAGTTAATATACTAAAATATAAATACTCACCCTTCATATTCTCTCTGATTTTCACAAGTGTCTAGAAGTCTGCTAGGTTTTTGAGTAAGTTCTACAACCTATTTCCTACAGGACATGGAAAATCATGCTCTCCTGGCAGCCTGGTAGGTGACACCTTCTGACTGGGGACCTGCATGGAATTGAATTCCCCGTTAGCCTCCTGTCATGAAACTGATGATTTTTATTAAATATATATATTTTTTTTTAATATTAGTTTCCTTTCAAGCATAATCTGAGGGGAATGGTAGAGACTCCAAAGTTTTCTCACAGATATTTTTGATACCAACTCAAAGGGCAATTTGCCTTTCATTAAATTTAACAGGGTTTGTCTGCACTGCAGTGTAAACTCTCCAATAAATGATTCAGAATCATGATGAATGCTAAATAATATGGCAGCATGAATCATTGTTGTTTTCATCTGGCAGCAGAGAAAATCTTGATGGAATTGCTAAGTGCTCTCAGTTCTCTCCAGATAGCTCAGTGTTGGCTGCTGCCTTGTTCCCTTGCTCCTTACTGACACACTCTTTGGCCCAATGCCTGTCTAATCATTGTTTAATGTTTCAAAAGCTGCCACCTTCGATTTGAAGCAATCTTTTCAAGCAGTACAAATACCAGCAGATTTGCATACAGTAGAAATAATTGGGAAAAATAAAGTAAAAAAAAAAAATGGAATGTAAGCAGCATTAATGTTTTATGAAGTTGAAAAAGTACCATATGAAATTATGGGGAAGTTTAGGAAGCTTAAAGATATTTGTATGGCTAAATACATGGTCTATCAGTTTTACATGCTATGAAATTATTATTCCTCCTGACCTATTGCTCCTAATCTCAAGCTTTGCTCATGTACACAAAGTGAAAAGAGAACAAGGTCTTCCAAAATGAGAAACAAGTTGCAACTCATTTGCCAGCAAATAAACAAGTTGACAACTTCTCTGCCAACAAACAAACAATGATTTCTGGGGTTTATTACCAAGAACAACTGCAGTGTCAGTACTTGAAAAATGTATTTACATTCCCATGTCAAATAAATGACTATGATTCCCTGCCTTGTAGTGTTATTATTACTGCATGGGCGACAAGTTTAAAACATTCCCCTGTAGCCTGCTTCTTATATGAAATGTCAAGCATTACATTTTAGTGACATTTGTGCCCTTGAAACTTCTTTGTTGGTAGTTCCTATCCTTTGAAAATCAATTTAGAACATGCAAGTGACACTGTGTAGCACCAGGCCTGGTTTTGTGTTCTCTCATCAGGTATCTCTCCATTTTCAAAGGAATGTTCTCTTTTCCAATTTCCCGCCCCTCCCCAGACAAAAATATACAGCTTAAGGAATGCTATGGCAAAAGTTGGGTGACTGTGTGTATGGTTTCTAGCAAACTGGAGAGACTGAGAGACAAGGGAGAGATGGCAGGAGCAGTGGGATGGGCTTTGGTATCAGAGGGGGATGGTTCAGCTCTGGTATAGCCAAGAAACAAAGGTAGGCTATGGAAAAAAGAAAGGGAGATTTTATGACTGAAAAATAAAGGCTTTGTCCAGACTTCCCTTCTCCTGAGGAGCCCAAAGACTGTGTAAGGACAAAAAAACCCCAAAACATTGACAAGGTTATTTTGCTTTTGGTTTTGGTCTAGGTGTGCACATTGCTAGAGCCATCTGAAATAAGCAGTGCCTGACTTTTGAAATTTTCATTTAGTCTATCTCCTTGCTTCAGCAATTATGTCTCTCAGAAAAGAAGAACATCAGAAAATAATGAAGTTGCAAGAAAGCTCCACGGCTTGTTAAAAGAGCATCATTGCATGTGGACAGAGAATGATCACGTGGATCGTAGGAAGAGAAATGTGTCAGATGAAATAAGAGGATTTGTACTTTAGGTTTACTCTGCAAGCCTCCGAAGATCAGTTATTATACAGTGATATAGCAATACTTTACAGGTTGCCTGATACTCAGGTGACCCTGAACAGTATTTTGTGCAACTCCAACTAAACTTCCACTGATCCACTCTTCTCTTGAAATCTGAATAAGTGGCTCTATTATTGTATGTTCCAGTAGGAACTCTGGAAAGAGTTTGATGGCAGGAAATATTGGTAGTTGATATCCTTGAAAATGCACTGAGCATGTGAACAAACTACTGTGTTTCTCTCTTAAATGGTCCTACAACAGCCTGGAGTGCTCTGCAAAGCTTCAGGCATGAGCACTTCTGGAGAAGACAGATCAGTAGATCCAGGTTAAAGCAGTCAGAATTACTGTTTCATTGCTTACTGTAGGATGGGATTTTCTGTTGATTTTGCAGATGTACATTCAGTATCCCTGGGGTGAGAATGGTACAATAACCTCGGTGTTTGAGCTTCCATCACAAACAGCTCTTGGTGTGCAGCCATACTCAAAAATGATGCTGAGATTAAACTAAGGAGGACACCAAATCTAAAGAACAAGATTAGATGCATGAAAGCTCTCAGATGAAAATTATTCTTAAAAATGGAAGGGAAAAAAAGAGAATATTGACCTACTTAAAAAGTTTTACCATTTGTTTTATCTTTTTTTTTTTTTTTCCTACAGGAAGAGCTGCTTTTCTCCTTTGCTTATGTCAGCACTGCACCTTTAGCAAATGTCTAAAGCTGTTAGGTTTTGTTTGTAATTTAAGGGCCAGTCCTGAAAGGTGCTGACTCCTATGACTTTATTTTTTCATTAATGGATTGTTTTCTACAGTGTGATGTAGGGTCTTTCTTGTGACAAAAAAAATATTATCCATAAAGTTGTGTAATTAGTCCAGAGAGTGTTACCACAAAATGAAGGAAATTCAATCCTTCAGTGGTATTAGGTCAGCTCACATATCAGATCTCCTCAAATCAGAAGTGGTTTATCATTGAAAGAAAGGGGTTTCTGCCCAAATGGATGTAACTGGAACCTCTGTGATCCCATCACTTCCTACCAGAAGCTCCAGTTCATTGGAGCACCCATCTGAGGGACTGGCCTATGGAGCCTGCCAGGAAGAGGAACTCAATACTAAGCCTCAGTCACTTTCAGAGATCTGTAATTCTGACTGCAAGCCCAGCCTAGGTTAGCCATGTCCAATATTTGTTCTTTTTACTGCTCTTTTAATAATGCACAAAAATTAGAAAGTCAGGGGTCTTTTAAAATAGCTAAAAAGAAAGACCTCAGGGAAGGTGAGTTAATTAAATGGTCTGTTAAACTAACCTTCATTTTATGGCCCTGAACTTGGAACACTGAGAGAAATTACTTAGTTGCAGTAAAACCTAAAAAAAAGGGTCTAATCAGCTTTCCCTATAATGGAAACTGCCCTAGAAAAATATGCCTGTTGCTTCAGAATAGATCTAAGTGAATTTAATCAATTGTGGATTACTGCACAATAGCTCAATCAACTTCAGGGCAGGGAGAATGAAAGGAGAGGAATTATTTAGTAGAACTGTAAAAGAAGATGCGTGTTCAATAGTTCATTTGAGTTCCAGGGACTGGATCATCAAAGTTATCAAAATAACATGAAACACAGTAGTGTGTGATTTATCTCTCTCAGGATCTTATGTACCGAGACTTAGCCCTGCTATATGACAAAACATATTTCAAAACTTGCATGAATTTTTATGGTGTTGCACAGTGTTTTGTATACCCTGTGGTTTGGGGCTCATATAGAGGATTTTCTTGAAAAATGCCAAGCTATCTGGATGGACTCTCCTCTGCTCCACTGGCTGTCTTTCCTCCCATTAGTAGATCAGTAATGGGGCTGATTCATTTAATCCAGAACAATGATTACTTAACTTAGACCAGATATAATCTGAGTTAACATATCTGTATGCTGGCAGTGGATTTTATGTCAATAATATTTCAGTCCACACTCAGAAACTTCTAATTGCAGCAGGTTACTGTGATTATCAGATTCAGGTTTTCTGCTGGCTTAACTTCCCCTACCCACCCATCTCCAGCTGAACTGGGGATTTCTGATTCTGACACTTTTCAAAGGCTCCTATTGGTGTGAAAGCTGCATTTCTGTCTGTGCCATACATGCCCATTACAGTAGAAATTCCTGTGATTTATATAACTGGCTGTGGTAAGGGAAAAGTGTTTTTTCTCCTTTTGTACTATATTTTTCAAGGTTGATAACGCTGTCAGTGTTGTGTAGTTACCTGTGTAATCAGTTACTTGTTCAGCGGTTTCCTGACTTCAAAAGATCTATAAAACCATCAGCAAGTATAAAATAATTATATTTCTCTTTTTTCGTGGGTTCTTTTAGAAATGGAAGGTCATTTTCTGTGAGCTTTGGGTAATTTGCTTAAAGATATCATTGAAATTGAGGGGTAAACTCTGCCTGCATTATCCTATTACCAGCAGAACCTTTGTTGAAATAAGTGTCAGCCCAAGGGCTCAGTAGCATCCCAAAAGGGGCTTGACTAGTGACAGCTGAGAAATACATGAATTCTAGAGAATAAATAGCCAGTTTTTGAAGGCCATGCTGAACAGCCCCTTGGCCTGTCACTATAGGTACTGTACCTTAATCCTGAGGGTACCTGCAGAGCTGCCTGCTAGGTCTGTGTCTCTTAAGCACCACCAGTGCTCTGCCTGGTGTGCTTCTGGGACCAGGAGCGCTTGGGATGGCTCTACCCTGCCTGCACAGCTTGGAGTAGGCGAGCCTTCCCAGGGCGCACAGGGTGATGAGGGACTGGTGTGGCCTTGCAGGATATTCCTGCCTTTCTCCCTGGGAATTAAATGCCTCTCCAACGTGTGCCAAATGACAGTTCTGCTGAAGAAGATGAGCAAGTGCACTGCTTGCTCAGATCTGCCTCTGGTGGCAGATTCCCAGCTCCTCAATGTGTTTATTTGGCATTTCTGTCACTAAACTCTTTTGCTACTGCGCTGTTACTGCCACAGCTGCAAAAATGGGAACAGAGGTGCTCAAGATAATGTCACTTAAAATTTAGTCTCCTTTTCAAAAGTGTCTAAGTGTCCTGATTTGTGCCTTGTGGACTGAACGGTGTGCCACCCTAATGACGAAGCCTAATTTTGCTCACAGACAGACGTATATGTTTATAACACACTGTAAGCCTGGTTTAGTTATGTGGTTTATATTATTTTGTGAGCTATCATGTGGAAACAGTGAGGTACTCCTTGGCTGGGGTGCTATTTAGGAGTTAGACTCCTGATGGATCCCATCCTCCTTGATGCCGTTATATTCAATAGAATTATTTATATCATATGGTACTGTAAGTCATGGACAATGACTTCAATCTCTTGGCTTCCATAAACGGAGTGCTAGTTTATCACAGATTTGATATACACACAAAAATAAAATTTTAAAAATCCAGGGAAGTGTAAATACTGTGCCAACCATCTGGAATATTTGTTAGACAAGCTACAAATACTTGTCATCTTAACAATTTTAACATAATTTGGTCATTTCACTTATTCTTAATTAATTTTTACCTGAAAGGGAGGTCAGTGCAAGTCATAAACCAGACTTTTTGTCTGAGATGGTAGATCACTCTCATTCTTAACCAGCTGACTTTAACAGATTTTGATTTTATTTTTTTAAATTGCTTGTAAAATACCTTTCCCTGAATCAGTTATGTCCTTGGTGGGATTTGATATATTTGATGTTTTTCTGGTTTTGCTTTTAAGTCTGAAATGATTTCTTCCCTTCTTTTATTGAAATGGATAGCTTTATATCTTAACGCTTTCCCTGTATTCCTCCTGCCATTTAGTATTTGAAGTGATTTTTCTCAAACTAGTTCTTTGCCTTTTTTTTGTCACGTTCAAGTGATTTGGCAGTGAGCAAATTTGGACAGTTTTTCTGTGTTCTGTATAAAAGCTGGTTTTTAAATGTTACTGATGACTGTGTAAGGTTTAGAGCCAGCTCTCCATCTTGCCAAATTGTTCAAGCTATCATCCCCCCACAGGCTGCTGGTGTGACTATTCAGGATTGCTCGTGGGAGGATACTCTTCCAGCTTGGTGATGGCAGATAGTGCTATCTGTCATTCCATTTCCCCCATCCAAGGGCAATCCTGAAATACCAACTCTAAAAGCAAAGTTGCTGCAATGAATTTTCCATCATAAATATGTTAATATTTATGAATGTTCAAAGGGGCTTGTTACTCAAGGGAACTTTTCAGTCTTCAGATTTATGAGGAAAAAATTATTCTTGTCAGTGGAGAGTTGCAGGGAAAGTTTTAGATATTTTATGTCCATTCTTTTGTTTTATGGCACTCATTGATTAGTCAGCCTGTGGATTTTTAGGGCAGGGATTTCATATTCAAAGAAACCTGTGATAGTTTCTGACTTGTCATAAAAATATTGCAGAAGCTCTTCTTCCCATTGAAGGGAAGGTGGAAGAGTTGCAGTAGTAGTAGAAAAGTTTTCTCTGTATTTGGTGGGTTTCTTTTCATCCTACTGACCTCAAAATTTTGTGAGGCTTAGGCAAATATGGAAGAATTAGATCTTCTGAAAGCCCCTATCAGTCCTGTGCCAGTAGGCAGAATTAAAGATATCTTTAGTATCTCTCATGTTGTAATAGTCAAAGTAGTTGGTAACCATTGACTGCACTAAATGTTTTTGCAATGTACTTTCACACAGAGATCCGTGTATATGAAAGAACACCAGTCGGTCAGGCTCTGCAATCCATTTGAATTATGTATGGAGGATGCACAGAGAAAGGTTCACAGCTTGTTCTTTGCATAACAGCCTGTGGTGCGTAAGATCACCATATTCCTTTGCATTAATGCTTTCTCATTTACCATCTGCAAGCAAGTCATTGCAAAGCTCAATTTCTTTAGCAAACTGTTGCTCTTGGAAGACTTGTGACGCGGAACAACTTCAGCTTGATTGGTGTTTATTAACTGAGAAGGTGGAAGGGTTTTATAATTTTGCTTAGTCACTGGTACGCAGTTTCAGAAGCATCAGTGAAACAGACTCAGTCCCACTATCTTGCTACTGGTGAACCTGTTCATTCAGCTGCATGTTGTAGTGTTTAGTCTCTGCAGATCTGTAAAAGTCAGAGCACTTATATTCAATGACATAAGCAAAGGCTTCAGACTTCGTTTCAAAAGCCTTGACCCTATAGCATCAGAAACATGTGCTTAGTTTCTTGGCAGGGTTTTATTTTATCTGTAAAATTGAAAAATTATTATTTATTATTATTTTTAAAATCAGATTTAGTACCATTAGGACTGGATGTTACAAGCTCCCAGAAGCCTTCAAGGGCTGAATCACATGCATCCCAATTCCTGTATTGCTCTCAGACCTTCTACTCAGTGCTGTAATTTGTTCTATGCCTGCTTGCTTATTTTACTGTAAGACAGGTATGCATCCAAAGAAATTAATGCCTCCCCTCCAAGGCAGATGTGACCTCTATCTCAGTCACAGTGTGGTTGAGGTAAAGAAGTGACCTCTGAAGTCCTTCTAATCCCACCCCCCTGCTCAAAGCTGGGTCAGCTGGAAAAAGTTGCCCAAGACTATGTCCAGTTAGGTTTCAAAATCTCCAACATCAGTAATACCTTTGTTACACTAATAAAAAAGATTTAAAGTGACTGGAAATTTAAGCCATAAATACAAAGTCAAAACATGAAAAACATTTGGCTGTGTTTTTGCATGTGGACATAATTACTTTTGATTTATGAGCCCAGCTGAGCCTCACTGACTGTACTTGTTTAATTCAGATGCTGAATAGCTCTCATCAAAGCTGCTCTTGTCATCTTAATTCATAGAAGTATTTCTGATGGCCAGATGTTAAGGAGTTGCAAAAGTACCTTCTCTTCAACAATTAAAAGGATAGAGCTTCAGAGCAGTGTCTCATATGACTAAAACATTGTGGTTATTAAAAATACAAATCCCAAGAGAACAGTTAGTAGTATTTTAAGAATGCCTCATTGTCATGGAAAATTAAAATTGTACTGCACTTGCAAGACAGTAGACCTGAGATAAGTGCATGAACCAGCTCAGGTGGTTTCACACCATGTCCCAGGCCTGGGCAGGTGAAGTCAGGCTGAGGGGTGTGCCCAGCCACAGCCCCAGCCCCAGGTGGGGTGGTGGCTCAGGGAGCTGCCACTGCTCCAGAGGCTTTACTTTCTGGGTGGTAAATCCCAGCCGTGTATGCTCGATTACACTATGCTAGGGGCTGGTTTAGGTTTTCACAGAGAGGTTTTAATGGTGATGGGTGATGTAGTAGGGAATACAAAGACTTCACGAAGGGAAAGAAATGACAGGATTTTAGTGAAGAGCCTTTAAGAGGTATGCCATGGTACTCCTGCCCATTTTGCTCATTAAAGTGCAAACCAAACCAATGGCATCAGTAAGTTCCAAAATCAGAGTAGCAGATGGGTGGAGAAAAATGAGGCATTGTTTAATAAATATAGCTGTTACATGTGGGCACAGACAAGAGGAAATGGAAATATAGCTCATCCAACTTCTCATAAATTTTAAATGCATTTGATGCCAGCGAGTTTCAGAGGGATTTGTGAGTGCTAGTGCATATCAAATATCAGTCCATTTCACATCATTAGGGAAGGATGCTCCTGATGAGAGCAAGAGGACAGAGAACAGCAGGTCATTAGGGAATGGTCACCTGGGAGCAGTGGTAGCGGGGTTTAGTATTGGAAAGATATACATGCCTTTGTTTGAGTTTTGTCCAGTGATAACTTGTACCAAGGTCCCTAATTAATGTCTTTAGATTTACTCCCTCTCTTTGCTAAGATGCGACTGATTCGTTTTTTGTTTATCTACCTGAAGAGATTAAACAAAGCATGTACAAGAAGAAAAAATCTTTATTAGGATTTGATACAAAAACCCTTTTCCTGAAGCACAATTGCAGCAGAGCAATTTTAATTAGTTTTCACAAATGCTTCCAATTAACACCCACAGTGGTTACTTTTTAGCTGCAGAGAGGATTCGCTCACACAGCAAATAAAAAAAGGAACTCTGACATAAGCTTTAATGTGCAGCTTAGAAAAAAGACTGAGAACAACTTCTTGCTAGGAGTTGGTGGTCTTTTTGCTTTTCAGAAAGTTATTTGCTTTTGCTGCAAGTTTAGGGGTTTTGTTCTTTTGGATGGTAATAGAAAAAAGGTAGAAAAGGTAAAAACAAAAGTGCCATGTTTTTCAAAGAGATGTTATGAAACCTGCTGTCTCTCTGTGTTTTAATCACCCTGATTTGTCTATGGGAAAAGACAGGAACATTGAGTATTCTCCAATCTGTAGTATTTGAACTGTGTCCAGTTCTTGTTTGCCTGTTCATGCATCTTTTCTATGTTTATGGCATTAAATGGAAATTCTTATTTTCCTGGTTTGAGTTCCCTGATTGGAATTGCAGCATGTGCTTCAAGTTCTTCACATGAGCTGCTATTGTAGCAAACTCTGCCAGTTCCTTTGAGAACAAGCTTACAAGAAGTTCTTCTGAGGAGTGTATAAACCTCCTAGGTGGAAATGTTGTTCAGAATGCAAGTGAGCAAGGTATAAAGCTGGGCCACTTTGCTATCCAAAGGCAAAGATTGTATGGTGATAAATAGTGTGTAATTATACCCTGTTTTTAGTAAGCATATATGTTGTTATATGGACTTTTTTTGGTCCTTTATAAATTGAAGCAGCATTTAGGCAGTGGCAGAAGGGCAGTGAACATCCAGGCAGCATCTCCCTTGGTTTGGTCAAATGAATTGTAACCTGCTGGTCACCTCATGGGTGAGGTGATGGTCTTGGGATCAAGGAGTCCAAAATGTCCATGTTATTTTGATCTGTCTTGCCTTCTTCCAGTGTGGCATGGTGACTACAATGGACACCTACAGAGTAAGAATTTGGGAAAATGCATGAGGCTGTGTGACCTTTGTATACATGTATTAGCCTGGCTCACAAAACACCACAGAAGCTTTGCATTCACTTGTAGTTTTTTTGGACCACTTAACACTTTCCAGCAAATGTAGGATGGCCATGTTTGCTCTGTAGAGTACAGTTTGCACATTTGTAACTTATATCACATTTAGAAAGTGGGAATGATGTGAGGGCCTTGGAGATGACAGAGTCCCATGCCTCAAGGAGCTTCTTGCTCTTCAGCTTTCTTAGGTAACCGTGTATGAGGCTTTCTGGGCTTTGAAGAGATCACCAAAATTACTATGGAATAAATGCTGCTTGGGATTTTAAAGGTTTGGGTATTAATTATAACTCTGAGCTTACTATCTTCGGGAACAATCTCCTCCTGTGACATAATAATAAGAATATAGCTATATAAACCCTCAAAGGTTAACCAAGATGAATTCCATACAGGAAAATGAGATCATTATGCAGCCTGAAGTTGTCAAGTGGCCTTCACTGCAATATATTGCAATATGCAGAAAAGGTAGAAATTTAATGCTCATAGACAGAGAGAATTTAATCATGGAATTTCATTACAAATTTAGCTGTGCAGGAAGCGTTCTTTTGGAGACGCTAAAAGGTTTAAATCTGAGAAGTCAGACAGTAAGTATTCTGAAAAATGTGAATATACTGCAAATCAAATTGCAAATCATTGCAAATGAAAATGCAGGCCAAGGAAATTAGCCTGTACCTGTGCAAAATCATTGTTCACCATGAGAGGTCACATAGGATACTGGAAGAATTGGATAGGAGATGGTAATATCAGGCCTCTGAATCTCTATCATAAGTGGCGTCTGGTGGGGTTGCAGTGCTACAGACTACATCACGGCTAGCTAAATGAGCTACAGGCAGTACTTAATGCCAACAGCCCTTTGTAGAAAGATCTCCTGGAAAAAGACCTTAAAATTCCCAAAGCAATGTTTTATGTAAATGTCAGGATTCAGAAGCGTAGTGTGTATAAAAATAACGCCAGTAAAAATTATTCTGGGAGCTCCTAATGAAGTCGTTTAAATCTGCTGCATTTATTGAGAAAATGAAGCTCTTTGAAAAATGTGGTTGGGGAGGGCCTGGATACAAATTCCCATGTGTGTAGTTTTCCATATGAACAATCAGTTTACTGCATCCTGAGTTGCCCTTAATGGGCAGGGACTGATGGATGCCAGGAGTCTCTCTGCTTTGACCGTAGATTTTAAAAGAGTTCCTTCAGAAGGTAAATTTTGAAGTAAGAGCTAAAATTAAATGACAAAAAAATAATGAGAAAGGAAACAAGCTGAAATTTTTGTAAACTCTACCAGAACAAGAATATTGATCAAACCTGGTGTAGTATATCTAAATATTAGTAAGAGAAACTGTAACTCAAGAATGTTCTTCTGAGCTCTTGTTTGCTTAATACTGACTGAAAAAAACCCCACAACATTAAGTAAGACGCTTACTTGGTGTGTGTTCTTCTGTGGGCATGTTTTAAGCTAGCAAGGTTTCCACCCTGCTGGGAGACATACTAAGAGCCACATTAACATACTTTAGTCTTAAGATAGCATACTCCCAATTAAGCAGGATTTAACCAAATCTTTCCCAGATGCTGGTAGCAATGCTGCTCCTGTATTGTGACTTGAAAAGGTAGGATGAATTTTAGTTTCAAGTTGTTGCCTGGGTTATTTTTAATCCCTCACCTTTTTTTTTTCTCTGAAAACATTGGGATTGCTACTGCTGTCCCTCACATGTTTCTAATGTGAAGAGGCAGGGCATGAACAGCAACTGTAATTTAACAATTAACTCCTACACATTTCTTTAAAACTAATGGATCGATTGTGATGAGAAATTTTCTGTAATAGCTGATGAAAGGCTTGGAATAGTTTGTTGCATGCTGGTATATTTAATTTAAAGATACAAATACTATGGTGGTGTGTCCTCAAGATTTAGAGTTTGGGATCTTTAGGAAGCAGTGGATGATACAGCACTGTAATAAGCAGTTTACTTGGAGACTGTATGGGCTGGATTTAGAGATTTTCCACAGCTACCAAATGGCATGGTCCCAACACTGTGTTACTCCTAAGGAGTAAGCAAATATGCTGGGAAAGCAGCAAGCCAGAATTTGTTGCTTTAATTTGAAAATGTTCATAGTTGATTCTTCCAAAAAAGCAGTTTCTATCTTTATATGGAAACAAATCCTGCAGCTCTTATGGTTATTCAGACCAAATCATTTCTGATTTGAATGGGGGCTTTAATGGAGCAAACACTGGTTTAATTTTGTCCATACTTTTAGAAGTTTCAAAAACGAGAAGTTGTAATTCCAAGTTACTCAAATGATATGAATTAAAAATAGCACAGTAGGTACCTACCAGCTCACCCCAAATGAACTTGGCAGTGCTGTCAGGGAGGAGACTTCTCATGGGGTTGCAGTGGAAGTGCACACTGAAGGCTCCTCTTTGCCTGCTTGGTAGGTGATGGGGTAGGTCCTGCTCCTTCTCTTTCTGCCAGGTCAACACATTTTGGTGGATGTGCCAGGTAATACATTGTGTTCAGCAGGATTTTTCAAGACTATTTGATAAGAGGGAGTGTGAGACCTAAGTTTGACAAGGGCTGATTGTAACTTGCACTTCCTATGACATCATGTGTGGTGTTGCATTCAGGACCTGCATATGTAATGATGTTTTCTGAGAAGTTCTCCTTGACTTCAGTCATGCCATTATTTCACCATGTAAAAGTGTTACTTGCAAGGGGTGTTATCTGGTCTACCCTTGTTTTTATTATTAGAATAATGAACAAAAATTGCTCATAGTGGTTTAATTTGCTTTTATTTTTATTCTGAGAAACATCTTGTGTGAGTGCAGCTCTGCTGACATAAAAACAAGTCCTTTTTGTGAACTAATCCCATCTGTTGGAAAGAGCCCTCCTGCCCAGGCAGGCTGTGTTTCCTCTTGCTGTGCTGGGTGCTGTATTGCTCTTGCTGTGGTGAATATCATTCTCCTGCCTGTGGCAGGGCACCTTTGAAAGGAGAAGATCACAGGTCACACCCAACATGATCACAGGTAGTCAAGAAATCAGTCTTTCTGGAATATGGACAGAACATTTTGTGTCTGATGTGTAAGAATTGTCCTGTAGAGAAAGATTCATTCATTCAAAACAGCTGGTAACTCTACATTTGGACAAGGTTAAAAAAACCACAAAAAACCCAAAATCACCACTAACTTGTGTTATTGCTGTCCTGACCCTCAATGAGACTTTCTTTCATTGTATCATCAGGTTTTGTGTGTGCTAGCTACTGATTTGCTGCCGGAGAAGCAACTCTGTGCAGCAAATATAAAATTAGGTTATTTCTGATAGAAAGACCTTAATAAAAATTAATGTGGCATGCAGAGAAGTCCTGTCTATTAAAACCAAAACCTGCCTTTTAATGCTCTCTGGCATTCTTTTAAATAATTATTTAATACTGAATGTTACCTCATATTTTTTACTTGGACCTACTTTGAGTCAAGGATTGGATTGCAGAGGCCCCCTTCCAACCAGAAGCATTCTGTGATTGCTTTCTGTTTCCCCTTCCTTCCATGGTCCTGTTCTGTTAGAGAGAAGTTTGGCCCAGAGGTTCATGGCCCAGCTGTTAGAGAGAAGTTTGATCCAGGGAGGATTATTAGCAGCTCTGTTTCCTACAGGTCTAACTGCATGTTTGCATATTCCATTTTTAATGCAACTTATGTGACTAATTTCCTCTGAATCCGCTCCAGAAATAAAGTAGTTACCCTTGGACTACTGTGTTTTAATTGGCACTTTCTTTTTCTCTATGAATCTGTTATCATAACATGAACTGCTACGCTGTTTCTTGGAGTCATGATTATTTATCAAGTTTACAGTACAGTGAGCAGCTTGCTGCATCTTATGGTTATAGAAATACAAAGATTTCTAATGTGCTCTTTAGATCGTGTTTTTCTTGATTTATACAGTTCGATCTGGCTCTGGTCGGGCACTTGGTTTCTTTTTGTGAATAGTGATTTTTCTGTTCTGTACACGTCCAAGAAATAGATTAGAATTAAATACTGTACATTGAAAAAAAGAAAAGTGCCACTAGGATTACTGGAAACAGCTGCTATCCAACTGGGACTAGAATGCATTTCTGAGGCACTTCTCTTTAACATTTAAAGGTCATTTTACAGATGAATCCAGGAACAACAAGAAATGAAATTATGAACTCAGAATTTCAGCAGTGTATTATATCAGTGTGTTGACTCTAATGCACAGTCTTGGTTGGTGCTTGTATGCTTCTCACTTTGTGGCCCCTTTCTAAAACTGTTGTATCCATGCAAACAGCAGAAGTCGTTCTTGCATCAGATGTGACATGAATCTCTGATTTCGGTGGTAGCGCTTGTTCCTGTCCAGGTGATCACATTACTGGGGCCGTGATCTACCCAGTAACAGCCCCTAAACACGAAGCAGTCAGACATTGTAAACTGGAGTGGAACTGTGCTCCTGCTGAGATTCATTCAAGCATCCAGCAATCTGTACATTGAGAGGGTTAATTAAGTTTATATAATTACAGGTCTGTGTTTAAAGGTATTTTGAAATTTAAATACCTTTCTGTTGAAAGGGTTAGGTATTGCCTTGAAGGGACACGTGGCAGCCTCTGCTGTTCACTGTTGGCAGTGCTGGGGAAGTGCCCGTTCCATGTTTAGCTCATGTTTGTTTGCATGTTCAATGCTATAAGCACAAACTGCCCAACTGGCAGTCTAAGAGGAGACATTTTGTGCTTTTGTTCGTAGTCCTGCCTTGCTGCATTAAAGAGCTGGGAGGAACATTCACCTGAGAGCAAATTTGTTTTCTTTCTCTCTCTTAATGTTAACACTTAGGTTTAGTAAGCTCTGCTCTGTACTCAGAGATAAGCCTGTGAGTCTCTCCCGTTGTTACTGGGGTGGACCAGCAGTGTTCAATTCCTTTGTTGCACTGCATTTCTGTTGACAGCAGCAAGATCTCCAGATATCATCTGCCTCTTAATTCTGACACAGTGATGTGGTTGAGTTCCTGCATTTGCACAGAGTTCTCAGGGCTCCCTATGGGCCGTGGCTCAAAGTGAAGAATCACAGCCTTAGGGAAATCATGTGGTGTTAATGTGCAGCCCCAGGATTTGGGAGATTCTGGTTTTTTTCCTCCCCTTCTGTAACTTCTGGTGTGACCTTGCAGATTCATCTGGCATCTCAATTTATCGCTCTATCTTGAAAAGTGTTGTGAGACTCAGCTGCTAGAATGTGGACTCGGTGATACTTGTGATGGGAGGTACCTTAGGACAGGAATTGAGTACTGTCTTTGAACAGTGCTCAATAAATAATAGTAGGGAAATAAAAGAGATTTACACCTCTTATAATAAAGACATGACTTCAAGAGACTAGTACTAACAAAAAATAACAGATGTAATATTTCTTTCTTCGGTATCCTCCTCCTCCATAACACAGCATTCACCTGTCAGAGTTTCCAAAAGAGAATTTTCATAGTTTTTTCCATCTTACTGCGGTTTATTAAGATGCAGCAATATTTCTAGGTTGGACTGAATGATCTGGAGGGTGGTATCCCATTTTCATGGCTGGAAAAGGGGATGCTCAGGGGAGACCTCATCACTCTCTACAACTACCTGAAAGGAGGTTGTAGCCAGGTGGGGTTTGGTCTCTTCTCCCAGGCAGCTATCAGTAGGTCAAGAGGGCATGGTCTTAAGCTATGCCAGGAGAGATTTAGGTCAGATTTTTGGAAGAAATTCTTTACAGAGAAGGTAATCAGGCATTAGAATGCACTGCCCAGGGAAGTGGTGGATTCTCTGTCCCTGGAAGTTTATGAGATGAGACTGAATGTGGCCCTTAGTGCCATGGTCTAGTAACCGTGGTGGTAGTGGATCAAGGGTTAGACTTGGTGATCTCAGAGGTCTCTTCCAACCCAGCTGATTCTATGACTGGAACGATGCATCATTTAAAAAAAAAACAGAATGAACGTAAAAAAGATACATAGTGAACGTATCTGTTAGATGGTTCAAGGAATAGTTGTTGGCACAGAGCTCTTATGCAAAGCCTGTTTTGTGTTGGGAGCTCTGTGAGTTTACTGACTGCTGTTTTGAAGTGGAGTTATTTGCTGATATGTTGTTGTTGAGCTGGCAGATTCCCAGCACCTTAAAGTGAAATGTCCACCTAAGCTCTTTCCATGCACAGACGTGGTGTTTGTGAAGGACCCAAGAGTGGACCAAAGCAGCCCTCATCAAACCCTTGGAAAGCAAAGTGTGTGCTTCCCCACTCCTCTGTACTACCTTCTCTTGGGCAATTGAAAGAGTCTCCATGTGTAGGGGCTGAGAGGGGAAATGTTTATTTTTTTTCTGCCTTTATTTTGGGAGAAGGGGGCTGTTCATGTGCTAGAGTAAAAAAACCTTGGCTTTTACTCCAAGGTGCGAGCTGGAATGAATTGTTGAAGGCCTCATTTATCTAAGTAGACCTGAGAAGGTTTGACAGCAGCTGACTTTGGCTTGCTGAATGCAAAGGTTGTGGCTATGAAAGTTCATTACGTTCTCTGGCTTTACATGTGGAGAGCCTGAACTTGTGAGATTAGCTTATGCATCTCTGTCAACAGTACAAGTTAGGTATGGTAATGGAGGAGAAGGCTATGCTGCTTTTCTGTTTCTGAGTCTGTCCAGATCAATTCCTTCCATCACGTTGGTAATTTCCCTTGAGTGGTTTATCAATTACCAGATAACATGAGGTTATTAAATACGTGGGCACAGCAAGTCCTCCTTATCTGCTTGTGCATTGTTACCCTCTGCTGCAAACATTCTCTATACACATGTGCATTACAAATGACATGCCTCTATCTGGTTATAAATATTTTCCATTTGGAATTATCTGCTTCTGCTACGGAGATGAGAGGTGATCACTTGAGCATGAAAGATAAGGGACCAGAGGTAAGGAAAATAAAAATGATGCAGCACTGAGCTGCATATGAAATAAGTGACATAATCCAGTGTACAACCCTATTAGATAAAGTGCAGCCAACAGGTTCTCTTGCATGCCTAGCTACTGCCATGGATTCAAGTTATTACATGAACTCAGGTTGGTTGCCTACAGAGGAACTGAGAGGGAAGAGAGGAGGGCTTTTGCAGCAAACCTGTTATAACAGGCTTTCTTTGCCAGAACGTAAGTCAGCTATGCTAGTACATTCTGTTTTCCTAAAGGCTATAAAATTATTACTGGAAGAATGGAAAAGCAGCTCTTCCTGTTCCAAATACTTTAGGCCACAAAAAAAACAGGTAAAGAAAATGAAAAATCTTGGTTTAAAATTAATTGGCCTGTGTGAATTTTGCCTTTTTGGCAGTTTACTTGTCTTTCATGCAGAAGCAAGATATACCTGATGAGACAGATGTTCCCAGGATGGCACAGCCCTCATGGTGAAGTGACTTCTTGTGCTGTTCCTTCATGCAGGGCAGTGGATGCTGTTCTGACCCGCTGCATGGGGCATTCTGGAAGGCTCTGGGATCCTTGCCAGAAGCAAACTGACCCGTGGTCTCTTGGCTCCAAACCCAGGAATTAGCTCCACTGTATTCTTGCAGCTGCTGTAATGATTTACCTTTAAAAGTGTCCTTTATGATCTAAGAAAATATCCAACACTTTTCTTTACCTGGGGACCAGAGTGTGCCTTCTAGGCAGCTCAGTGAACATGCAGAGCTGCAGCATAAAAATAATGAATTGGCAGGATTTTGTCCCTTTCATAAAATGTGTCAATCCACAATTTCTGGCACAGGGAGGCCAATTGTTAAGTTAAACCCCATTCTATATTGAAAAGTAATTCCCTTCAGAGTAAAAGAAGCTATGTTTGTGCCAAGTGTTAGGGTTAAAGAGGGACGTGGTAATTCCTGGGCCCTTGACACAAAAATAAATTTTTCCCTAAAGGTAAAAGCACAAGCTTTGCAGAGATGGGAATAACATCCAGCATGCATTCTGCTGTGCCAAAATCTGCAGGGACTTTCAGGCTTTAGAAAATGCAGTGTGTTATGAGAGAGCTCTTATTTATTTGTTTGTTTGTTTGTTATGTTAGCTCTGTTGGCAAACGTAGAGCTAGGAAGGTTTTTAAAACTCAGTAAAATGCATCTCTCTCAGCAAAGTGTGTGTGGGGCTTCATCAGTGTAGTTGTTCCAAGAGATGTGAGGACTCAGTGCAGCATATAGAGTAGGAGTACATTAAAGCATGAAAGTTACTGAAAGTGAGGTTCAGTTGGGTGTTTCTTAAGCTCCTTCTCGGTGATTGTGAGGCAGTAATCTGTTATTTATGACAATGCTGTTTGCATCAATAACTTTAAAATTTGAAGTCTGGGGGTGAATCCACAGCTTTTGTAGGGCACTGGTGTATGGGATTAAGGCACCTTATATAACCGAGCATTGAGCTTGGTAACTTCTCAGTTTAGGGAGGATAGAGGCTCACAAACAATAGGCACTTTGTGTGTGGCTGGGTGAAGATCATGATCTTCACCTACATACCCTTGACAGGTGGTTTTCCTCTTGAGGAGCTCCCTGGGACATATGTGAGAAATCTTCTCCATTTCATATGGCCTGCTGCAACCTCCAGCATTCAGAGGGGGGGGCAGGACTGTGGTCGAGGTCCCCTCTGAGCTGGACTGGCCACACAGGCCAAGGAAGCTGCAGTGTTACAAGGGGAGCAGTTGCATTGCCAAGACATCTCTCAAGCAACCATTCTGTCAGACCCTATCCTGAAAGGAAGATGGCTTGTGAAGGGATTTTGTCAGCTAAGTGACCCCTTCCCATACAATCTCTGTAGCTGTGGGGTGACTGATGCCTTCTGACTCCTTATGCTCATTGTTCTATCCTGCCCTGCTTCTGCCACTTCCTAAGAAGGTAAAGTTGCATGAAGTCTTTAGCACTGCTTTGTCATGCTGAGCAGGGAAACTTGACAAACAAAATCTTTGTGGATTTGCTACAAACAAACAACCTCTTAGAAGTGTTCGAACTTAATTATGTTAATATTAAACATAATTATGACACGTTAATTATGTTTTCTACATTTAGGAGGAGAGTTGAGCTGTGCTCTCCAGACATCTGTACCATATAGAGACAGGTGGTAGAGTGCAACATTTCCAAGTGCCAGATCGGCACCATTTCCCCATTCCATATATGGCTGCTCTTTCACTCCAATTGCAGATACTCATTCAGCTTAGTCAAATTGAGTCCTTATATGAGAGATTCTGTGCTGAAAGGCAAATGCATCTATCTTTATAAGCCTGTTTGTTTCCATAATTAGACCCTGAATCAACAGTGTATTGAAGATGACACATTTGCTTATTCCCTTTCTTCTCCCCATGGTGGCAAAAAGCAGTGAAGCACAATAATTAATGAAAAAGGCTGGTTATTATTCAGGCAACGTATCTTGAAGTGGAAAAAACCCAGAACATGGGTTAAAATGATATTGCTGAAAACAATCAGTGCCATCACAAAGTGCATGATTAGTTCTGAAGGGACAGTCCTGCCATTCAGGCCAGTTGGGCAGGGTGCTCCCAAACTGTCAAATACAACTGAACTCACACTTCTCATGGAAAAGTCAGGAAAATGTGGAATGCATGAAAAAGACCTGACTCAAGTATTTTGCTAGGGCATCTTTAAAGTCCTTCCCGAAACAGTGACTTTTTAAGCTTCATTTACATGGCTGCTCTGTCCTATGGCTGAGTGAAAATGATTCATTTTTTTAGTAGCCTTATCTTATCTCCTGGGCCAGCGTGCCCAGTAGCTTTTGTAAGACAAAGGGTGCACAGAGTGCTCTGCTCAGCACTCTGATTTTGCAAGGCAAGGCTGATCTGTTTTAAATAACAAAGGCCAAAAAGTGCCTGACTGCAAAATACTGCTCTGTCTCCTGTGGACGTTGTACAGAGTTAAGTCACTGCTTGCAGGCTGGTGTTGAAGATTAGGCAAGATGCAGCACTTTCCTCCACCTCCTGAGGCTGGTCCTGAAGTCCAGGGGAAGGTTCCTCCATACTGACGGACCACAGGTAAACCTCCCAGGTTCCCCTGAGACTCCCTCAGGCCGTTCACTTCTTTTGCAAAAACTGCAGTGTAAGCAGAAAATTGGGAGTGTACTGCCCAGTAAATGCCACGGGTGTAATGTGCACTGAACTCATGCTGGTGGCAAGCCAAGATTTGGTTTCTCTTCCATTTCCACCTGATTCTATGCTACACCTAGCTAGGAAAAATATTTTGTGTTTACTCAAGCTTTTAAAGTCAGTCCACGTCAGGAAAAGTATATGACAGGAGGAAGAATAGCACACTTACTAAAACAAAGTGATTGAGAGAACAATGACTCTATCAAGGCCACTGATTTTTGAGTCTTTGATTAGAGCCTGTTTTCCTTTCATATATTTTATCCTCAGTGGTGATGCTGCATTGTTGTGGCAAATAAAGCTTCCTGGTATTGCAAAGCTATGAACAGCAAGTTAACACTGAGAACAAAGCTTTGATCCTCATGTTTTGAAATTCACCCTCCACAATGTTACATTTTGAGAATAGAGAACCGTTTTGCACTATTTTTAGGTGGGCACAATTTCAGTAACATAAATGCCTTATTTTGAATTGAAAGTGCTGCTAGCTAGGGGGTTGGCTTGATAGTTGGGTGCTTGCTACAATTCTCTGTTAGGGGATGAACAATAAGAGCATGTGGCTTGGCACAAGCATGATGGAAAGGAGTATGTTTTTCTGATTTTATAAAGGAGGAAAAGTGTATTGATCAATAAGCAGCAGATCTAATACAAAGTAGAATAGTGTGCTGTGCGCGTGAGTGGCTCATATTGTTTATTTCAGCAATGCAGTCATAGGCAAACAAATTGAATAGATATTGGCAATATAACATGTAAAATTCTGGGAATATAGCCAATCAATTCTGAAAATATAACGAGTTTAAAGTACTGTGATGGATATGGTCAGCAGACTGTTTTTTAAATTCCTGTTTTTATGTAAAACTGGAAGTATCAGCACTTTTCTTTGGTGTTCTCTCACTTCCATGCAGAGTTCATTTACACAAAGGTATGTGGCGTGCACAGTCCTGCGATGCCTGTGGAACCAGCTGCACAGGCATCACACCTGGTGGCTGCCTGAGAGTCTTTGCAGAGAGGGATGAATTTAAGGAGTCTTTGTGCTTGCCTGTCTTGTCCTTTCCTCTTTTCCCTCCGAGAAGTAGGTCACTAAGTTCATACGGGTTGTCACAGTCTTAGGTTAGATGACCCCTTGTGAAACAGCTTATTGATCTTTGTCAGCTTAAAGAGGACACATCACCTCCTTGCCAAGGATGAGCATTTAATGTGTCTAAGAAAGTGTGCTTGGTTTAATTTCCTGTTGAGTTAACCATTCTAGTGTGCATGTTGTCCAGCTCTGTTTGAGGTGACCAGTTCCCAGAGTGGATGGCTGATCCTTTGAGAAGTCCCCTGGGCTCCGTGTAGAGATGTCCCCTGGCGTGTAGCTGGGAACAGATTACACTGCTAATGTGCAATAAACAGAAGAGAAAGGCTCATTGGTTGGATTTCAAAGGAAAACCCAGTGGTATTTTATTGGGAAGCAATTTGGGCAGCCAACATGACAGAATTTGTACTCCCCTCCACTTCACCACTGACTACAGGGGTGCTGTTCCTTCCTCTGCTGGGCACTGATGCCATCCCATGTCTGGTACAGCCTCTCCCCTGCTCAGTGCCCAAGGGATTTAGGCCAAATGCAGAAAAAAATGAGACTGCTGTTCCTTAGGGCTTAAAGCCTAAATAGGCTGAAAAAGAAGAAATAAGTGTGGTGATTCCATCTTGCAGATGGGGAATTGATTATGGAGAAGTTAAGAGGCTTGCTCAATATTTCACAGAAAGGACTAGGCAGCTCTGGGCTTTTAATGCAGATTTGATGTTACCAGTTTAGCATTGTAGCCACAGGAGCATTATTCTGCATCACAGCAAAGACATTCCTCAGTTTGTAGAGAGATTTGGAAGAAAGGGAACTTAATGGCTCCAAGGGAATTCTGAGTGATACCATAGCATGAATAGAATACAGCAATGCTAATAAAGAATAGTAGTGAAGAGTGTTTTCAGTTAATAATAATAATAGCTAATAGCATACTTTAGGTGTACATATTTTATTTTCTCATACAGTGGTCTTTAAACCAGAGATATAATAGCTGTTGATTTCGAAGTTATTATATTTTAATTAGGTTTTATTCTACTCCAGTACTTTTGCCAGTCTTTGTTCTGCTGAGAAAAGAGCAGAAGTCATGGAACATTTTAGTAGAGGCTGAAAAGAGTTGTCAAAGTTCAGAACGAAAAACGGAGAGAGGAAAAATAATTAATTTTATTCTTTTTTATTTTTTTCCTTGAAATATGGGTAGAGAAAGTTTATAGGCAATACTTGGGCACATTTTTTTCTGGAAATATAAGATAGTTCTCCTGTTTGTTGTTCCTTAATAGCTACTTAATGTAGCTATGACACTTCAGTTTGTGGCATGTTAGTGTTAAACAGTGCCAGGATTCTGATGTCAGTCATGTAGGCTAAATAGTTACATCTGAAATTCTTTGTATTACTATAAAATCTATGATCCTTCTACTTTTTATTTGCCTTCTTTTAGACTATTTGAGAATTCTCAGTAGCTGTGTGAAAACTACCCCCGTTTTGCTGGAAGAGCAGATTTTTACCTCTTGCCGAGCTGACATTTCTTTTCAACATCCAATTCTTTCCTTTCCACAGAAGAACTGAAGGAGAAGTTGCAGAAGTATGTGGATGAAGTGAATGCCCACAAGCCTGGCTTCATCAAGGTGGTCCGACACAGCAAGCAAGAGGGGCTCATCCGGTCCCGAGTGAGTGGCTGGAGAGCAGCCACAGCACCAGTCGTCGCTCTCTTTGATGCCCACGTGGAATTCAACGTGGGCTGGTATGTGTCTCCTTGAATTTTTCTGACCAAGGGACCCTTTCCAAGCACTGATTATAAATCCCTGAATGGCATTTCTCTTGCATATAGAGGGTGGGTTAGCATTCTGATCTATTTAATGCATATTCAGACACGGTCATGGAATCGAGCACGAAAAACGTGTTTGTGCTGTGTAACGTGATCTCGATCCAGTTTTATGGTTTCTCTGCTCATCTAATAACAGTGTATTAAAATGATATTGGAAATCTGCACATTAAAAACCTCCTCCAATAATGTAGCCCATTGAGGGCAAATTTATCTTCTTTTCATTAAAAATATTACCTTTCTTTTATGTTCTGCAGTGTAAACAAAGTGTTATTTTGGCACTGAGGTTGCCACTCTGCTCAAGTGGACATAACTAAAATAATGTCTTTTATATTTGCTCAGTCTAGATTTAAAATCTCCATTGCTTCTTAAGTAAAAATGATGGTAAAAAGGCAGGAGCTTCTTGTCTCTAGGACAGATCTATTATTAACTCTTGTCTTGATGTCCTTGATAATACTGAGAGCCTGAAGTTATCGTTATTTGGGTATAGCAAGGGTATAAATGCTCTGTGAGATGCAGATACTCATTTCTTCCATCCACCAGCCAGCACCAAGGTCAACAATAGGGCATCCTAGAGAAAATACTGCAGTGTCTTATTTTGTGGCAGATCCTGCACTGTCAAAACTCCATCTCAAAGCAAAGGGAGCTCTGAATGGGTAACAGCTTTAGACTTTGCCCCTTATGAATTATACAGCATAAACTACTATTTATTTGGTGGGTGGACTAGAAGATCTTTAAAGGCCCTTTCCAACCCCAACTATTCTATGATTCCCAACGCTGCTATGCTTTTACTGATGGAATCTTAACAACTTTATTTTTTTCTTCCTAGGGCAGAACCAGTGCTCACCAGGATAAAAGAAAACAGAAAAAGAGTAATTTCTCCATCATTTGACAACATTAAATATGATAATTTTGAAATAGAAGAGTACCCCCTCTCAGCCCAGGGGTTTGACTGGGAGCTGTGGTGCCGATATCTGAACCCTCCTAAGTCGTGGTGGAAGCTGGAGAACACAACTGCTCCCATAAGGTAACTGTGGCCTAGATCAGTGTGTCACTGGCAGTGCTCACAGGTGGTGGGTGCTCTCAGCCATGCAATGGCTTTTACTGACTGTAATGTTAAATTGCTTACATGTCCTTGAGCTGTCCTCTTCAGCTTTTGTCCTTGAACCCTACACAGTCATCAGGAAAACTCTGGTTTTCAGCAGAACCTCAAACAGCAGTGGCAGCATGATGGGGTCATCAGTACCAGCCAGTTTACACGAAGTTAGTGTAAGGAGTGTTTTTCATCCAGGCATTCTGTCCTTTCTGAAAAGCACTTTTCTCAGGAGCTGTCAGGTTAAACACTCTGAACTGCACTGACCCACGTGCTGGGCATTAGAACAGGACCTAGAAGTGGAAAGTAGGAGATAAAAATTAACAGGTTTGCCACAGACATATGTAAAGAAAGGTGATAATTTCCACATCATTAGAAATGGTTATCAGTGTTAATGAACTCTGTTCAAGGTATAAAAATATTCCTATGAAGACAGGCTGAGAGAATTGGGGTTGTTCAGCCTGGAGAAGAAAATTCTCCAGGGAGATTTATAGCACCTTTTGGTACCAAAAAGATGGTTCAAGAGAGCTGGTAAGGGACTTTTGACAAAGGCAGGTAATGATAGAACCAGGGGGAATGGCTTTAAATGGAAAGAGGGCAGATTAGATATTAGGAAGAAGTTCTTTCTTGTGAGGGTGGTGAGGCATCAGAACAGGTTGCCCAGAGAAGCTGTTGATGTCCCATCCCTGAGGTGTTCAAGGGGAGGCTGGATGAGGCTCTGAGCAACCTGGTCTAGTTGAAGGTGTCCCTGCCCATGGCAGGGTGTTGGAACTAGATGATCTTTAAGGTCACGTGCAGTCCAAGCCATTCTATGATTAATTATATAGATTTTTTTATTATGCTGACTTTTAAAATTAGAAGTATTTAAACACAGAATAAAGGCGAAATATGCTTTTCCATTTTACCTCCATACTCTGTTTTTAGTGAGCACTGGGGAGTGAATGTCCTTTAATGAATATGGGATGCTTAGGTTTGTTCCCTAACCCTTTGCCTGGCACCTTTTATTCAGGGCAATATGCTGCATGAGTGTGTTGCATAATTAAAGCCAACCAACAAACAAAGCCATGTGTATTCATTGATGGCTTCTATCATGCCTCCAGTATGCTTTCAGAATTATAACAAAGGGAAGCAAGTACTCTGAGAAATACTTTAAAAACAGCACCAAGAGCAAGAGTACTATGCCATAAAAGAAAACTAACTTTTGAAGTGATGTTAACTGCTTTTTCTTCACTGATAAATACATCAGAAACAGTCTTTAATTGTTATAAAGTGGGTACTATAGCACTTAAAGTCATAAATATATAGATTTCTGTAGAGTTGTACAATTTGTGATTGATATCCCATAATCTGTTTGAAAGCAGATGTCTACACTTACTATAGCTTGAGTGTTCCTGATGATTTCCCCTGTCCTGCTAATTAATATCCCGTTGTTACCAGAGAGCCTGATATCAGCATAATAATCAGAAAAGATATTTTTATTTCTTGTCATTGTGGATTATAGGGTAGGAGACAAATGAAAAGGCTAAACGACTTTGTAGTCTTCTCCACTGCATCTCATAAAGGTGAGATTGTAGTCTCTGTGCCTGAACTCTTACCTCATTAAGACTGGCTCTGTGTAGTAAAAATTGGTTGGCTCAGATCAGGGCAGAAATAGAGCTTACTGATTCAGTCAAGATGAGTGACATGTTTAAATTTGGCCCAGGACAATGAACTAATGTTGCAGTGTGCTGATAAGGGCAGGCATTTCTTGAGTCTGTATTAGAAAACCTTATCTTGATGGTGCTAGTCAAGAAATAATATCTTCTTTTTTCTCATAAGCTTATAGTTTTGTTAGCTCTAGATGAACCTGCTTTCTGGCTAAACAAACAGAACTGCATCAGTAGGTATTCTTTGTGATTATCACAGGCAAGGAACCTGAGCATTTAGCAGGGACAGAGACTAGAATGGCTGCTGCCTCAGAAACAAAGCTGGGACTCCTGGATCTGGTACTATTGGCACTGAAATCCTGTCTGGTGAATATGTATATGCAGTAGTTTTGAGTCTATTCAATGGCACTTATTTCACTTTAGAATGAGAATGTTAGGAGGCAAGGCTAAATAAATGTGTTTGAGAAATACCTCCCTAAGAATCAGTTTTGATGCACCATTTTACCCAGCAATTATAAATATCATCTATATCTGAATAATAAAATTGTTCCTAATCTATTTGCTAATTTTGGTTGCTGCTGGTTTATTCTTGCAGAAGTCCTGCATTGATTGGATGCTTCATAGTAGATAGAGAATACTTCCAAGAGATTGGATTACTGGATGAAGGCATGGAAGTATATGGAGGAGAGAATGTGGAGCTTGGAATCAGGGTAAGGAACATAATTAGCCCACACTGGTGGCTTACATTTAAAATATAGCTTGTATTACAGGGGAAAATCAGTCAAAAATGTATGAATGATGGCATGCAAAGGAGATTCACAGCTCTGCAGATGTATGAATTTAGTATTTGAGGAGAAAGGGGAGAAAAAAAGAGCAAAAACTCCTATATCTTTTTTAATAACTTAACCTGGGGCAAGGATAGAAATACAGATTTAGAATTATTTTGTTGAGGTAACAATGCTTCCCTGTGATGCCAGACTCTGTAAGGAGGATAGTTTCCCACAGGCGTGATGGGAAAAGCCTTTCTAGATTACTTGGTTTATTTAAATTAGGAAAATCACCATGGAGCAAAGTGGAATATAGAGGCATTTATGCTGCCTTCCAGAGGGAAGGGAATTAAGATATTCATAAAGTGCATAAGTGCACGTATTTTCTTGTTCCATCGTATGCTCTTCACGTATTTAGTATATGCAATACCATGTATGATTTGTGTAGTTCATCTCTTCACAGCTAAACACTGTTCTGAAAATACAGTGCTGTTCTGTTTGAGAATCTCAGGTTTTTTATACAAGACAAATTCTTAAATAGATAGGTGGTAATGAAAAATGGGGTGGCATGTGTCATAAAACTAAATTCTGAACCCTGCTCTGAAACTTTAGTGGAAGCTAGCATTGGATTTTGTGTTGTATTTGCATTGCCAGAATAAAAGCATGATGTTGTACAATTGCAAAAAAAGAAAAAAAGGAACTTTTTTAAAAGAATATAGAATTCTCTGCGGAGACTGCAAGGTATTAGAAAAAAATATTCATTTTTACTTCTGGTTTCTTAAAATTCTTTTTCTTCTCCCTGTCAGAGATAAATTGTTATTTCAGCAAGAGTGAAGCACAGATCCCCTTTCACTTACATTAGAGCACTTTTCTTAAAAAAGGGAGAGAGAGCTGCCAGACTGCTTCTTTTAACAATTGAACAAACACCATTCTCCTCACTGTGAGGGCCAGAGAGCTGCAGTTGGTTCCCAAAACCTTATTTTGCAGCTGAGAGTTGCGATGAGTTGAAAATTAGTGTCACTTTGATTTTTCTGTTCTTTTTGCAACTGACAAAGCCATTGCCTCCTCGTGGGTACGAGGAGTTTTCTCTGGCTTCGCATCATGAGATGTGTGCTCTCTGCTCTGCTGCACTCAGCCTTGCAGAAGCTGATTGGGAAGAGTATGTTGATAGACAAGACCAGGGAGACACAATTCTCTGCATAATTGAAACTCTGGAGTAGACTGGATCACTGGAATAAGGCCTGACAGTGCTCTGATTTCCTCATGGCTTTTTGTCTGTCTCCAGGGAAGCAGTGCCTGACCTACATAAAACACTTTCATGTGTAACAGATTGTAGTGTGCAAGGTAGCATAATATATGCTGCCTTATCTGACTTTATCCTGGCTTGGATCTCTGTTCCTGGCTATAGGAAAACAAATTACTGAGCTGTAATGAAGAGATTTTTTAGCAGTTTATTGCCAGCTCTTCTCACAATTCTCGGAGTATCCCAGATAACAAGAGGATAAGACTGAGGGGAGACCTCATTGCTGTCTTCAACATCCTCACAAGGGCAAGCAGAAGGGCAGGTGTTCCTTCACTCTTGTGACTAATGACAGGACTTGAGGAAAGAGCGTGAAGCTGAGTCAGGAGAGGTTTAGGTTGGGTATCAGGTGGTTGGGCACTGGAAGAGGCTCCCCAGAGAAGTGTTCACAGCACCAAACCTGCCTGAGTTCAAGAAGTGTTTGGACAATGCTCTTGAGCACGCGCTGTGACTCTTGGGGTGTCCTGCCCAGGGCCAGGAGTTGGATTCGATGATCCTGATGGGTTCCTGTGATAAATGTGCAGTGCAATATTCAAGCTTTGGGGAAGCACAGTGTTATTTCTACAGATGTCAAGCTTGGAAAGCAAGCTCCTTCCCTCAGCCCCCTGCTTCTGGTGCACACCTGGGGCCATACACCGCGAGATACAGGTGGGCTACATGGAAAACTGTAGTGAGCAGGTGATTTCAGCCTGGGTGGTCTGTCTCTGCTGCTGAGCCACAGTCCTGTCCCTGCAGCACCAAACAGTCATCTCTAGATTACTTGTGTTGCTTTCAACTGCAAGGCCTATGATGAATCACTTAATAAAAATAGTAATTGCTCTACAAAAACTACATTATAATTACAGTATTAGTGCAATAAATAACGTTTCCATTTTAAAATGGTGCTCTCCAATCCATGACTACATATTGCTCACTGTGCTTCCTCTTTCATTGCCACTTTCCTTTTTTTGTTTTTAAGAAGTATCTAGATTCATCTAGTATTGTGTTGTGTGGCAGCATTATCCTGCAGGATAATGGAGAAGCAGACACTGTGTGCCTGCACTGGCCTGGTAGGGAACTTTTATGCATAAGCATGTAGGAGCAAACATCTCCAGGAACAGGAGAGTTTACTTTCGACTGCAGAAATAGCAGCAGGCGTTAGGATCATTTGAGCTACCTGTTTATCTCAAACATGCGAAGTAGAACATGGCCCTGTGCCCTTATATTAAGGATCTTGTTCCAGAGGATGCAGAACTGCTTTGAGCCAAACTACTGTGAGCAATTAGACCCTGGCAAAATGGAGACTTAGCCCACTACCCTCACCCAGGAGGTATTTTTGTCACCCCGTCACCCGCACAAAAATCTAGTTATTTGTGTTACATGAGTGCAAGAAAATCCTCAACTATTGGAAACTGTATTTGAGGTATCCATTGTTGATAAACCGTAGCAAGCCACAGAAAGCTGGTCTTTGGAGGATTATTCTCTTGGCTCTGATGAATTTGCTTCACTCCTCAGCTCTATTCGTCTCTGATTTGGTGTATTATTATAACTTCTAAGATTATTTCCCTTGTCTGTGCTTTATTATAACATTTGTAAAATATTGAACACATATTATTAAATAAATATTAATGGGTATCTGTTGCCTTGAGCCAGAAGCTGACAGATGAGTTCAAAATAGGAATGCATTTTGATTCTTAGAAGCAGTACTTTATTTTCTCCTCAAGCAAATGTTTTCTTGCAAAGCTATTTGTTTGCCCCGTGAAAAGTAAAGGCAGGCTGGTTGATGCAGGACTTGACAGCATCCTTTTTGAGCAGCTCAATCACTTTAACTGGGATTTTTGAAAGATTCATTTACTGTGATGCAGAGTCATATTGTAAATTCACAACAGGATGCATAATGCTTCTCTTTGGTTTATGCTCAATCACTCCCAATTGAATGGACTTAAGTGGGCTTTTAAAATTGCATTTGGAGAGAAAACTGGAATCACGTTCCTTATCCATGTGACAAAGCAGGAGCTGATGGTAACTGCCCTACAGAGGAAACAGAATGTGAGTTTGAGGCTGGCATTTCTTACTGTGATTTGGGCTCTGCCCCTGGGTTTTGCTTGCACCACCAGTACTTGTAGTTATGGAAGACCCTAGAAATCCATTGCAATCAAACAGATCCTGGATTGGATGGTTGAAGTCCAGTTTTACATAGGCTTCTTAAAGACCTCTTTCAATTTCTACTGAAGTCAGCAGAGGATTTCCTATTGAAATCAAGCCTATAGAAATCCTTTTGTCTTTTAAAGCAGCCTGCATGCTTGATAAAGTTCCCAACAAGCTCCCAACTCTGTTACAGCAAGTTATTTGTACCACTTTTAGGGATGCCTGAACAAAATTCAGCGATTTGCCTCAGGTCACAAAGTCATCATCAGTGTCAAGGGAATGTAAAGCCCAGGCTTTGAGTTAGAGTAATGCTGTATGTCACAAAGACTTTGTGCCTGCAGATGAATTTGTGTTCACAAATGTATAATGGCCCTGTTAAATGGGTAAGAGGAAGTTTTGTTAGAGGTTAATAACTCTTTAAGGGAAAAGGAATGAATCTTGCTCCCACCAAGTGATATATCAGGTCTTTATACCAGCTGACCCAGGAGGAAAATTGCATTTATAGTTAGACTGAGTATGGCACACTACTTTTATACAGTATATTTCCATAGTGAAATTAATTGCTTTATTTCTTGTTAGCCTGGTGGTTTGTGTGTAGACATTAGGTGAGGCTGATACTCTTTCTGTTGGCGGAGAACTAGAGGAATGCAGCTTAGGGATAGAGATGAAGAAATTAGTTATTTGAGCAGGAAATAGCTCCAGTGTTTTCCATACAGTAGGGTCCCTCTGTGGCAGAGCAAGCAGATGTGAAGTCTATAATGTCTCTCTCTGACGTATAGTTTTCTCAAATTCCAGAGGTGGCTCCCATTATTTGTTTGTTTCTTTTGGGGTAGGATTTTTTGGGGGTCACTTTCTTTTTTTTTTTTTTTTTTTTTTTGTCTCTTAGATATCTTTAACCTCCCCCAACATCCACTTCTGGGATCATGATTCTTCGTTGCCAACTAGTTAACTTAGTCTTTCTCATATGGTGCATAGGAACCTAGTGCTGTTTACATGTCCAGCCATTTCTAATCCACAGTGTGTGTGTATCCTGATTGTTTCTTGCCTGAGATCTCTTATAATATACTCTTGCAATAGTGCTCTCTTTGATAATCACAAGCAAGTGAAGATATTTACATTTGCCCCCAGATCACCATATTTATCTGAAAACACTTGGGACTTTTTCCTCTTTCCCTAGAAGTTTCCTGCAATTTTACCTGTCAGTGTTTCTAACGCAGGCCACAAATTACATGAACCTGTGAATATATTGCTTGTAAACAGCTGTCTGATTTTATTAAGGAAAGCCTTTGCATAGTTGTCCTGGTTTTGGCTGGGGTGGAGTTAATTTTTTCCTAGTAGCTGGAACAGTGCTGCGTTTTGGATTTAGGATGAGAATAGTGTTGATAACACATTGATGTTTCAGTTGTCACTAAGTTTGCATTAAGTCAAGCAAGTGGTGTTTAGTTCCTGGGTTAAACCCCGAGTGTCCAAGGTAAGGTTTAGCTTTGCAGCACGTGGGCTTAAACAGCGACACTGGTTTCCATTTTCTGCTCCTCCTTGCCATGCTCTGTATCTCATTCTTGCCACGCACCAGCACAGTGGTGTGAGTGGCTGTCCCTGAACACCTCCACTTCAGTAAACCTTTACATTGGATCTTTTCCTTTTTTCTAAACCACAGTGTTAATTTGAATATGAATCAGTTTGTGTTTTACCATGCTGCCTCAAAAACTGTTGTATTAGTCAAATTGACAGGCTGGTGTGCCAAGAGGCAGAAATGACTGGGAGGGACCAAAGAAAGCGATGGGATTGTTCACCAAGCTGCTGTGCTGTGGAACTGTTTGCAGGGAGAGTGAGCAGTGGGGTGTGCCATGTGTGCAGAGGGTCCCTTGCTGTCCTTGCTGCTGGCTCCCCTCCATGGCACTCCACTGAGCAAGGTAGAGCTTCCCTAAATACCCTTCAGGAAAATCAAGATGTCCCCTGTTCTTGCACTTACAGCTGCCATCACTTGCTGTAGTCTTAAAGCATGTTTTTAATTTGATTTTACTAAGTAGGCCAGTGTCCTTTGCCACTAGGGAATGATTTGTTGTACAGAAAACATCCTCAGTATATGATCACAGGTGCTGTTCACCAGTATTATGATGAGGATGTGCAAAGGCAAAGGGCTGAGAAGTACAAGAATAGGAATATTCTTATGTGTTGCTTTTAGTTAACATTTAAATACGGCTTTTTAAGATAATGACTTCTCTTTAACATTGCATTAAAACTTTAAATAGAGAGAAGCCTGTTTTGCTTTTATCCATTTTGTGAGTTAAGAAGAGACCATTTCTAGAGTGAACCCTGCAAGAAAAAATGACTTCTTACAAGGTGTATCCAATGTTTTTCATAGCTCATGCTTTCAGCAAGATAAAAATAATTCCTTAGCAGTGCATGTGTGGCATAAGCAGTTGCTCAGAACCCTCTGTGACCAGCAGTGGCTTATCAGTGTGCACAGATTTGTTCCTAAGGTTAATATTGTTTTGCAAAGTACCTCACTGTGTTAGCCATTTGAATCTCAAGATGACACAGACTAAAATTCTCTATGTACAGGGTTGTAATTCCAACAAATTAAAATTACAGGTTAAAAAAACCCCACAAAGGCTCTATTGAGAATAAAATAAGGAACTATTGTGCCTCCAAATTCTGCCAGTTCTGACATCAGCAGAAACTGGCCTTTTTTTGTGACTTGTTCTGATTTCAGTCACTCCTGCATTGGCATAATTGTTTTTTCCTCCTCTTTTGCCCGTGAATGCCTCAGCAGGTAACCTGCAGCTACAGCATGTGTAATTATACATACAGACAACATTAACAGTGAATCATTTTTGTGGTTTTGCTATTTCTGGAGAGAGAACATTTTATTAGCTGCTCCCACAGGAAAAGAGATTATTACAGCACCAGCTAACACGTGGCATCACTGTACCCTACGAGGAAGGACAATGAGACACATGGAGATTTCCCACAGATGTTTTTTCACCAACTGTGCCTGTGTGGTTGCACATTAGCAGCTGGGCAGTAATATGGATATCTTGATGTTTTATGAGAGGAAATTGTTGTTTAGAGCAGTATGGAAAGAAGTAAACCAGTTTCAGTCAATATGTGCTTACAGATCAGTGGACCCAGGTGAGATGCAAATTAATTAGTTAATTAATGGATTATTAGCCTCGTGGTTAATCCTTTTCTGCACTTCCAAGTCACGGCATAGCGGCAATGGCATTGAACCTTCTGGTCCTACAGTTCTTCATGGCCCAGGCTGTGAAGGTTCCCTGTTTGTTTTAACATGTGCCATGGTTTAACCTCAGCTGCCAGCCAAGCCCCTCACAGCCACTCACTCACTCCCCACGGTGCCATGGGGAGAGAATCAGGAGCACAAAAGTAAGTAAACTTGCAGGTTGAGATAAAAACAGTTTAGTAGGGAAAGCAAAAGCTGCATGCACAAGCAAAGCAGAACAAGGAATTCATTCCCTGCTTCCCACTGGCAGGCAGGTGTCCAGCCATCTCGGGGGAAGCTGGGCTCCAGCACTTGTAAAGGTGGGTTGGGATTCTGTCACTCCAAACATTCCTCTTCACTGATTTTAACCCATATACTTGGCATGACACCATATGATACGGAATATCATGTGGTCAGTGGGGTCAGCTGTCCCAGCTGTGTCCCCTCCCAACATCTCGTGCACCCCCAGCCCACTCACTGGTGGGGTGGAGCGAGAGGCAGAAATGACCTTGACTCTGTGTAATAAGCATTGCTCAGCGGTAGCAAAAACATCCTTGTTTTATCATCTCTGTTGCCACCACAAACCCCAAACACAGCCCTGTCCCAACTGCAGTGATGAAAGTTGACTCTGTCCCAGCCAACACCAGCAGAATGTGATGCTGAGGTGAGAACTCCAGTGTTTTTAGTATTGCAAGACTGATTTAGTAATCTAACAAACATTAGAGGCAGACCAGTGTGGGAGAGCAAGGGATTGCTGTGGTGTAGTAGAAGTGAGTAGATGGCTGAGATGGATTCA
>JAWWMO010000174.1:4620079-4645463 GCA_035047845.1 Dendrocincla fuliginosa | reverse complement strand
TTAGAGGCAGACCAGTGTGGGAGAGCAAGGGATTGCTGTGGTGTAGTAGAAGTGAGTAGATGGCTGAGATGGATTCACCAGGATGGATCCAGCATCTTGTGTTGTAAGTCAGGCCAGTGGGGTGGAGGAACAGCTTGGCTGAACAAGGAATCCTTACAGGGCACAAGAGGGAAAAGAAATTGCGTAATCTCTGGGAAAAAGGTCACACTTCACAGGAACATTCTGGAGCTGTGGTTCCTATTTGCAGGGAAAAGACATGGTGAAGCTCAGTTAAAAGTTGAAACTGGCCAGTGTTGTATCAGATGACAATAAAGGAATTTTAAAGTATGTTAATAGCAAGAGGAGATCTAAAGAAAATATTAGATCAATACTGTTTAAAGATTGTCACCTGGCTAATAGGGATGAAGAAAAGTGGCAGCAGTCAATGTATTTTTTGCCTCAGTCTTTAATAATACTGATAGAATTTGGATTACAACCCTGCAGAAAGGGCCCTGGGGGTGCTGGTGGATGGCAAGTTGAATGTGAGTCAGCAGTGCCCTGGCAGCCACAGGGCCAACCCTGCCCTGGGGGCATCAGGCAAAGCATCACCAGCCAGACGAGGGACAATCCTGTCCTGCTCTGCTCTGCACTGGGGTGGCCTCACCTGGAATAGTGGGGCAGTTTTGGGCACCACAACATAGGAAGTGTATTGAGTAATTAGAGAGAGTCAAAAGGAACATAATGAAGATGGTGAGGGGCTTTGAGGGGAAGCCTGTGAGGAGTGGCTGAGGGCACTTGGTCTGTTCAGCTGGAGAAGACTGAGGGGAGACCTCATTGCAGTCACAACTTTCTTGAGAGGGGCAGAGGAGGGGCAGGCACTGATCTCTGCTCTGTGGTGACCAGGGACAGGACCTGAGGGAACAGCATGATGCTACTTCAGGGGAGGTTTAGGCTGGATATCAGGAAAGGGTTTTTCCCCCAGATGCTGGTTTGGCACTGAGCAGGCTCCCCAGGGCAGTGGTCACAGCACCGAGGCTGACAGAGCTCAAGAAGTGTTTGGACAATACTCTCGGGCACAAGGTGTGATTCTTAGGTCTGTTCTGTGCAGGGCCGGGAGTCGGGCTTGCTCATCCTGGTCCCTTCCAGCTCAGGATATTGTCTTCTGTTCTCTGATCAAGTGTAGGAATAGTGCAAGATTAACAAGACTGACCAAGTTATGTAGAGCTGTGGTAAAGGAAAGTTCGAAACAACAGATGGGCAGCACAGGACATTGCTCCGTGGATACTAAACCACCGGTGATCCTGTTGTTCAGTTTGCTGCTTTTGTGCCTTTTAAGATGAAAAGTGCTTTCTTTTACTTCTTATTCATGACTTAAACTTGCCCCAGAGTGACTGATGTGCCTGGCAATGAGAGAGACACGTTTTGAAAGAGAACTGAATGAAGCCGTATGCCTTCAGTGACCCTCGAAGCATGTTATCTCCAAGTGCCACAGGCAAGGAACAGTCCCTGCAATTGGAAACCAGCAACACACCATACACGGTTTAGGAGGATATTGTTCAAGTTTCCCAGCTCCTGAGGATACACACAGAATTAATCCCTGCGGAACAGAACAATTTAAAAAGCACATAATGAAGCAGTTAGCTAAAAGAGGAAGGAAAGTAGTGACAATTTAATATGGGAAGAATCTTTGCATGTGTTACTTTTTCAATGAGAGTGTTTTATAAAGGCACGATTAATGTTAAAATAAGGCCTCTGAGGCAATTAATGATGATTTCAAAAGTTAAGGGGTAATTTAAATTTTGAAAATGAAGAGCAGCTCTAGTTATGTAAAGGTCTTTTGTTTTCCTTTTGAAAAATCTTTTAGATTGTGGGTGTGTGTTTTTGTAGGTTGCTTACAGTTTCCCATTGAGGTATCAGCTTGGTTATGGAAAAAAGCTTTTCTCACATACAAATAGAAAAGTTACTTGAAAGTATGACAGGCTTGTGTCTTCAAGAACCTCACAGAGCTTCAGTAAAACAGATGAAGTAATTTTAAGGATCTTTCTCTCCAGTCTCTGATTTCTTTCACCATACTGTTCTGAGCTGTCACTATAGGCAGTCCCCTCTTGGAATGAAGCTACATCCCTGATTTTCAGGCTGCTGGGGTACACACCAGTGACACGGTTCTCTTTTTCAGCCCACTCAATGTCTAGAAGCAGGGAATAAACCACAACAGGGGCTTCAGTGAGCTGTGCATTCTCTTTCTCTTCCTGTCCACCCATATTCTCATTTTTCTAATCCTGACTTTCTGTGCCTCAGTCCAGGACTCTGTGTTTAGTTCTATTGTTTGGGCAGACTTCTTTAGTCAGAGCAAGCTCTTTGAGACCAGTGGAATAGGCAAAGCTGTCTTCTTGCTGACCTTTAGAGAAATTTAGCCAAATTCATCAGTACTTATTGTCAATATTTCAGGTATATAGTGAAGATTATCTGACTTCAGTAGAGCTATGACCTGAATAAAGATCAACATATTTCAAAGATCAACATTTTCCTCCAGTGGGTATAGTTTGTAGGTCTACAGAAGCAGATACCCAAATGTACATGACAATCCAGAAACTTCCAAGGTGTGATCAAAAACCCACCGATTGCAGCCAGAGACATGAACATTGATTTTAGTAACCTTTGTGTCTCACCATTCTCTCTGTCGTTTCTGCAGTCACTTGTCAAGGTATCAAAGGGAAAATGCAGGCTCAAAATGGTCATGGTATTGAATAAAAGTAGTTTATTCATATTTGCCTGTATCAAGCTCATTACTGGTTATCAGTAAGCAGTTAAGGGCAATGGCAAAGGTTAATAAGATTTGCAAATAGTTTTTACATTAGATTGTTCCCCAAAATAAATTTTAAAGCTATTGGTAACTGTTAGTTTGTATCCACAGTAGTAATTAATTCACACTATTTTTTTTTTATCTTGAGGGCATCTTTAATGAGTTCTTCTAATTTTGTCGTTTGCAAACTTCGCAGAAGCTAGAAATTACTTCAGCTTTTTGAGAAATCACTTAATTATTGAAAGGTTTTGTTTGCAGTCCAAATGAAGCGATGGTTTCAAACAAGGTTGCATCAGCTCTTGCAGAAACTGCATCATCTGTGTAAATTTAATGAATGCCGTACATGCTAACAAGCTGCTGCTCAGCACTGCTCAGCATCATGTAGGGTTTATTTTTTCATTAGATTTAGGTTCTATGACGTGAAAAGAACACTCAGTGATTAAAGAGATAAACACTTCTAATGAAGAAGTGTTATATCATTTTATAATGAAATATAAATTAAGTATTTGAGAGAGGGATCAGCTTCAGAGCTGTAATTGTTTTGATTAAATATGCAAATTCACATACATTTAAATGAAATTGGGAAGCATTTACTAAAGGATGGGGATTTGAAAATAAAACTAAATAGCAGGGGAAGACCTTTGCCTAGTGAGACAGATTTTCCAGATGTGAATGGAATTTGCGTTAAAAATAAAAATTAACCAGATTGGTTTAGACCTTTGTAAGGATGTGCCACCACCTGTGTCCTCTCTGTGCTTTTCCATGTCCCCTGCTTTCTTCGCTCTCTCAGTGTGAGGAACATGTTTTCTCTTTGCCCTGTGGTGTTACTTTAGCCTTGGAGAACATAAACTCACACAGATGTAGGGCCACAATTATGTGGAAATGTACCTTTGGTAAATTAACAGCATGAAGCGTGTTTAGAGCTTGGACAAATTCTCCAAGTAAGCCATAAAAATGAAGAAATGAAGATTTAAAAGGGAGATTCCCCTCCTTTTTTCTTTTCCTTCTTTTTTTTCCCCCCATTAGATGTATTCATTGAATATTCCAATCATCTCTCCCTTGCTTTGCTTAGTTTAGGTCACAGGCTTTGCTGGTTTTAGTCTTTCAGCTTTGTAAGTCTTCTCCTTGGAACTGCTACTGTCCTCTTAGACCTTGAATTTTTTAATGGAATTTTACTACCTTTTGCTAGTGATGAAGGAACAAAGAAGCCTTTCAAGAAGAGGAATCCCTCCAAGGCCTTCTTGGGGCAATACCAAATATATGAATCTCCTCAGGAAATTCAGGAATAAAGAACCCTTTCTAAGGCCCTCTTGGAAGGCAGCATTGAAAACACCCTGAGGTGGACTCTGAGAGCTCTTTGGAAGGGAAACTCCCGTTGGTGTGTTCTTTCTCTGAAAGACTCCTTTTGCAAACTGAAACATCAGGACCAGGACCTCAAGAAATTCTTCTTTCTGCCTTTCTGGAGCTCCAGAATCATGTGGAGTACTCCCATATATATATTTGTGTTTAGAGATTTGGCAGGAAATTGAGACTGTTGCTGGCAATTTCCACCTCTTGCCTACCATAGGTAAAACATCTTCCTGGGCAACAGGAGAAGGCGCTGAATTCCCTTTTGACCATAGTTTAGGAAATCAATCAAGCTTCTTCCTTGCAATTTGTACAAGCAGGTTAGTCATTAAGTATTACTGATTGCAGTCACAGTATGCTCAGAGATACAACATTTTACTTCAAACCATTCCTTGTGATTAAAAAAAGTCTTTGAAGCTCTTTTATCTTTAGACTTGCTGCTAAAGTCATGGGTCATAATTTGGGAAAGCTTCACTGATTTTAAACTTTTGTATATATTTATAGCAGTCACATAAAATAACAGTTCTGGGGAACTAGGAAGGTGCTGTTCAGTGTGGATGGAGCCTGAGCAAAGAATGCTAATGAGAGCAAAAAATTAACTGCAGAATCCACAGGGGAAATGTGGGAAGCTGTGAGGAACTGACCCCTCAATTGCTATTCCTATTTCTTATATGTTAAGACAATCTCTTGTCTACAGGAATTTTATTAGATGAAGAACAGATAATGCTAAAAGTCTTCATGATTTCTCTCTGAGTAGAGTTTTAAAGAAAATATATTTCTTAGTATTAAAGCATTAATTAAAAAAACCCCTAAAAATTATATTTGACTCAAAGGTATCAATTCAGAGTAATTAATTAGTCCCTTCTGTGCACTTTTGATATGAAATGTGTTCCTTCTCGAGATGTCTTGAGAAACATCCAGCTATCCACAATGACTCCAGTGCAATGGCTAGAGCACCATGATTTGTGTCTGTGAGTAAAGGAGGAAGGAGTGCTCAGATTCAAGCGAGCAGTCAATCTAAGAGGGAAAGAAACAAACTGTAAGAAATTGCCTTATTTAAAATATAGTCAGGGAAGAATTGAAAAAAAACAAACCCTGACACTTCATGTAGTAGTTAATCATGTTTATTGTTTAGCATTCATATACCCAGTTTAGTATAGTGTTGGATATTTGGTGTATGAATAGCAAAGCCCTTCATTCCTTGGCTGCAGACTTTTTTAGGGAGTTGGGAACACAGAATTCCATGGGATTACAGGAGAGTCCTTTGGAAGGCCCACTTTAATGTCTACCTACCCACATTTTGGTTTTTTTACAACCAACCTCTCCCCAGGTGCAATGGAATGTTTGGATAAAAGAGTGTTTTGATGTACTGTAATCCCCCTGGCAAAGAAAGCTCCTGGGAGAGAAAGGGACTATGTCTTGTCCCAGCTGGGATGAGCTGAGCGTGTGAGGATTGTGCTTTCTGCCCTTACAAAGCATTGCCTCTGCTTTCACTCTGCAGGCGCTCTGCAAGGCTTCATAACCTCCATCTAGGGTTGTGCTCCCTGTTGAGCACTGGAACTGTAAGCTCTGTAAAACTGTAACTCGTCTTCAGAGCCCATGTGTGTCTTAGGTCTTCTTAAAAAAGTCATTAATTCAAGAACTTTTAGTCATCTTGATATATGTAAGCTATTAGTGTATACCTCTAGTCCAGTTTTGCTGCATTTTAATCATGATTTCATTGATTTTAGGAGATTTTTGCTTAGAAGTAAGAGAATATGGTTTTGAAATTGTTTAATGTAACCCACCAATTCTGTCTGCATCTGTATTGATAACTAAGTAATTGATGGTAATTGATTAGTCTGTGGAAATGGAATGACGACCAACAAGGTCTGGGCAAACGCAGTGGCCACTGGATTTGACTCACTGGTGTTTATACAGATAGTGAGTGATTGTTATTTACAGGCTCTGTTACAGATTTGGTCATCTCAGGGTGTTTTTTGAGAACATATAACTTCGTTACAAAGTCAAATAAGTTTGCACTGATTACTGAATTAATACTAAAATTATGGATGAGTCTGCTCTTCAGATTTTCAGTTCCTAGAAATTTACTTGGAAATGCAGCTTATCGTAGACTGTGAATTTTTGCCTCAACTTGTTGTCAACATGGCATGCAGACCTAACTCTGAAAATCCCACAAAAGATTTGGTGTTCACGTGTTAGACTTGGATGAAGGCCTGGTTAAAATGAGCAAAGGCTGGACAGTGTAGACAGTCTGTGTGGTACGTGAATTGCCTTGTCCTCGGCTAAGTTATGCCCATCTCTGAATTTTCCCTGTCTTTTATGATACTAATTAAGCAATGTGCAGTGAGTAACTCTGAAACTATTTAGAGCTGGATGTCAATGCTGTACTGAGAAATGACTTGGACTGAAAGCAGGCATTGTGTGAACGCAGCCTGATGATACTTCACATTTCATCTTTATTAGGAGATGTAGCTGGACCATTTATAATGAAATGTTTGACAAACTATTCTTGTTAAATTGTTAAAATGGATTGCCCACTTAATATGACATTTACAAAGACAGGACACAAATGTTGTTTCCAGATTATTTGTTCTTGTGCCAGATCAGTTGCATGTTTATTTTTAAATATTTATGATCATCTCAGTTTCGTCCTGGTGTTGATAATGGTTATGTTTATTTACTCCTATGGTTTTCCAAGTTCTGGACACAGAGACATGCTGAAGTCTTTCCAGCTCTCTTCTTGACTGTACAGCAGGTTCACGGGATAGCTCATTTTCCATAGAGCTCTGAAAACTAAGGCTCTATCTCTTCTCCCAGCATATGCTGAATGCAATTAGGCACCAGTTCAGAAAAAGCTTTGTAAACATTCTGAATTCATGCCACATTTTCTGGTCTCGGGAGCTGCCAAATGCCTAAATGCTGTATTCAAGCCAGATGTCTAAATATATAAAATGAATGACTGAACAAAGTGCCTCCTTAGTAGAGCATATGCCTATAGGATGGACAGACCTGAGGGGTCTGAGATCAGTTCCAGAACAGGATGTTCTGCCAACCCACATCCCTGGCCACGAGGAGGGAGACCAGAATATGCTCTCCTGGGTGAGCTATATGAGGAAGGAGCACCCTTGCTCTCATACTGTAAGATCCCAAGCCTCAGGAATCTCTACTGGCAGTGTCGTGAGGCAAACTCTGTCACTTCTCAGTGAGTGCAGCTGCCTGTGGGACACTGAGGTGCTTGTTCAGCGGGATCAAACAGCTGGAGTACATCTGGGGCTTCACCTGAGCAGCATCCACTCAACCGTTCTGAATGCGCTGCCTTGATCTCGTTAGGAAGTCTGCATAGTACAAGAGACACAGCAAAAGAGCTTCTGTGTAAAATGATCCATGTGTTTCACTGACTCTTAAGTCTGCCAAAGTGTTTTTCTCTTTTGTTGAAAGCGGGAAGCAAAAATCAGAAATAAATGCAATGATTAATGTTCTGGGCATTAGCTCAGTTGTGGTAGTTGGCAAAACTGAAACACACAGGAGCAGAATGTCTCTTCTTTCCCTCCTAGGTGTGGCAGTGTGGAGGAAGTGTTGAGGTTCTGCCTTGCTCCAGGATTGCCCACATTGAAAGAGCACATAAACCATACACAGAAGATCTCACTGCTCACGTCCGGAGGAACGCCCTGAGGGTGGCTGAAGTCTGGATGGATGAGTTTAAGAGCCACGTCTACATGGCATGGAACATACCCCAGGAGGTGAGTCACAAAGAGCAGTGTTTGCAAGCTTTGGCTTTAGATCCTTTTGCGTTTGGTTTCTACCCTGAATCCTGATTTTCCTGCTATATTTGTATAGATGTATGTGTGTATTTATGTATTACATATAGACATACACACTTTATATATAAGCATATATGTATGTAGTTGTGTCTTATTCTAGAATAATTGTTTTGGCTTCTTGAAGTTCCTTAAAAATTAATTTCTGGTCGAGTTCATCATCCTCACTGATGACTCTTCATGGACGTTTTAGTCCAGTAGCTGCAGAAATATGGAGGGGAAAAAATCTACATTACACATCTTATTTTGAATCAGCACAGGAAGGGCATGGACCCGTCGGAGCGAGTCCAGAGGAGAGGACTAAGATGATTGGAGGGATGGAACCCCTCTCTCTTGAAGCAAGGCAAGGAGACCTGGGATTGTTAAGCCTGGAAAAGAAAAGGCTTTGGGTGACCTCATTGTGGCCTTCCAGTACCTGAAGGGAGATGGCCAGGAAGATGGAGAAAGACTTTTTGCAAGGGCGTGTAGTGACAGGACAAGTTGGGATGGGTTTCACCTGAAAGAGGCTGGGTTTAAATTAGACTTAAGGAACAAATTCTTTACTGTGAGGGTGGTGAGGCACTGGAACAGGTTGTCCAGAGAAGCTGTGGGTGCCCCATCCTTGGAAGTGTCCAAGGCCAGGCTGGGTGGGTCTCTGAGCAGTCTGGTCCAGTGGAAGGTGTCTCTACCCATGACATGGGGTTTGGAATGTGGTCATCTTTAAGGTCCCTTCCAACCCAAGCCATTCTGTGATTCTGTGAAGAGTGTTGGGGGTCATTTTGGTTCTGACAGCATGACATGAATTGAATCAGTGAGTATAAAGACAATCATATGCATAATTACAGGGAGTCCTCAGACATCTAAAGGTCAGGAGCAATGCAGGCTCTCATTGGTACAGAAACATGAGGAGAAAGGGGGAGAATTCGGTGTAAAGAAGCAAACTTAAAGCTTGTGGGACAGTTGTAATACAGACTTCCAGTAGTCATGGGACAAAGAGAGGGTGGATGAGAAAGGCTAGGAATCGATAAATACCAAAGAGGGACAATTTTCAAGCCAAACCTAACTTCAGCTAAGGGAAAAAGTTGTCAAGACTTCATTGTGAGAGGCATGCAGAGAGGGCAGACAGATAGCAGTGCCAAATACTGTTACACAAGTGGGTCACTGCAGCAGTAATTCCCAATCTGGAAGCTGATGAAACAGTGCACTGGTAATGGACTGTGTAGGTACGAGAAATGTATTCAGTTATAACAGGCAGGACTTTCCATGAAGCATGTTATTCCAAAATGTGAACCACAGGACAGGATTTTTCCATGGAAGAATTCACAGATCTCTTAGATGTTTCCAAAGGTCTTAGCCTTCGAGAGCTAATAATAATAACAATAATAAAAAGGATTCAGACTCATTTAGCAGTGTGCTGCGACTGCCCTCTTGGGATCTTTGTGAGCTGCTCTCTGAAGTACCAAGGGCTTCAAATGGGAATGTCCGATGCTGGGGTGATTTCTGCATCACAATCACTCAGACAAATAGATTCAGGAAAGCACTTAAAACCCAAAGGGAAGATTCGTCGAGTCCCAGAAGCAAGAGCTGTGCTCTCCATGTGTTCTGCCTGTGCTTCTAGTTTTGTTTGCTGGGTTTTTTTTCTCTCATCATATCCTCAGCTTTGGGGAACACACTGACTTATTGCTGATGATAAAGCCACCATGCTACATGTGAGCTATTTTTCTTCTCCAACTGCATGGGAGGAAATGATTACTGAGGCCCATGATGCCCTTTCCTACCTTACCCAGTAAACTGTGAGGAAAAAAGCATCGGTGCCTGCATGAGAAAGGGGTTGGGGTGCACTGGACCAATTGAGAACCTGATCCCAGGAAGCCTTGTTAGGGCTGGAAGTCAAATGTCTGTGTGCTGGCATCCTCCTTGTCCTTCCCACACATGGCAGATACGCTGGCAAGTGCACGAGCAGGACTTGTTCATGAGATCAGCTGGTTTTCTTCCAGCACCCTCCAGCCTCTTCCTCTGTCTAGACATTTGCCACAAAAGTCAGGAAAAAATTGCCACTTAAGGAGTAGCTCCACCTAAAGTTTTATGAATGATGTAGGGCTTGTGGGGGAGCCACTGTTTCTAAGCTTAACTTGAGTTATGCCTGTGTGTGCCAGATCTCAGTCCTCTACTTTTTAGTCTATTTTGCTAATGTGGAATTCAATTTTACTTTAGTTAGAAAATGCTTCCATAATAAAACATACTTGTTCTAAATTAGCATTAATTCAGTGCTTCAGGATGCAGTTGTTGCTTTAGCAGCTCAGAAACCTACTTATACAGATAGCTTTTTGGTGTGTAACTAAGAAAATTCAATGCTTTCAGTGTTATTTTTAAATCCTATCTTGTGGCTGACAAAATCTTTGGGGTGTTTATGGCCCAGTAAAAGCTGCTGTTTAAGTAGATAGATTATAAGATTTCTCCATGAAAATTTATTTATCCTGTGTTTTGCTCTGAGGCAGAAGTGGTAGAACACAGTGTGGAGCAAAATGGCTCATTTTACTTCCTGTCAAAGAGCAGCCATGGATTTGCACTTAGATCCCACTCTAAAAAATTTCCTCTGCATGATTTTAAGGTGATAAATTAGTGATTTTTATATGCAGGGATTTTATGAAACTCATGCTTTGTGATCTGCTCTAATGATATGTAGGAAGTAGGTTAGCCAGAAATGTAAAGGTGAATAAAAACTGGGGGAGAGAATATTCTGCAATTGCTTTTAACAAGAATAGCAACTTCTCTTTCAGCGTTACAAGAGAAATTTAATAAGCACTATTTCAGAGAGGTGAGCAGAGCTTCTGCTCTTGGCAGTGAAACAGTAACCCAGACTTCAAAAATGGCCAGAAAGTGTCATCTGCTAATGATCTGGCCACACTGGGACACCAGAATAAGGTTGTTTCCAGGGCAACTTGCTACTTCCTGCCAATTCCTTTAGGATTTGCCAAGTGCCAGGAAATCAGAGAATGCCAGAGATGTTCATTGGAAGCTGGATGGAAACCCCACTGAAGTGAACAGGGGTGGTTCCATTCACCAAAGCAGACTATGGCAGAGACCCCTCCATGGGGACCAAAATCGTGTTAACTGGGACATTTATGGGGGGTGTGTGGATTACAGACTCACTTCACAGCAAGAGCTGGGAATTGTCATAGGTCAGAACCACGGGGGAGACTGGGTGTTTAGTTTGCACAGAAGTGTATTTGCTGATGTCTTTTCTGCTTTCTCTGTCCTTTGTTTTATGTGCAGGACTCCGGAATTGATATTGGTGATATTTCTGAGAGGAAAGCCCTAAGGAAAAAGCTCCAGTGCAAGACCTTTAGGTGGTACCTTGTCAGCGTGTATCCAGAAATGAGAATGTATTCGGATACTGTCGCCTATGGGGTGGTAAGGAGCTCGTTTGCATTCCCCATTCTAAAAAGGTGCCACAGTGGAAGTAATTCATGCAGGAAATGCCTGGCTCTATGGAGAGGAATCAGATAACTTCAAGTCACTAGTTAAATAATCTGTTAGACTGGTTAGTCGACTGAAGCAGCTGCTCTGCTGTCACTTGTGCTGAGCTATTGTTATCTTCCTCCCTGATTTTTTTCTTTGCTCCATGGCTTGCATTCCACACAGAAATACTCAAGGTGTGATTTTTTAGGCACATTGGAGCTGACACTTGGAATGTTTGTCACAACAAGTGAATTCACAAAATGAGCTTAGTATTTCAGCTGCAACCTTCTTAAGATTGTAGCCAGATCTGAATTTAGAATCACAGAGTCATTAGGGTGGGAAGGACCTTGAGGATCATCAAATCCAACTGTTAAAGTAGTGATAGGAGAAGGGGGAATGGCCTTGGGGTGAAGGAGGGCAGGTTTAGATTGGATCCTAGGAAGAAATGCTTTCCTATAAGGTTGGTGAGGCACTGGAACCGGTTGCCCAGAGAGACTGTGGACTCCTCATCCCTGGAGATGTTCAAGGCCAGGCTGGATGGGGCTTTGAGTAACCTGGTCTAGGGGAAGGTGTCCCTACCCATGGCAGGGTGGTGGGAAGTACACAGTATTTAACATCCCTTCCAACTCAAGCCATTCAATCTTTTTAGTAAAAGAATTGCTTGGATATCTAATCTTCCTTTGTGTTTACTTTCCTGTTTGCTTGCATGTCTTACAGTGGAGAAAGGTGTGATGTTTCAAAGCAAGTCAGCTGCTTTCTTACTCTTTAAATGATTCCGTTCATCAACTGCCTTCATTTTTTTGCAGAAAATACAGATATTGCCACTATAGCATTATCATCAATTTAAAAAAATACTGAGTAATTGACAAAGTGATCTGAGTAGGGGTGAAGGTTAGGATATAGGCATCCACATGTTTATTTCCTCAGTCCTAAATTTCCTCCTCTTCTGTGAGAGTTAGGAAAATAGTTGCATCATTCATGCCTAGTTTATGCTGTGGCATATAGCTAGGGTTGGGATTGGTGGCAGAGTAAAGGTTTATGAAGCAAATTTCATTCTGAATTCTGCAGTGCCCTTCAAGTTCAGAGGAAGTACTGTCAGTGGGAGTTGATGTGTTCAGTGGCTTCTCAGTTGTTTGAGATAATTTTGCAAATAGAAAATTTCAGTAGTCTAGTTTATGTTTGTATTCTGTAAGGCTCTGAGTTTGAAAGGGAGCAAATGACAGTATTGACTAATTATTTCTGGGTTTCAGCACAGGGATTGATGACCTGGTTATGTTTTGGGTTGTATTTAGGTTAAAGTCTTTGTAGACTAAAATGGCATCACCCAGGTTAATTGTTGGTTGCCACAAAGCCACTAGATTTTGGAAGGGGATAGTCCCTAAGAATCTGGGCCTCAGATTTTGAAATAGCATTATTACTTAACAGGCTGTTGCTTTTTTGTTTCTCTTTTTGTAGTGATCTGTTCTCTGTAGGTATGCAAAGTAAAATGTAGAGCTGCAACTCAGATAAGAGATTGAGATACTAAATCTGAAGAGCTCATTTAATTTTTTTGTTTTCAAGGTTCAGGAGAGGTTTGGGGTCCAAAGGTATATGGTGTCTTGTCTCTTTTTCTGTAGTACCCACTCACCAGGCAGCTGCTGTTAGGTCAAGGTCCTGTTTCTTTTCAAAGCTTGGGACTCTGAAATCTCTGGTTTACTGCTGGGTCAGCCCTCTCAGCTCAGTCATGTGCTGATGCTGATCAAGGCAAATTTTTATTATGGGGATTGTTGTGGAAAAGATATTAACATTAGGTCTAGGACAAGCATTAGAATTGGAGTTTGTAGAAGAGGTTTTGAAAACACAAAGGTAGGGATGGATCCAGGCATTCATTAATAAAGCTAATATTGGTCATTGCTTTGGATAGAGTGTGGTGCCGAGACATCTGATGGTGATTAGAGTCATGGCTATGGTTGCATTTATGGACAAGAAATAGGAAGCCGAGAGAGAAGAGACTTTTTTCTGATTCTCAAGGCTTTAATTCTTGAGAATAATTCCAGTATTCATATCTAATGCATATTTTCTCTTTAAAGTTGAGATTTTTCCTGTCCATTACTGAATTTAGAGTTAGGTTTGGACCTGGAAGTCTTGCAGAGATCAGATGATGGTTTTGATTTTATTCATTGTCTGGCTTCAGCCTCTGGCTTGTCCACACTTCTTATGTGCTAGTGCAGTTCTCGACTTCCTCTCCAAGCATATGACTTTGTTTTCCTCAGAGCAGGCTCCTGTGCAGAGCCGAAGAACTGCTCAGTTAATCACAGATGGCTGCAAACCACAGCCCCTCTTCACTCCCCCACCAGGCACTTCTCGGAATGATCTTATACCCCTGAACACTTCGATGCATGTCCATGAGTATGCCATCCACATCGCTGGCCTCACACTTAGAAAAGACCTTCCCAGCTCTCTGTGCTCATTAATTTAGCACTTTGCTTTCAGAGAGCTCTGTCTGAGCATTGCACAGGTAATAAAAGGCAGGGCTTTGTGGTGACCAGGCCAAGTGCTTTGCATTCTGTTCATTGCTGGGGGGGGTTAGCCAGAGCAGTGCAAAGGGGAGCTAATGCATACCAATTGGCCAGCAGTGTCCAGGGGTCAGCACAAAGGAGTTTGCTGAATTATTTCCAGAAATCAGAAGACTCTCCTGAGGGATTCCCAAAAGCTGTTTAAAACCTCATCTCTACTGCTCAGCTGCCCACACGGATAAAATGCTCAGGTTCAGTATGTGATGTGGATCAAAGACTCATCAGAATTAACATTTTAAAAATGTATATGAAAAAATTATTGTAATCTCTGAAGGCTCTTTGAAATCTACCCTGCCTGAATCCTTGTGCAACATTATTGAAATCAGTAGTGTTAGATTATCTGCAAGGAGGAATTTAATCCAGGTACTTTCTCTTCAAAATCTTCACTGCAACATATTTTTAATTTTGCATATTTCCTTGATCAACTACATACGATTTTTTTTAATTAAAGAAATTAATCACACCATTTTTTTTCCTCACTTAAAACTTGCTTGATTTCTTTCTCTTTCTGTTTGTTTTAGCTGCAGAATTCCCTGAAAAGTGATTTGTGCCTTGATCAAGGGCCAGACACAGAGAATATCCCAATCATGTATATCTGCCATGGAATGACACCACAGGTTAGTCTGTCTAATGATCTCGGCTGTGGCTGCTGCTCTTAGCAGATTGTGTAGGAGGGACTCTCTTGTACCTGTCATTGTTTCCCTGCAACAGGACGTCAGTAAGATGTGTAGTAGCTGTTTTGTAAAAAGATAGAACATTAATTCTGCCATAAATTGAGAATCACTGCTATATTAATGCTTTGACAACGAAGTTTATTTATTAAGTAAGAGTTTAAGGAATATGAGTCAGCACTTTCCCAGGTTTGTTGATGAAAGCTTTGATTTCTGATTGTTAACTGTGCACATCAGATGAATGAAACAATACATTTTAAAACGTTTTACATAGATACATGGGTATGCTCACAGCTGATTTATACGTTTTCTTTTACTTTCTATATTTACTGTCTCATTTCCACAAATCTGAAGTGTACAGCCACCTTCTTCACACCATACAGCTGGGTCAAATTCCAAACCCTGTTCTTGTGGAACCCTCTCTTCTAAAGCTCCTTTTTTGCTTTCTCTGCTGTTGTCCTGTTATTCTAACGTGTGCCCAAGACTCAAATCACCAAAACCTTCCCATTTTCTTATGCCACAGCTGGATTTATTAGCTTGGCAAGCAAGAGGGTTAAGATGTGTCTCCCCAACTAAGGAGAGAGGTATAAATGAAAGTGTTTCTAGGCAAATCTTGACAGGAAAAGTAATTTTACGTGGCCTAGAACATGTTTGTCAAAGACGGATGTGCAGATTATATAAGTTTAAAAATAACATATGGAAAAATATCGTAAAGGAAATGGATATACTCATGGGAGTGATTGGAGGAACTGAAAAATCTCTCCAGTTGCAACAGCTTTTTTATCCGATTACCTTTTATACTTGGTTTCTGTGAAGAACCCTATTATGGTCCACCATATAAAGTTATGGAACGTGCTTTTATCTGGGAATTGTCAGGTACCTTTTTTGACTGTACAACAAATGAATCCTTGTAATACCTCAGAAATAAGCACAGAGCAACAGGGTAATCCTGTCCCCTGTACCTGGATCTCGCAGTGAGCTGAAACATGAGTTTGGGGAGCTGCAGATGTGATTCTGTGTTCCTTGCCAAGTTACACACGCTGCAGCAGCTGTGTTCTGTGCTGGCTTCCTTCAGAGGGCCTTTAATATTGATCACTAGTGGCATCATGCTGGAGTAAATTATGAGTGATGAAGACAGAAATATCTGAGAATCCCATCCATCAGACTCGTTCACTGCGTGGGCTGTGGCTTATTTGTCACATAATTATGTGGGAACCACTGTTTGCCTCCAGGAGGCTTTTAAGATAGTCCTCAGTGTTTGTGAAGGGACTGTGCAATTCACCCGTGAGCCAGAGCCATTACTCTTCATCCTCTGGGAGGGCACCATCCCTCTCGTGGCATGTCATCTGTGAGAACAACACACTGCAGGCATGGCTGGGAATTCCAATTAGGAATTTTAATTAGAGCTGAGAGACAAACAACAACAACGAAAGTCGCTCCAATTAGCACAGTTCAGTATTCACCAGATAAAGAACTACCTTTGGATGTCAGCTCAAGTTCTGTACAAATGAGATAGCAGCAAATAAATGACAGAGGGAAAGGGGGCAAAGGCAACTTTTCTTGGCAAATCCTGCTTCTTCATAATTACGGTGTTGTGTCTCCTTCCCATTATTATATATATAATTTTGTAGCTAATGTTAAAAACAACATCCAGAAAGATCCACATATAAGTGAGATCCCAGTAATGAGTGAGAACTTTTTTGCAAGAGAATTAGACTTTCTCTGTGTTATGGATTATGGTATTAACAGAGAAAGAACTAACCAATGTCATTCAGCAGACCTCTCTGAGATTTCCAATGCACATGTTGCATCTCTTCCTTAAGCAGAGTTCCAGCCATATACTTCTTCTATAGTATGTGGGAAATATTTGTATAAATATTCCTTTTAATCTTAGTGAACTTGCCAGCAACAACAAAAGGTACTGCTGGGTTGCTAATTTTATTCTAGTAGAGGTGAAATGCTGTATGAAGGGGGATGTTTTGCCCACCTGGCAAAAGAGGCCAGTGCCCTGATTCAGGACTGCCTGTGTGAGTGTTTGGTGATGCTGTCCTCAGTTCTGCTGCAAAGGTTGCCTGTGGTAGCTCTTGCATTTACACTTTTGTTTTACACCATGGAGGACTCGGCACAGTTGCAGCTGGATGTGCCTTCATGTATCTGACTGTCAGGAGACATTCCCTCATAGGGAGTTTAAGTCGCTGTTCTTAGTTACTGTTATAGCCCCTCTTTGAAGTTGGGTAACTTCCTTTTATTTTTCTCCACTAACCTCTTTCAGGTGGTTTTGGATTTTCATCTTTTTGCATAGGAAATGGCTTAGATGAGGTGGAAGGAATAGCTTTAGAATCGTAGGCGCAGCTACTCTTTCCTTTTTGTATGTATTAGACAGGGAAGAAACCATTGAACATCATATGTAGCTTCATAATTAAAAGCAGTAGAAAATGGCAAGGAAATATGCTCAAATATTGCATTCAGATTTCCCAGCCTTTCAGCAATCCACTCCATATGTCTACTGTAACTAACATTAGCATATTCATAGCTCATTCCTTCAATCCTTTATCTTGGAGTGCTTTATAACTGTGTTTATTTCGTACTTCCGTTCTACAAATAGAGAAACTGATGCAAATCCTATGTGTGGTTACATAGCAGGATGGAATGGAAAATCAGAATATAATCTGCCCCTTTCCTTAGTCCTCTCATACTACTAATGAGAAAGGATTTCTGCCAGCAGGGTGTTCGGCTTGGCCTGAAAAGACAGAGGGCACTTGTCAAGCTAGAATCTGTGATTAGGTATGTTTTCTACCCCCACTTCCATCCTCAGAGAGTGCTTCCCAGGGGAGCTGTGTTTTGTCCTGGTCCCCAGGAGCCTGACCACTGCAGGAGTTAGGATGCCATCCACTGGAGAGCACTGTGCATATTCAACCAGTGGAATAAAATGGGAAATGGGGTGAACTGGCACTAAGGGAGACAGTGAGAGGAGATTACTGAGAAGGCAGAACAACAGCAGCAGTGAAACTACCTAAAACATAAAGTTTGTGTGGGGTTGTGCAGAAAAGGATAAAGGTACTGTTTTAGTTCTTCACCATGTTGAAGTAAAGCAACAATTCAGTCCTAAGTTTAGGCCTTGAAAGATCTATTTCCAACAGTGCCCCTGTTTTACATGGCAAAGATGGTTGCTTGTGGTTGCAGGAAGTACCTGCTGATGCCTGGCTGCATTGATTCCCTAATTCTAGGATGTTTGTTGTTAAGCCTGCTGTTTAACCAGGCCTGTGAGCTTGAAGGCAGGCTGTAGACAGTGCATCACTTGCATTAAAACCACTCCTGGCTGCTGATTTAGAAGATTCTCTGGTGAGAATGAAACAACACATTATTAGAGACTTTATTGTATAATAAACAAATCCTATCAATCAACCAAGAGATATTTTAAGTACAGACTTAGCTTGAAAAGTGCATGTGATTGAGGGATAATGGGCAGTTCTGTCCCTTGTTCAACAGCTTCTGGCTCATATAATTCTCAATTTATAAGCAGTTAAACCCCAAAGCTCATCCAATGATACGAAAGTCAATAGAAACCAGTCAGATTTTTAGGAATTCAAGCTGAGGACCAGGGTGATAAGACTAGATTGGGAAAATCACTAGGAAAGAAATGTAGGTGAGAAGGGACACCCGTTTTTATAATTTCATATTCTTAAAAGAGATTGCAGAAGTGACACTTGGATACCTATGACTGTGGCCCTCTCTGATTTGAATTATTGCATCTCCACTGAAGGCAGTGAAGGGAAGTCATGCCAACACGTAGAGCTGTGCCAGTTCACACTGTACGAGACTGACCTGAAAAAATGATGTATTCTAGGCACAGTGTGTGAAGTGCTTGGAAAAGCTCCTGGTATGGTTCTCATGACTACTCCTTTTAAAATATTTTTATGTATATTTGTATAAAAGCTGTATTTTCTTCAGTCAAATCTCTTAGCATGTTGTTTGTTCATATGCAGGTACTTGTTAATTTGTGACCACAGACATATATGTGACTAAAGATGGCTATCACTGAAGGCATTTATATTCACTCAAAAATTATAGGGTTGATCACAGACACCGTATAGTTACTAGTCAAATCTGTAAAACCCAGGAGAGGGAGCAATTCATAGATGTGCAGCAAATAATTATCAAAATAATTAAAATTGCTTTGAAAATAATTTGGAGGGGGAGCAGAATACATTTGTCAGCATATTTTATATGAATAACTTAGACATCTCTAAAGTTACTATGATCTTCAAGTTACTGAGACATTACAAATATAAACATCTCAAAATTGAGTTTTAATAGAGCTTTAATTTTAGTAAGTCTGTTGCTATGTTAAATTTTTCTTTAGATTCCTGTGCCTAATGAAATTCAAATTGTATTGGACAATCATCAATGCCAGGAAAGCTGGGAGAACCATCCCATGTTTGTCAGAATGAGTGTTAAGGGAATTTGGAAGCAGAAACAGGAGCCCTGAAACAGGAGCTGTCCTGAGAAGTTTTAGGTAAAGGAGTTCCTGGAGTTTAGGAATAGCATAGAGCTGTGATGCCTCAGATTCTGAGCTACCTTATGGATTATATTCTGAGATACCTTATAGAATATAGATTCTTTTTCTCCTACAGCTGAAAACTGAACTTAGAGTAAGGAATAATGTAACTTAGGCCAGTGTTCTAAGAAACTACTATGAAACACATGTATTTCTTCAGTTATTTAGAAGTATTGTTCAGAAGTGTGTGTGTGTAAAAACATTGCAAACTGAGAACTCTGTGCAAAAAAAAAAAAAGGGTATAACAGGAGGCCCCACATCAGAGCTGCTGATTCCAGCACCTTTGCATGCTTGGCAGGGAATAGGGGAGGACAGAGCAAAACCTGCTGAGGGATCAATGCTTGACCCTTCAGAGCTGAAAAATCACTGCCCTGAAGAAGAGATGGCTCCAGTAACCAAAAGAGATGGCTTTGGGCAGTGTTTGTAAGCAATGAAAGGAAGCACAGCAGCTGGTTAACAGCTCTCAGTTACAGGCAAGCTCAGGGTTGGTGGCACATTTGTCTTCAAGGCAAATGTTAGACACATTCAGTGCCTGTGGATGAGGCAGCCTGGCCTGAGATCTGCTCTCTGCAGAACCATTCCTTTCTACAACTAGAATAACTTTTCTTTCTTTTTTTCTTTTTTTTTTTTTTTTTTTTTTTTTTTTAAAATCTAAGTTTCTCAGTCCAGTAGAGGTTTGTGTAACAGAAGATAATTTAGAGAGTCAGTGCAACTGCCTGGCAAGGATAGTTATAAGCATTAATAAGATATCATTTTTACTTTAAACATATTCTGTAAATTGCTATGGCAATTAATGTCTTATATAAGACATTCCTGCTGAGTAGTTTATTAAGGCTATTTATATTTCTGCTAATTTCTTGCAGTGCATTAATTCTGGGTTTGATCCTAGTAAAGTTAATAGAAATTGTGACCTTGTTTGCAAGGGAAGCAAAATCTGGAGTTGGTTTTCTGCAATCCTTTTCAAAGTTGATTTTTTCTCTGTTTGCCTGAGAAACTAAATCCAGCAACACTTTTTCAAAGCTGCAACCTCTATAGAACATATAAGAGGTGCATCAGGGAGCTACAGAGATGTTTCACAGGCTCCCAAAATCAACCAGTCCTTCTTGGCTTAGCACAGGAAGTGCAACACTTTCTTCTTGGGGATGTGTTGTGATTGAAGACTCCACATTGCATATTATTTTCTTATTTTAATATTTTTCCTTAAATTTGATTCTGGCCAAAATCTCATTATTTACTGTAGTGCAAAGCAGCAGAGAAAGAACCTTTCAGTCTGATTTCTCGTTTTGGAGCAGGGTTTCTACTGAGCCATTTGCAATGGGTGCATTCATTCTGTACTTGCTGTGGCAGTGTTAGGTTTGCAGTTGGACTCGATGATCTGAAAAGTCTTCTCCAACCTCAGTAATTCTGTGATTTTAAGAGTCTTTCTATTGATAGAGATAGCATGAATGTTACTCAGTCTTCTGTGTTGCTTACCTCATTCAAATCAAAGAAAATCAAAGCAAGGAAAGAGGCAGTAGAGCTGTATTATTCTGATCAGAGGAAATGTCTTTTACCTCTCTCAAATTGGAAACAATGGGACAGATATTTCTGCTTATTTATTTTTGTGTTTGAAACCATGCAGTGGAAAAACATTGTGTATGCCTGTGAGAATTGAGATAACTGATCACTTGGAATTGAAACTCCATGGCGAAATGAAAAAGTTGAAAATAATCTTTTTTCCTGAGTAACATTGATTTTCTCATTTGGGAACATATAGGATTTTTGTAGTCTTGGAGAAATGGTTTTGTTTTGAAGAAATTTTCTCCTTTTTTCAATAGGATTGTCTAGAATGCAAAAAACTTAAAAATGTCTTAGATGCTTCTGAGATCTAAATTCTTCCCTGGTGCCCAGGATCACCTCTGAGGGTGAGCATGAATAATGAAAAAGGAAAATACTACTAGAAACTGAAACTAGTGATCTGGCTAAAGTACTAATCTGCACTTTCAGGTTCCAGGACCTGAGCTGAAGTTAAAAAGAAAGAATTCAAAAAGTCATTCAATTCTTTTGAGTGCCATGAGGAAGAACATTAAGAACATGAATTACTTGAAAACTCAGAGCCAGGTCTTTTTAATTAATATTGGCTGATTGCTGAGCATTTTTCTGACAGGGAAATGACTGCTCATTTCTGCAGGTAGCTCCAGCAGGACAGTCAGAGATAACCTGGCCAGTGTCACAGAAGACACGTGTTTGAAAAAGCAAACCAACCCCCTAACCACAAAATATGACAGGAATAAAAGCAGTTGTCTGTAATATGCCATATCAGTTCAGTCATCTGCTCTGCTGAATAAAAGGGAAATGCTCATCTCAGAGAATGGATAAGAGCTCTTTCATGATAGCAGTGCTGTTTAATATTTTATAGCACAGGTACTGATGCAATTTTACTTCTATTAGAAGGTGTGCTGAAAAGATAGAGAAGCATAAGTTAACCTTTAATGGGAGGAGAGAGTGCAAATGCTGATCAGAAGTAATGTCAGGAAGGCACTCGGAAAGAGCTATCAAAGACATTCAGTTTCTCAGTTTTGCCTAGGAAAGCAGGATTTCCACAGAGATAATAGAAACTTCAACAGGCAAAAAATCTGATGTAATTTACCTAGACTTGATAAACTCAGCTTTCCTCATGTTACTGCAGAAAAGAATAATGCACCATGTCAGCAAAAAGTCTTAGTAAGTGAGCCTGGGGAGTGCTCCGAGCAGCACACTGGGGTGCAAAGGGTACAGTGGGGGTCAGCCAGTGACCCCTCTCTTGGAGCCCAAGGCTGACACACCAGGGCCATGCTCAGTTTAGGACTTTCTGGGTGCGTTTTATTATTGCTGCTGTTTCTAAGAAAACTTGTTCATTGATGCTGCTATATGTTACAGGGGGTTTGTCACAGATTTTGAAAAATAATTTATCAAGTATTTTCACTTCATGTTTTGTCATGTAATCATTACCTGGCATGTTTTCTGTGTAGATTTAGGTGTTGCATTTGCCTTTTCAACCTTCGAGTTATTCTCTTCATCTTGAATTCTGTTGCTTTTCTGTATGACTAAATCCTACTTTGGCATCGTTTTCATCTTTCCTGGTTATCGTGTCCACCGTTGATATATCTGTTATTGAGGTGGGAGGAGAGGGTCACATATTTGCTGTCTCTATAGTTTGACTAGAAACAATCTATTAAGCATTTTGTTAAATAGATGAGGCTGATGCAGGAAGGGGGCAAGTGGTATATCAAAGGAATTTATTTTCAGGCTATTTAATGTCTTCTTTTTATAGTTTTTTGAATTTTATAAGATTCAAATCATAGTTATGGAGCTTCTTGTGGTCACTACAAAAACTTTCTGCTCTAGTTTACATTTATAAGGCATTTTGCCTATAATATCTGTAGAAAAAAAACCCCACATTGAAAATATAATTAAAACAAACTGTTGAGAGCAACTGCAGTGCCTAAGAATTTAAAATCATCAGAGCATTTCAAGCTCTCATATACAGTTTTAATTTAGAAGACGTTAGAGTTGTTAGCCTGAATATCATACAATAGTTCAGAACTGTTCTCATCTAGCAAATAAAAAGGCACATACATTCCCAGGCAATAATTTTTCTTGTGTTATAGCAAGAGATTTTTTTTTGTATGGATAGCTTTGGTCAAAAGGATTTCAGCAGGTTAACATATCAAAACGTTTGAAAACATGAAAGTGAAATATTGCTGGGCTTCCAGATGATAATCCTGGCACACTGCACATGAGCACGACTTGTCTGGGGTGATGAAGGGCAGGGCTTTCCTTTGCTACATTGAAAATGGTTTAATTTAGTGCTGTGTTGGGTACCTGCAGTGTCTCATAATCTAATACTATTTGAGCATCTCATGTTTGGTGAGTGCATTAATTTGAAATAGATCAGAGTTGCATGTTATGTAGCTATTACTAGAGTTATCCATATTTTAAAGACGTCTGTTCTCATTGCAAATTGGCAGTTCAATCAGCGCTTTTTAAAACCAATTGTCACTTACAATATAAATTCAGCATAAAAGCAACGGAGTTATTGGAGCACATGCATAGCACTTGGAGACTGATGATGTAGTAATTGTCGGATGGTTGTCAATTTAAACATTCCTCTGATTGATATTATACTGGCTCTTTGGTTACTTCACTGGAGTTGGAGTTCTGAAGGTCAGACTTTTCTTTCTCCAGTTCATACGAGTATGTGCTTAACTGTTAGAGAAGGTAGTTAATACAGGAGATGGAAGATTCACTTTACAGTTTCTTTAGTTTTATTGATAATTTTATTATGTCATTCCATTAATTGAAGTCATCCACTGGCTCATTTAGAATTCATGGCCCAAGTTCAGTCCCCATGAAAGCATATTTAACTCCCTCTGTAATTACATGAGCTATATTACTTCCACAGCATTCATTCAGATTCTGAACAGCAATTCAGCTTCAGCTTAGTTTCTCCCTGGTATTGTTCACCACTTGCAGAGTACAGTTATTTGCAGAAATGTTTATGGAATGATTGTATCCACAGTGTGTTTCTGTGAACAGGGGATTTTTTTTCCCCCCCTGCTCATTAACTATCATTTGTCCAATCAGGAAGCAAAGCGAATGTCAGAAATTATTTGTTCACATAAAATGTTGATTGAATATTTATGAGTAACTGAAAAAAAATCCTGCATTGATTTGTAAGCAAGGAAAGAGCTATGTTTGTCAGATGATTCATTTGAAATCAGCAATCAAACTAGCTCTTAGTGAGAGTTGAGCTCAATCTAAACCTGAATATATTTACAGACTAGTGGTATTTTCCCCAAAGAAAATACAGGATACTAGACACTTTAACATGTTTTCAAGAACCGATGGCTAGGAATTAAAGCCAGTTGGATACCCATTGGGAATAAAGTGCAGATTCCTATCAGAACAGAAGAGTGGCCATCATAGGAAGCAGTGATAGCAACTGGTGAAGTCACCTGAGCTGACACAATTCTGGAAACTCTTAATTTAACATGATGCAAGTCAGCAGAGGTCAGCAGGTGGAAGTCTAGAGACCATGGCATAAGGAAGAGCAGAGAGAAAAAGCTGGTGGTCCTCTTTGGCTCTTAAATCTACTCACATGTCAACTAAGTGGCAATCACAGCTAGGACTGCTTTGAATTTGGATTCAAGTTACAGGGTTCAGAAATAACACTGATTGTTACACCAGGTAAATAATGCTCTGCCTTTAAAGACATTGTGGGGAGGTTTTAATGTGTTTCTGCATCCTTTTTATTTCTTTTCTCTTAAAGTGTGATTATTACACAGGGGTAGCTCTGTTATGCCAAGCCTTTGGACTCTGCTGGCTGTCCAGAGAGGCTGAGAGCAATCAAGTGGAAAAGCTGAGCAATGCATTTAAGGCATTCCACTGTTACAACAGCATTAACTTTGTATTTGTTTAGCAGGGAACTGCACTGATTGCCAACACAGGAGCTTGTTGCTCTCGCTGTGCTAAAGAGGTAGTGATTTATGCAGCATGCATATTCCATCTCAGCATTTATTTTTAGTGCTTTCAAACCCTGAAATTAGCCTTAAAACTGGGAGGGCTGCATGGACTGACTCACTAGTGGCATCAGTTTGGGAAGTTAAAAATAGCCACACAGTTTATGAACTCACGAGTTTTGTTAAAATAACATGAAGCTTAAATAACTAAAAAACCGAAACTAAACACACCCCAAAAAGCCCCCCAAACAAAACAAAAAAACTCAAATGAACAACCAGGAGAAAACTGAGATGAGTTACCACATTAAACCTGGGACTTTTATAGATTATGCTGCTTTACATTTGGTATGGAGATCTATAACCAAAGGGCAGGGATGGTATGTAAGAATAGATCATGATAAATCAGAGCTGTGAATTTCAGGTTGGGTTTGAATTTTAATTTGATCTATTTTATATTAACACAGAACTAAATCCTTAAATTTTTTATTTGTTCTCAAACATGTTCGTGTGAGGAAATCTTCCATTGTTCAAATAGAAATTATCAAGTACCATTGCATTAGTGCAATAGAGTGTAATGGACAGGTTTTCTTGTTATAATGTGCCTGTGCAGTGTTTTCATGACACGGGGCAAATAGTGGGTACCAAGTGACCTCAAAACTGTGCGTGATGGCAGTATTATAAAAATATCAGATAATCACCTCGTGTTGCTGGATCGAATTATAACAATGA